>JAMXBB010000005.1:3984220-4217191 GCA_024138015.1 Lumnitzera littorea | reverse complement strand
AGTTAGGTGACGCAACTTCACCTTTGCTTCTTTAGCAGCATTTTGGGGAGAGAACTGCCCCTTGATCTCATGTATAAAGCTAGCCCAAGTATTGATTTCGTTTGCCCTCCTACGCCACCATACCATAGCAGAATCTTTCAAATACATAGCAGCAGTACGTACCTTTTCAAGGTCATCCAGGATTCTTACAACATTGAAATATTGTTCCATTCCCCAAAGGAAGTTGTCTACCTCTCGGGCGGATCGTATCCCATTGAAAGGTTCGGGTTTGGGGACATCGATCCTATGAGCAGACTGGATGGTCACTCCACTTGCCATTACCGCCCGACATGCTGCTAGTTGGTTCTTAAGTTCTTCAATCTCTTGGCGCATGGCCGCCATTATAGCATCCATCTTGGCTTCATAACCTTCCTCCTTAGTTTCCAAAGCAATGACTCGAGCTTGGAGTACTTCATTCTTCCCCTCAATCGTCTCGTCACGCTGCTTCAGCTCATCAATGGTTTGATTCAATGCTCCTTGCAACTTGCCTTGAAGTTCTTCCTCCATCTCTTCAAGGTTGCCTTGTGATTCATCGAATTGTTCCTTCGCTTCAGCAATGCTCAACTCCGCTCTATCCATCCTATTAAGGAGGGAGTTCAGCAAGTCCCGGGACCTAGTCCTTTGCCTGGTAACACGGCGATCATCATGGTCAGCCAACTCATTGACCATTGAAGTGTTGTTGTCTCCTCCAAATGACATTTTCTCCACAAGCAGCTTCTTTTTCAGGCTCTGATACCACTTGTCACGGGCGGATTCCGTCGCTCGACCCCGTACGGCACTTAGCGTTCCTGACCTCACTAAGGAAGGCTAAGTCAGCCTGTAACACACTCACAATGTTAGAGAGAGAAAGTAGAGAGAGAAACTCTGATAGTATATTGTATTCACTCAAATCACTTGTGTGTTACATCTGAGGGGAATACCCCTATATATACAGAAAGCCTTTATAATCTAATGGTTAAGATCAATTCGATCTAATGGTTACAATTGATTCCCAACTACTACCTTCACCTACCCCCACCTACTACTATACAAGATTCTGGACTCCTCTGGAACCTTTTAGAGCTTTTCATCATCTATAAGCTTTTAGTGGGCTTGGGCTTTCGTCTTTGGGCTTTAGGAACCTCTTAAGAATGGCCCACTTCGGGAGGTCCGTAACACTTGCACTAGTTATTATTTCGTTTCTCACTATACAATCACCACAAAAAGGAAAAGAAAAAAAAAATTAAGTAATAAGAACAGTAAATGTGTGTATGTGTGTGTTTTTTTTTTCCCTTATTATAGTTATAGCTTATATCTTGGAGACACATTTCAAAATTTGCAATACAATAAACCACCGCAATATGTATTTTGCTAATGTTATATATTTAGCACTTTAAAGTGTCATTACTTACTATGGATTTAACAGTACTGGATATTTTATAGTAATAAAAATACGTTTTACGACAGTTTTTCATTTTATAGATTTTAAAAGTTGTCTTTAATTTATAATAAGGAATAAAATGTTGTTGTTGATGTTCTTCCACCAAGGCAACCTATAAGGGTAGAATTGATTGCAAAATTTAAACTTAAATTTTTTAGAAAAATCTATTCCATTTGTCTTGCAGAACCTTAGTCATTTTTAGTTCAAACTAGCACAAATGAGCAACTAAGCAAATAAGGTGCAAGAATTAAATAATAAGGGTTGACGAGGTCATTGTAATATTTATAGAGTCAATCCTTTCTTCAAACTCCATTTAAGGATCCAATCATTCATACCTGTCATTTGACTATTTGAGATAATAAAACGATACAAGTTTCATGCTTACAAATCCTTGTATGTTTTATCTCATGCTCTCACCTTAAGTAAGATTTACACATATTTATGGGAGCACAATCCCTTCTCTCAAATGCCTAGCTCAAACATTAAGGTCCTTATATTCTTGTGACATGAAATTTAGTCTCCTAATTAGATAGATCATATTTAAATCCCTTCCTCTCTCTCAAATTTATAATATATTAGTAGTTGGCTAAGAAGGAAAGAAAAAATATAAAAAAATAATAGATAGGGTTACCACCAAACGAGTCTTTACAAGGCATGTAATACACTCGTCTTAATGATTACCCTATATGGTTTTAGGATAATTTTAGGTCTTATTTCAAATCTTATAAGGATTTGAGTTAGATTTTAAAACTCAAATAGAATTGATGGGAAACTTGAACCTTATAAAATATAATATATAGTAAATGCCTAATAGCTATTGCATGTTTATAATAAAAAAAATTAATAAGATAATAATTTTAAACAACTTAACCTCTCTTAAAGTTACTGTTACGCCCCGAAATCACAGAATTACAATAGTTCTGCTGTGTAAACCATTCTATGATAATAACTGATTTCACAGTACCTATCATAAACATGATTTACACAAGGTGTTGACGATTCCTTACTTTGAAGTAAATAGTTTGATTAAGAATTCAACTAAAGTTACAGTAAGTATTAAACTTCAAGTTAATATATACATAATTACATGTATATTCCATAGAATTCCCAAGAAATTCTACATTATAATATAACGGTCAGTTGATTTACATATTAAATGTCAGTTTTTCAATTTTAAAGATACTTATGATACTCTAGATATAACTTAACTATTAGGTAGATTAGTCCTCACACCCCCAGGCTTCAAAAGAGAACTAACCTCAAAATATTTGTAGGGTGGCATATTAATCAAAGAAATCAGAAATCAGGACTTGTAAAAGGATATATATGGGTATGAGCAACTCCAGCTTGGTAAGTTAAATTGGGGACTCATGAATATATACAAACACAAACAAGATTATCAAGCAATTATTTTCATGTAATGTAACAAACAATTGTCATCACATAACATAGTTCGGTCCATTGCAAAATCGGAGTAATTTCACTCGCTCTAATCTGGGTTAAGGAGTTTTCATGTTATACAACAACTCACAACCAAACCTAGGTTTGTGCAATGGAGATACTACTCTTCCTAAGACTATCCTTCGAACTAATGCCCTCATCCTCGCTACGACCTCCTCTCCTATCACTTAATTCGGCTAATGTTGAGAAAAAGACTAATTTGCTATCCAGCATTATCTTTTTCGAAGGTGTCAGTGTTTGGTTAGAAAATCCTAATGATCACTTAAAGGTTTGCAATATAGGA
This sequence comes from Lumnitzera littorea, assembly GCA_024138015.1. Lineage (NCBI taxonomy): Eukaryota > Viridiplantae > Streptophyta > Magnoliopsida > Myrtales > Combretaceae > Lumnitzera > Lumnitzera littorea. The sequence goes on along the minus strand of JAMXBB010000005.1, from coordinate 4,213,988 downwards.
CAATTTAGGGTTTTAGGGTCGATTAAGATTAGGTTCAGTTTAGAGTGTTCAGACAATTTCACACTAATCCAATCATTACAATCATCAATCACCACATAAATTCCAACACGAAGTCAGATACACAAGCACATGTATAAAACTACTTACAATCACAATTATACACAATCCTAAATCTTTAAGTACCCTAAAATAGTACTCCAAATACAGTGAACTAATAAACCCAACTTACTTGAAATTCTCAGTCACTCGATCACTTAATTGCAGGTTGATTTGTCTTCAGATATCCTACAATACAAATACATCTTTTCAGTATTTATACTTTGATAATACATATTGTAAGTTATAATTTAACTCACTTCTCCATATATACCTATTATTTACTAATGATTCACTCTACATTAGCTCAGGGTTTGGTTTCTGATTAAATTCTAGTTTTTGTCCTAAATTGTTTTTAACTACGAGGAATCCTAAATACGCTTGAATCTTAATATGAAATTAATCACATTAAGTTCGAGTATTCTAATATCATACTAGGCCTTAATTTAGTATTATAACCTATTCGGTACACTCTAATCCTAATTAGGATACTGGATTTTACTCCTAATGTGAGAAAGTACCAGATTTATTTCGTATTGATATTATTATTATATTATCTAATTTAACCTATTTTTTCATATTTATTAAAATCCCAACTTCACATATTCATAAATTCTCTACAATTACCACATAATTCCCATATTAATTACAATTAACACTCCAAGGACTAGGATTAGGTTTCCATATTAGATATTAACATCCTTAAACATCTAATTACTTTTTAAATCAGTAATTAATCATTTAATTACTTAATTAAGTCAAAATTACCTTTTTTATTATTTTAGGGCTAAAAATTTACTTAAAATTTTCAAAAGTTAATTTTAAAAAATGGCTTCATAGCACTGTTCTATATTACTTAAGCATTCTACCAAAATAAATAAATAAATAAATAAGTGTCAAACTACACTCCTAAGCCTATTTATTTCTAATTCTAATCATGCTCAGTTTTGTCCAATTTCTTAAGAACTCTATATTTACAAATGTGATTAAACTTAATCACTATTTTTCTCTAAATCTACATATAATAAAACATCAGAATAATAAATTTCATAATTTTCTGAGCATAAGTAATAATTTTAACGAATTTTGCAAAATTGGAAGAAATGTGAGACTCACTTAATTCACAAGATTTTTGGCCTCCAACACCGGTCCAGGTGTGTCGGCCAGTCTAGGCGATGGGTTTAGAGTGGGGTGGTGGTGCTGGTGTGTGGGTTCAACTTTTTTGCACTATCTGTACAAATTTGGAAAGAATTTTTCTAAAACCCTAATTTCTTTATCAATTTCGATTCTCTCAATTTTTTCCAATTCCAAACTGACTAAATAAGCTTCGTAAATTTTCTTGCTATTTATAGGGCCTTATAGGAATTATTGTGCACTAATTAAGACAAAATAAGGCCTATATCTCTTTTATTTTGCCTTTATAAGTGTTTGTTTTTAATTAGTTAATATTTTCTTTCTTCTTCCCTTGCTGCCACAACTTGATCTTGTTCATTCCCCCTTTCCTTGATTTTTTTTTATTTTTTCCTAATTTTTTTATAATTTAATAATTATTTAGTAAATTTTTAGCTAATTTTGGATAATTTAAGAAATTTCATGTATTTTTATCTACATATAAATACATGCAAGGTACAAATAAACACTCCTAAATATTATTTAGGTAGTTATCGAAATACATTTTATGTGCTTTCGATAAATAATAAGTAATATACTTAGAATTTGAAAATTTTACATTCTCTTATTTTATTACTTATTTTTTAAAATTCAAACTTATAAGGTTACTTTTACTAATATTTTTAGCTTTAATTTATAATTTAAGTTTGATCGGATCCTTTAACCGATTGCTTTAAACTTTATGTACTAAATTCAATCCTACAGTTACTTGGCTTATCTTTAGGGCTTATAGTTACTATCTCTTATCTCTCCTCTTTCACACTCACTAGTCACTCACCCTTCAACTCACTATCTTTCATGGCTCTCTTTTATCTCGTTTCAAGTAACTCTCATCTCAATTCTTATCATGTCACAATCACTCACATTGACCCTCTAACCTTTACAATTTCACCATCATCCATCACAACTTCATTTTCCCCCTATAAGTAAGAATATAATGAAAACAAAGTAGGTTTTGTTTTAATTTTGAATGGCTCTATTTCATTAAATTTTTGTAAGTTTCATGTAATAATTAAATCTAAGTTGTCGCAAAAACTCAAGTAAATATTGTAAAACTACAGAGTTATAAATATATAAAAGAAAGAAGGAAAAAAAGACTATTGGGTTAGTTCAAGTTAGGTAGTAAGTTCGATGGTATCCTTTAGAGGTGAATTTTTTATACCCTATAAGGTTTTGAGATAGGCATTGGGAAGGCTTACGAAGTATCTGGTTGAATTTAGATTTTATAAAACCCATCTCAAACCTGTCTGGTAGTGTCGCTAGTAGCAAAGCAAAAATTAAAGAAAATATTTATGAAATATCCTCCATAAGTTTCACTCAAGTAGATGCAAGATTCAACTTCTAAGAATAATACTAGCAAATATGATAACATTTTGCTAAACCTAGAGTGTATTGATTTTGAAGTTTTTCCTTACTCTTCTATTGTTTTTTCGTATTCTCTTATGTTATTAAAGGGTTATTATATATTTTTACCAACATTAAAAAAATATTAGTTCTTAAAAAAAATCTTCACAATTATCCATTAAACAATCTCTTTGATCATAATTTGATTGCTTTGCAATATTGTTGCAATAAGTTAAAGTAGCCTTATAAGATCTTGAATTTTGAATTTAAGTCAACTAATCTGGTAAATTGATTTAAAATACTTACTCAAAACTTAGTTAAGACTCATATAAATTTAAAAACAACTATCTCCTAATTCCAATTTCTTTTAGTTTTATCCAACTTAATATCCTTTAGTTGTAAATAAATCTCTTGAATATTTTTTTATTTTGAATTTGCGCTATTATGGGCTTTACCTTTATCTCTTAGGATTCATTCGAAACTAACATAGTTTAGAACTTATAAAAATCTTAATAAGCAAAGTAGTTGTTGTTGATTGATCATATACGATGTGTGTGCAAATCAATTTTGGAGATTAATTGACTTGATTACATGTATAAAAATATGACAATAGGAGTCATTTGATCTTCTATAAAGGAACTTCAATAGATCTGCCTTAGCTTCTAACATAGTATGATACCAAATGGCTCTCGAATGAGAGAAATAGATTCCTGTTTATGGATTTTGGAGGCTAACACTCTAAGATGGATGGCAAAGATTTTTTGTTGCTGGTAACTATTGAATCGCATCTAATAATATAATGATTCATATCAATTCCATGTTTTATATGGACTTAGACTTAAAAGTAAGCGAGCCTTAGCAATAATCCTAAGCTTAAGCTAAGCTTGGACTTGAAGAAGCCTAGCTTTCCATAAAAGGGCAATTCTTCAAATAAAGCTTATGTTACCATTTTAAGGCATATGAAGACCAAATGAAGCCTAAACAAACTTCGAAAGGCATCTTTTAAGTCTACTTTTTACTCATGAGACAACTGAACAAGGCCAAGAGCAAAAAAACCGGTTTAGTGATCCTATTTCAAATTTATCAAATCAAATTTCCCTAAAACTTCCCTAACTAGGCTCCATTTCTTAAGCCTTATCTTTAGCTCATAAGATTGAGTTAAGCCAAAAACCCATTTACTAAAGTGACTCTCTACAATCTTCTCAAATAGTCTCCAATAGTTCTCTCAAATTATTTTTTATGATATTTTAACTAGATATATTATCTAAATATGTTTGACTCATAGTTCGTGGAGTAATATCTTTACCTATCTCATAAGTAGTGTCTTGATCTAGTCGCATAACTTTTGATCTTACTTTGCCCATGTTTAGAATATTCTACTTTACTTGTATATTTATTTTATCTAGATAACTACTTATTTACGTGGTAAATGTTTCTTCATAAAACCTTATGCTATAATTGTAAAAACTTTTACAAGAACTTCTATTTTTTATTTAATCACTTAGATCTAGAGCCTTCTTTATGCTTGAACATTTCTAAATGAATTCAGATAATTTCTAAATAATATTCTATTGATCTTCTAAAATTTAATCAAACTTTTCAATTACACAATTAGTAGAAAGTTAATAAACCAATAACATCATTGTTAATCATTATTAAATTACTTATATATTTAACATTCTCTCCTTTTTTTTATGATGATATAGTATAAATTATCAAAATTATTGAAAACCAAGATTTTTGTAAGTTAATATCAAAGAACTAAATAATTGTAAAACAATTTAAATATCTGATAGAACTTGAAATATCATAAACATGTAAATTAATTTTACTTATGTTGTATTGCACTATATGAAAATTGTTTAATGTATATGGATGCGTAAAAAGAAAAAAAAAAAAAAGAACTTTTACCTTGGTGCAGATTCATCCTTGAATTTTTAAAGTGAGTTTTTTTTACCCTCTAAACTTTTAAAAATTGGCAACTTTAATCCCATTTAATATTCATTAGATTTATACACTTTGCAAATGTGCATATTAAATCAATAAGAAAACTCATGTATTATTCTGTTTCTTAGCTACTATGATCATTGCTAGATTGTGTTATTTTGATTTGGAGATAGTTAAAGACAAGTGAGCAACTCTGTATCACATTAATGCTTCTATATGATAGTTCAAAGAGGGATTCATAGATATTGTTATTGGAAACTAAGGTTACATCAAGTGCGAAAATCAACTTGGTTTGTGAAATAAAATAATTTTTTTAACATGCATAGATATTTGAAAAACCAAACACAATATTCCTGCTTTCAATTACATGTATAGTGATTATTCCATTTCTTTGCTGCTATAATCATTGTTAAATTTTGTCACTTTGATTTAAAGATAGTCAAGACAAATCAATAACTTTCTATATCACATTAATGCTTCTATATGACAACCTAGGGAGGGATTCATGGATATTGTTATTAGAAACTTAGGTTGCATCAAGTGCAAAAATTGACTTAGTTTGTGAAACAGAGGAATTTCTTTAACGAACATAAATATTAGAAAACCCAAACATGGTATTCCTAGTTTCAACTACTCATACAGTATTTGATAGGCTGATGTTAAAAGTTTGTGCAATGATTAAGTCATGAGAATAAACCGTTTTAATGGATGGTTAGCCTTAATAGATCACAAACATAAGGCAATCTTTCAACAAATTTGAATCCACTAAAGCCTTGAGAATAATAAACCTGTAGGATGGACGACATATATTTGTAGTATCTTATTCATTTTAACCATCAGAAAATTTCAACACGAGCTTTCCATCTAATCATAAAGAACTTTGATCTTTATGAAATATTGATAAATGGGATTTTTGTTAAAATATAGTTATGTGCCATGCGCATGAACTTTTCTTACTTTAATGTCAAATGTTAAATAGGTTTAATGTTGCAAATTGTCAATAATTTAAGGGATTAAAAAACTCACTTTAAAAATTTAGGAAATAAATTTACATTAGAGCAAGTAAAGTTTACTGGGGATTTTTTCGATTTTCATGTTTTTCCCTAACTGTAAAATTCATAGGCATTTGGATAGAAATTGAAAATGCCTTTTCTACGCTGCTCCTGAATTTTTGAAATTGAAATTTTAAGTCATATAATTTAATATATTTGATGCTTACTCCCCTCTTTTTTATTATTATAAAAGCAATTTAAACTTTTATCCTCGTAAATGCTATCGAAACTAGTGAATTAATCAAATAAAATCAACTAAAAATCATATAGTAATTCACATTCAAAATAATCTGTTCAGAGGTTTGATAAAAATAACCACGAAATATATTTAGAAATTAATTAGAGACTTGTAAAGTATAAACAGAAACAATTAATACATTTCCCCACTAAAATGGGTAGCATTTCAAATTATAACAAATACAGCTTTGTCAAGGTCTTGATTAAATGCATGGTTGGTAAATATAACCTTCATATTGTGTAAATCTTTTACATCTTGCCATTATTGTTCATTTTATTTCCAAACTAAAGGTCCATTTCACTAAATTTGATTGGCAGAAAAATATAAAAAGCAAAATTACAGTCTAAAGAGTGAATATAATGTTAAGTTGAAATAATAGTTCAAAAAGAAGACGAAAACAGATGTAACTAGATGATGAATGTTATACTAGTAAAATTAGGGGAAGATATTATGTCTAAGGGTAGGTACGATTGGAGTTGATTCGGCTTTTCTTCCAAATTAAACCAAACCATAAAAGTACAATTCGATTTTTAATAGCTTTAAAACAAATTGTATGATTCGGATTAAGACTTTTCCCAAACCATAAGATTTCAATTTGGTTCGATTTGGTTTACGGATTAAATCATATTTTGAAGTTTACGAGGAATTTATGCATAACATGTGATCTTATATGAAAAGGATTGAGTTTATTTAATTATAACAATATAAACCTTATAAAATCTGTAGTCTGAACCCTGATTTAAGTCCAAGCATTCTAAGATATATCATGAATCGATAAGGGTAGTAACGATAAAATTTTATGAAATTTAATAAATCGAATATAGTATCGATAATAAAAAACCCTACAAATTGATCGAAACCTAAATCGCGTATAAAAACCCTAAATCAGATGTACACACAATTACTCGAAATCGAACTCGAATTTGATCGAAACCCTAAAACTATAACTTTAAGCTTATAAAATAATTAAATATCACTCGATAGTGATATAATCATAACCAATTATAATTATCGACTAAATCACGTAACCGCGTAAAACTTTTAACGAAAACGTTAAAATAACTAGTAAAAAATGATAATTGTAACAAGTACCAATTAAATTGATAAATTTTTACAAAATTCCAAAATTAATTTATAAATGTTATTTTTACTATTTTTATGTTTAAAAAATTTACATATATTTATTTTTATTTTCTTTTTTCTTCTATTTTTTCCTCTCTTCCACGTTGAACTCCAGCGAATCCCAATAGTAGCCAATGTAAGGAAATTCATCTCCAGGTGTTGATTTCATAAAGAAGAAAAAAATTAAGGCATGATTACTTTATCCCATCTTAATAAATGCTCAAGATAACCTATTATATTTTCTCTTCTTATTTCTATTTCTCTTTCTAAATTGCTGCACACGCTTGGAAGATTGAAATCTGAAAAAAAAAATAACAAAAACAAAAACAAAGAAGAGAACCAAATCGAGAAAAAGAAAAGAAAAGCAAAGGGAAACTAAATCAAAGCTCACATTACAAATTAATTAGAAGAAGAAGAAGGAGATTAAGTGGGTTGAGTAATTAAATTACTAAAAGATTTAGGTAAGTTATTATTTAAATTTCGTACATGTATATATACCTTATACTATGTACATATATATTAGGTATTTGTTATTTTTTCTTTTATTTTATTTCATGTAGTACATGTATGTATGCATAAAGGTATATGTATTTTGTGTGTATGGTCTAAAGTATGTACATGTATGTGTATAATATAGATACACTATATATTTCTTTATGTATGTATAAATAAGAATACATATAGTATGTATTTAGTATTTTTACTATTTAGGTATTAATATATATGTATTTACACGTGAATATATAGGAGTATGTATGTACATAGCATTTATGTTAATATATGATGTAAAGTCTAAGTATATGTATATGATATATATATATATATATACATGTATTCCGTAATATTATATTTATGTACACATGTAAGCTATTTTATGTATATATATGTATATATATATGGTGTGAATATATGTACACGAATATATAAACATAGTATTTATTATATATATATGTGTGTGTGTGTGTATGTGTACAAGTATAATAATAGGCATATGTATGTATATTTATATCTAGTATTTTCATTTTACAAGAATTTTTGTAAATATATTTATATATGTATTTAGGTTGGACGTTGTATATATGTACTATAGTATTAGTATTATATATATATATTTAGCACAATCGGATAAGTGTATATGTATATAAAATACAAATACATCAATATTATACTTATATGTATAGTATATAATATATAATTAAATTCTAAATAATTTCTTACATAAAGTATAGTATACATATAAATGTACATATATGAATAGTGACATATATGTAAAAATATGCATATAATTAAGTAGTATATATAATATATGATAATATTAATTTACTAAATAAAATAAGTTAATAAATATGTATATATATATAAGAGTACTGTGAATTAGGAAAAAGAATTAATAATTAAGTAAATTAGAAAAATTAATCAAATATAGTAATAAGTATTTATATATATGTATACTGTAAAGTACTAGAAAATAATAAAGTAGAAAAAAAATTGAACTAATAATTCTACAATCTCAAAAATGGGTAAAAGTAAGTAATTAGGGTAAAATAAGCTTAAACTAAGAAAATTATCAATTATACGATTTAAATAATTATTAAATTGTAAATATGCTAAAAAAAAGCTTAAATTAATATTTTATAACTTTTTAAATTAAAATAATAAATTTTGTGATATTTTTATATCATAGTCCAAACTGCGAGTTATAATGTCCAAAACGAACCTCGCTATAAAAAAATACGCTAAAAAATGATTAAAATGAACTATAAGTTCATAACGATCCAAGCTAAATAAAAAAAGTTATACGCAATTCGATAAAAAGTTCGAATTAATGATTTCACGTAACTAAGTTAAACAAATAGTACAAATTACAATATTAGTTTAGTTTTAAATTCCCAAACTTATAATTTTCTATATTCCTTATTCTCAGGTGATTTCGACTTGAACCTTGAGCTATCATTAGACTATTACGACCCCTGGGTCGATCATGGTTGAGTAAGTTTTTCCTAATGATTCTACACTTGCTTATGTTTGTAATTAGTGAATATAAATTATGATTAATAATTGAATGTTATATGAGGCTAGGTTATGCTTGTATATGATAACTGTTTGTTAATGGTGAATTTACTTTAAAGTATGATAACATATTGATTGTTGCATAGTAGATTTGTTAGGAACTAATTGTTTGTAACCTTATTGATCACTGAATAAGAAGACCTAATTTTACTCGACTTGAAAGAGCTAACTCAAAACACGTATAATCATACATTGGATAACTAATTCCAGCCGGCACATTACCGGAAGTAGCGAGATGCCATACATGGGTTGATTATTTGATTGATATAGATTTCGTACGGTGCATAAGTGTAATATGACCTTATCTCGGCCCGCAGGATCACTAGGCATTAAAGGCACCAATCACCTAGTTAAGGGTCAAGTCTAGAGGCCTCCGTTTAGGAATGAGTGAGAGCTGTGTGAACCTACTCATAATCATACGTAGAACTCGATTTTGATTAAAACTAAGAATGGATGTACCATTACATTTTAAATACGAAACATGGAGTTTCGTTATGAGATAAGTTTTAGTATGATACCCAAATCTAACTATGTCGATATATCTCCAACCCTAACTTTAGAGGGTATTAAATCTGAGTTGCATGCAGTACCTAATCACTTGCATGTATTTGTTTGGCATACTGATTGACATGTATTCATTTGATCAAATTTAATTAATATATAACTCGATTATTATATGGTTGAGGGGATTATTTTACTAAACTAGTTAGTTTATACCCTTATAGTTTACTTTCGCAGGTCGAGTTGTTTATGGAGTCGGGCCGTCGCATGTCCGAGGTTAGTTGTACATCAGAGGGTTGATGTAAGAGTAAGAGATGATCAGAATGTACTTATGATATGTGTATTTAGATTATGAATCTTATTATGTAATGAAATGATATCAATTTGAGTTAAGAAGTATTATAGACTTCTTATTTGTAAATTTTTATATAAATAGATTATATTTTATATTTCTTTAGCTTATTATTATTATCATGAAATTATATTACTTACATTTGCACAACTCTTAGTTATTAGGTGTAGCCGTAGCCATAGCCGTAGCCGTAACCGTAACCGTAATCGTAGCCTTGTGTATCGCATAAAAAGTTATCAATTTAAAGGGAAATCAATTTACAGTCCTTTATACGGTATACGGCGACTGGCACGAGTAACCCCCTCGGATTGTGACAAACAAATAATAATATTATATTAAGTTGATAAAGTCGATATTCATGCGACTAAAAAATTTAAAAAGTTTACTAATAGCTAATTTTGAGCAGACATATATATTATTTATAAATTATGGAAATGAATATTCAATATATATAAACTTTAGTAAATATAAATTAAAATTCTTTTAAGTGCTATATTTTAACAAAAGAAATTCCTTCATTGTAAGTACAATATTACTATATTTTTAATAAAAAAATTTGGTTCAGTTTGTGAATATTCTAAACCAGTTTGTAGAAAAAAAAAATCATATTTTTCTTTTTGGCTTGGTTTGGTTTATGAATTGGTCCAATTGGTTGGGTTTTTATTTTCAACTAAAGACAAACATACTTAATTCACATAACAAATAAAGGATGAAAATTATGCATCAAAGTAGAAATGTTTTGTGTATATAATGTGTTATGACAATAAGAATGTCCTATTGAAATCTTAATGTGTTCTTGTATTTGCTCCACTTAATATAATGTTTATTTTCTATCTAAACCACTAAAAATTTTCATTTTTTATTTGAACTATTAAAATATTTTAGGAAAAATTGTAAATAATCTTCTTAAATTTTGATTTAGGTGTAAATTTACCCATTAAACTTTCAAATATTGCAAAATTACCCTCAAACTTTGCTGAATTGGCAACTTAATTAACATTTCCTTTTTTTTAGTTATAAAAAGTCACATAATAATCAAAGATAAAGGGGTTTTAACTTTTAAAGTACACTAATAAATTTAAGGGGTGATTCCACACCAAAAGTCAAAGTTTATGAAGTTTATTTATAATCTATAAGAGTTATTTGTTAATTTACCAAAGTTTAGGAGGGTGATTTATTATATATAAAGTTTAAAAGTAAGTTTACACCTAACTTAAAATTTGGGGATTATTTGTATTTTTCCCAATATTTAACACACTATTTGAACTTAATTAAACATTATTGATTATTTTAACACATATTTTCTCTAAATAGAAATGAAAGAAAATTCATGTATCAACTATTGAAGTAGTTTTGGGTACAATATCACTAAAAATTTTCATTTCTTCTAAAGAAAAGAAAAGGTCCGTTTCAATGTCATTGTGTGAGGATTCAATGACCGAAGCGGTGGGTAAACTGGAAAGAAATATCTCCTTTGCATCAATTTATTGGATTAGGTAGGGGACTTAGAACGCATGCGTTTCAGGGCACAGAAATATGTATCTTATAAGAATCTTCAAGTGGGTCCATGGATTTAAGTCCCATGTGTGAACATAAATTTCACCATTTTCCTTTCATGCATTGGGCTTCCAGATAAGTTATTTGTCCTCATATGTATTGACTTCACTATCAGCTAGACAAAGAAAGGTGCCAGATGGGGTCATATATGTACAGCAATTACCATAGATAATTAGCAACAATAATATCATACGTTGCGAAAAATGACCCAGAAAATAATATACATCGCGTGTTATATATATATATAATATAAATATATATAAATTATGCGTAATAATTAATTTAAAAATTATTTCTTTCATTATTATACATATCAACATTTTATTAATATTTATACTTTATGTATAGATAATATGTGGTAGGTAAATTTATTAAATCATCTTTCAGTACTTGCATTTATTTTGGGTGCAATTTTCTTATTTGCACTAATTTTTTCTTCTAATCTTTATAGGGGTAAAATGGTTGCATAAGAACTTGAAAGCACAATTTTAAAAATATAGAATCTAAACTGTAAAAATAAGAGATTAAGTACATATAGAGCAAATATGAGGAGTTACTTTTGTAATTTACCCCAAGTAGTAGGCGAAGGCTGAGATACCCTTGACTTAATTCTTCTTAGATGTCAATAAATAATTCTAAAAAAAAGATGGGAGTTTCTAATTAAATTGGAACTTATACATCTAAGGTAATCTTTATTTGTTTCTTAAAGATTCATACATCTTAAGGGACAATGTTATCTCCTCAGGTGCAAGGTCTGATATTATTAAATATCATGCTTAATTCAACTGTGATATTTGTTACATGTCGATGCTCAGTTAAATTCAAGATAATATTTTCTTTTTTAAGTTATGACAATAGCTTGTTAGTAAACATTTAATTGAATATGATAATCTACGCTATTAAAATTTTTTTATGGAATTGAAAGATGTAAACAGTGGTCATCACTGAAGAAAAATTCTTCAAGGGAGAAGCTCATTTTCTATTATTAATAACGTGCTTTTATAAAAGTACACAAACTATAGCTAGTCAAACATACTTACTTTTTTCTTTGAGATTAGTCAGTTCATACTTTCACACCACGTTTTGTTAACCACATGGGGAAGGAATAGAATAATTATTCCTCTTTATACTATTGTTGCATTTAGCTTGCCGAATGACACCTCCATGAAATTTCTATGACTCTTAATTAAGGAATACAATTCATCCTCAAAATTTAAAACTTAAGGAATAACTATCCCCTTGTCTTTTTTACATATTTTAATATCCTTTCCACTAGGCCTAATCCCAATAGCCATTCCATGAGATCGATCAAAGTATATTGGTATTTTATAAGTATCGCTCACATTGTATATACAAAAGATAAATAAAATTGTATAAAAAAATTTATAACATACTAAATGACTAAATCATATCACTATTATGGTCGATGAATTAAAAAAGATAAAAAAAAGTTAGATGAATTGTATCGAATGTATGTGTATAATTTTTTTTTTTTTTAAAAATAGAAAGATAAAACAATATACTAAATAATCATTAATTGCGAGTGATTAGCTTCACAGAAGAAGTTAACATATGCCAACCAAATTTCTTTTAAAGAAAACTGTTATATTTATAGAGGAAATTTATATATAACAAAGGAGGCTTTCCTATAAATTGACATTATTCAGTAATCAACTTATTAAGCTCCTTGTAATCATATGAGACTAATAAAAGTACAGTAACACTATTTTTCGTAATCATCAAAACTTATCATAGTTAAATTATATAATCATTTATTTTACCAAAATATTGAAAGCGGAAACGAAAAATAGGTGAACGTGGAAACTGAACGGGGAATAGAGAAGTCGACATGGGTATGGGCAAAAACTGAACGTCGGAATATTAAGAGAGGTAGAAGTTAACTAATGTCAACGTGGAAATATTAGCAGAGATAGAAGCCTTTTAAGTGGTTTTAAATACTTAAAGGGCAATTTAGTAAACAAATAAAAGAAAATTTTATGAAAAAAATGTCGGATATTAAAACGATGGTTACACAATGACGTTAAGGCATAAATAATCTAAATTCTTTATCTATCAAATATCATTTTGATTGCAACCAAACATCCTAATAGTTATTATTTAGATATTCTATTCCCATCTTATTTTATTCCACCAAGCACAACATTTCATAAATTGATAATAATCAGCAGATGATTGGAGATGTGAAGAAATCACATGGGGTTAGACTGAGAATCAATCTAAAAAACTCTTTATAGAGATGGGCTTGAATAATGTGTGACTAATGTAAGCCTATCTCAATTACATATCCGTGTAATTTGAATGTATGTATTGTAATAGGGATGAGTGGATACAAGTGAATACAATAGAGATTCCTGCCCCATACTCTATTATGTAGATATGTTTTCAAAAAATTTGAAACCAAAATTCACCTTATTATGATCCTTATAACTACCTTATAAAATTTATTGGTTTTAGTGTACTTTATAGAACTGATTTTTCTTGTATGCTTGATTGATGTTTAATATCATGATATTTTAACTATGAAAGTTTAAAAAATGTATATTATAATAAATATAAATATAACAAGTTTTAATCAAATAATTATTGATTGTTAACATAAAATAATGGGTTATAAATTAGGCTAGTACATTTGAATTTTCATTATATTTGTCAAATATGTATAGTTACATTACATAGTTTTGGATTAGATAACCTTAATATATTGTGAAATCAAGAGGTATATTATAACTTGAAACCCTTATACACGGTGTAGGTTTAGGGTTTTGGTATGCTCACATTTTAGTCGATGTTATAACTAGATGTTTCGAAAATCTTGATAAGGAACTTAGCTTATACTAGTTAATGGGTTTATTTTATTTTTGTTAACATAAAATAAGGGTATGGTAGTTAATGCTAATGCTCATGGTTGTTAAATTAGTAAGTTAAATGTTAAATTCTAAGGTCTATAGTTTACAATTATATAAGGATTTCCTAATTAAAACTAGTACAAAACTATATAGGTATAATATTTTGGTAAAATTATAAGTATATGTATGTGGGATTGTTTATAAAATCAAACCATACTGAACTACTTCATATTTTATTTTAATTTGTGGTTTAATTTAAAGGGTTACAAACACTTCTTGGTTTGGTTCAAGAAGTTGAACCAACCGAATCATTCTACTCTTTATTTTCATTTAGTTTTTAGATGATCTTTTATATAGATTGTTTATTTGTATAATGCAATAATATATGCTTTGGATTATATATTTTTATTCTTTATTCAAGTTTGTATAAAATATTAAAACATTTGAAATGGAATATAAAGTATAGTTAAATTAAACAATTGAAATTGAATAAAGAGCACAGAGTTAGATTGGATGTAAGATACTCTTTTCTTTTATAAACATAGAGCTTTCTTTTATAATCTTTTTGTGGCAACTAAAGCCTTTTTATCTGTAATTTTGTAGTAGACTATGGCATTGTGTAAGTTCTTTAGTATTTTATTGTTTTTTTAATTGATTTTCTTTTCAACTTTTTAATGTTGATGATTTATTAGGAATTTATACCATAAGTTTTTAACAGTAGTTGGCAAAAAAAAAAAATTTAGAGCAGCAAGTTGAACTCGTTCAATGAAAATTATTATCCATGATTCTTTTGTTTTGATATTTACCTATGCAACCATAATTCAATTATTAAGCTTCCTTTACTCGATGATATATATATATATATATATATAATATATGGTAAAAAATGATAAGAATAATTAGGTGTTTATCAAATCGAATCGAATTGTATTTAAATTATTTTAAACTCAATCCGATTTATTAAAGATTTAAACCAAACCGTTTAATAGAAAGGTTGAATCCTTAGGAGCTGAATTGTGAACATGCCTATGGATGAAATTAATAGTAGCAGTTAATAAATAAATACATACAAAAGAAAGGTTTTTTTAATTTATTTTTCCTTTTTGTTTTTGGTGATTAAAAGAATAGGTTACCCCTTTCCAATTTTTTTTTATCTACTCAAAAGAATTGTCAGTTATCTCTAATGGTCGAGTCGGTTGTTCTAGTATACAAACCGCCCGTCCATATCTAACCAAATTACATCTTCTTATCCTTTGCCCTTTCTGTAATTCCGACACCTGGGTCCCTTCTCTTCTATATAAGAAGCCACGGTAGGGTAACCGTACACCATCCAAATATCAGTCAATCCAAAGCGTAACCGACCCGTAATTCCTGTCCCTTTCCAGGGGCACATTGGTCAATTCACATTTCCTTAAAAAGAGACAGTTTCTTTTAGAGAGAGAAAGCGATGTTCCAGATATAGAGAGAGAGAGACTCTGTAATAGAATAAGAGAGCAAAGGGAAGGGGGAGGGAGACTCGTGGAAGGTGTTATTGTGCGATGCGTGTAAATGGCGAAGCAACGAGGTGACACACAATGGAAGAGAAAAGCCTCTATACAACCACAAGATAACCATAACAATAGCAACGACAGGCCTTTGAGTTACGAAACTCGTATTAACTCACTGCTTTGATCTCATCTAAGTCTCCTAGGCGCAATCCTTCCGAGTTTTCATTTTCGGTTGATTCCAAACCCTAACTCACGTTTTCCACATTTTCAGGTCGGTTTCCGTTATGCTCTTATTGTTCTTAAAATCTCTCTCTTGAATACGGTGCTTTATGATACCTGCATTGCTCTTGCCATTGGTTCTTGTTGGTTGATCGTGTGTTCTCTCGATTTATTTTAGGCAGAGAAGGGGAGAGAGAGGAATATGGCGGAGGTTACGAAAGTACTGTACATAGTGGTCGTGGATGAAGTGGTAGAAGATGATAAGAGAGGGAAACACGAAGATCCGTATCGATACACGCGTTACGCTCTTCAAAATACTCTTCAACTTATGGGATGCAAAGCTAGACACGCCTTCAAGGTACATGTTGATTTCTCCATGACACGTTCATTCAATTTTGATTCCAATTTCATATCATGCACGATTCCTCCTCAGTTGATGCCGATCCAGAATGTATCTACTTATTTTTCTTTATTTATAGTTAAAACTTGTTAGGTTAATTCTTGTTTTGTGCAGATGTTATCTTCGCTTAGACTTGTAGGTTGCAATTTTATTTCTTTTATTAAAAGATTGTTTTGTTTTTTACGTCGTATTGTTTTGCTAGGTTCAGCATTGATCAAAAGAATAGAGATTTGTAGTTCTTCTGAGTGTTCAGGATTTTCTCTCTTTTATTAGGATTTCTCGTTCTTTAGGACAGAATATCTTATATGGTAGCTTGTTGATGTGAAAATTTTTACAGATAGGTTTATAGGAGTTGATCTTTATTCTTTAACTAATAGAATGCTGTCATGAGAAGTCGCCATTCAGATTTGTGTCTTTCATATCACTCGTCCTTCATAGAAGTTATAGTATGAGATAGATTGAGTCACTAATCTCCTACTTCTAGTTCATCGGAATGTCCATTACTTGTTATGTAATGGCTTCCTTATGCTGTAGGTGTGATTCAGTACTTGATCGGTTTTTCAATGAGATTTTATGGTTGGCTTGGCTGCAGCCATAAGCACCATATCTGACCTTACGTATGAGTTATGTTGGACCTGGGTCCTATTGTTTGTTGCTGGGATGTTAGTAGTCAAGACAAGTTTCATTATTTAGTCTCCATGGTATTAAAATTGAAGACATCTCACTCATTAGTTGCTTCTGATGCACTATCTTGATGGATAGATCACATACTGTTTTCTGCATAGAGCTTCAGACATTTTGTTCGTGAGATAGAGAAATTTTTCTGTTTGCAATTCTTGTATAGAAATCTTATCACCATATATCTGAGAGGGTCCAGCAGGTGGGTGTATGGATCTTTTTTAAAAGTATTTAATGCCTGGTGTTTGGTAATTAATCCTTTGCAAGGCTTGTGAGACTATGTTGTTCTTGGTAAATGCTTTTGTAGCATTATGGTTTCATAACTGGAAAATATATGTTTACTTGGTTTAATTTTTCTTTGCTTGGATCAGATAAGCCGAAGGGTGTTTGAAATGATGAGGAATGAGTCCTTCACTGATGTTGTACATCCAGAGAGTCTGGTGATGTCAACTCACCAGGATACTTCAAAGACTTACCATGAAGAAAATGATAGTAGTTTTAGTGGAAATTCCTTCCGAGAAGCAGAAGTAGGTAACCGTTCCATTTCCGAGGATGATAGAAGCAAAACATTTGAACTGTACAAAAGACGTACAACCGTAGTTGTTAAAAGAGAGACTTTTTTAGACGTTGTTTGCAGTGCTCTTTCTGAATACAAGTATATGGGTCCAAACCAGAGGGCTGATTTGCTATTAGCATGCAGGTATGTTTGCCAGCTTTATGTTCTCTAACTACCTAGTGTTTTAGAACGAGTTTCTTTGAGTGTTTTAGATTCTTTTCTTGTTGATTACCTTCTTAATTGCTTCTCATGCTAATGACATGAGAGAGGTTCTTGACCTGGAAACCCGCAGGGAGGCTAAGATCTCTGAAGGAGGATAGATTGATTTTATTAGGTTGAGTGCAAATTGCATTCCATGTTTTCATTAGATCCTGTAGTTTGAAGGTTGTTTTGTCTAATGACAGCTGTCTCTATCCTCTCATAAGTCTGTTATTGTCTTATTGGTGAGCAAGGTCTACGTAATTTATCATCTGTTATGATCAGAATGAGGAGATTCGTGTTTTCTCAAGCATAATCTCCCGACTCTCTGCTGCAGAATCCGAGAAAGGAAAGAATCTGTAACTGTGCTGTTGTGTGGCACTAGTGGCTGCGGAAAATCTACTTTGTCTGCTTTACTGGTATTGCTTTGGCTGAGAACTCTAATGTTGTCCTTTTTATGTAATTATACATTAGGGATACATGATATTTGATGTCATTTTATATTTTCATTGTCCATTATTCTTTCATATGAAGATTTATTTGATTTGGGATATGCATGGAATAATGTGCACCTTTGGCATCTCTGTCACTTCTTAATAGAGAAGTCTGAGACCTCCTTCCTTTCCGCAGGCTCACAGGCTGGGAATCACAACAGTCGTGTCTACAGATTCTATTAGACACATGATGCGGAGTTTCGTCGATGAAAAGCAAAACCCTCTACTTTGGTCTTCAACATATCATGCAGGAGAGTTTTTGGATCCTGTGGCGGTTGCTGAAGCAAAAGCCAGAAAGAAAGCAAAAAAACTGGCTGACGCATTACATTCTGTTTCCACCAATAACACCAGTGATAGTTCTTCTAGCGGGAAAGTTGATGCTCAGTTATCTGATGGGGGTCCAGCTACTGAGTTGATCAGCCCAAAACAAATGGCTATTGAAGGATTTAAGGCTCAGAGCGAGATGGTTATTGACAGCCTTGATAGACTAATCACTGCTTGGGAAGGGCGGAAAGAGTCTGTGGTTGTAGAGGGTGTTCATTTGAGCCTTAATTTTGTTGTAAGGAATTTTGTGTTTCCTTTTCTAGTGTTTCTCTTGCTTCTGTCTGTATAGCTCTTCCTTTCCCTGACAAAATTTTTTTGTCAACTTGATATGACTTTTTAATCTTGCGCAGATGGGCCTTATGAAGAAGCATCCTTCAATTATACCATTTATGATATATATTGCAAGTGAAGATAAGCACTTGGAGCGATTTGCTGTTCGTGCAAAATATATGACCCTGGACCCTGCAAAAAACAAATATGTTAAGTATATAAGAAACATCCGCACAATCCAAGATTATCTGTGCAAAAGAGCTGACAAGCATCTCGTCCCTAAAATAAACAACACTAATGTTGATAAGAGTGTTGCAGCAATTCATGCCACGGTTTTCAGTTGTCTCCGAAGGTGGGAGGCAGGAGAGCAGCTTTATGATCCAGCTACCAACACTGTGTATGTGATTGATGAGGAGTATAGGAATCAGTGTGCTGCTAATTCACTAAGCTCAAAGGGCATGTTTCAGCTTATCCAGAGAAAAGGCTCTTCTAGGCAGTTGATGGCACTTCTAAATACTGATGGCTCTATTGCTAGGGCTTGGCCTGTTGCTTCAGTTGACAATAATGGAAACACTGTAGTTGGTCAGGGGGGTGAAAATGGAATAGGCTATCCAATGTATGGTCCTCTTAAAATTGGTAAGGCTGAGCCAGTCAATATTCAGTTTGGCCTCTTTGGTATCAGTGCTTGGCCCAGTGATGGTGGCACAAGTCATGCTTCCAGTGTTGATGGGTCAAGGGCTGATGGAGATAGTGGAAGTAGATACTACTCATCTTGCTGTAGCTCGCCAAGGGCTTCTGATGGACCTTCCAAGGAGGTATGTGAATAGCTCTGAATGATCTTATAACTTATCAATGGACAGGGGTCTGTATTATTGGTCCTTCATAGAGTGAAATTAATTGTTTTGTGTAAATTTTATTTTGGTTTTTGTCACATGATTTTCTTTGCTTGTCTGCGGGTTGCTTATCTTTGATATTTTACTTCCTTTTAGCTGAAAGAGGAGCAGTCTGTGCATGGAAGTGATGAGGAGGCTGATGACCCTCCAGAGGTGGATAGTGATGAGGATCTTAGCGATGACGGTCACAAACAAGTCCATGAAGAGGTACGATCTCAAATCTAAAATAATCTCCCAACACACTGCATTTATGCAGTTCTTGTGTCTCGATTATGCATGTGATCCATATGCACCTCAAAGCTTGTCGTTCAGTCATGTAGCGTACCGCTTACCGCAATAGATTACGTAAAATGCTTCTAATTTTTTATGCTGAAACGGATCGTCCAATTATGTGCGGTACCAATTGTTCAGTTAAGCTATATCCATAGTGTGCGATTCCAATTGTTTTGTACAGGTAGGGTCAGTGGACGAGGAATCCACCAAATCCGATGAAGAGTATGATGACCTAGCCATGGAGGATGTGCAGGAGAAAGGCTATTGGCCAGGTGATGAAGAAGAATCCAAAGATAAGGTAGCACGCTTGTCCGAGGGTCTGTCCACTTGTGCATTAGTGGAAAAATACGGCAAAAATCTGGACCTTTTCGAGAGAACTAGAAATGAGTATACAACCGAGCCTCTGTGCTCATATTCTTCTTTACTCTCAGAGAAGGATGAGAGGGGAGCGCCTTCGAGCAGCATGAAAATACGAAGACGTTCTCTCAGCATTCCAGCAGCCTTCGGAAAGCATGGCTCTTTCATGAATGAAGCGTTATTCCTGTCGGTGAAGCAAAATTTTTTTAGAAATTCCTCACCTCTAGTCTAATTTGGAAAAAATCCCCTTTCTGAATAAATTTCTTGTGCATATTGGTGTTTAGGAACAGCTTCATGAACGGTGATGATTTTTGTCTCGTTTGATTGATGCGTTAGTTTTAATTCCGCCATTCCTTCTCTTCTTCTTTTGTTTTTTCCCCTCTTGGATGACAAATACCTTGTTTACATCATGATGAGTTTTTGCACATAGGGAGTAGTTGTCAGATACGGAGATGATCCACTTACTCATCACATGAATGGATAGACTCCAGATTTGGGTGTTTATCTGTGCAACGCACTATGGAACTCGCCTTAAAAGGCATACAGGTGTGTCCGTGTGTGAGTAGTCTTAGCTCATATTTTTGCTCCATTTCACTTGACCGAGTAGAATAAATTTTACGTCTCGTTCACTTTAGAGGGAATCAAAATCTTATTCTCCTTTATTTCTTATTACGGCCTTCATTTTATTTTATATCTTCAAATTGTAATTTTATAAGAATCTTTATTACTTGGTTTTTAATAATTCTTTATAAAATTTCATAATTTTCTTTAAAAATAACTTTTACTACTGACATAGCCGTTATTATTAATTACCATTATTGCTATCAATCACCACCATTATCGTTATTGCCACTATTGGCTATTACTACAATTGTCACCTGCACCACACCTCTACCACCACCATTGTTGTAGCTATGTAGACTACCACCATTGTTGTAGCTATGTAGACTACCACCATTATCGTTATTGCCACCATTGGCTATTACTGCAATTGTCACCTCCACCACTACCATTGTTGTAGCTATATAGACGAAGACGTCGCCATCATCAACTATTGCTACTCACCTTCACCACCACCATTGTTATAGCTATGTAGACGAAGACGTTGCCACTATCAACTATTGCCACTATCATTGTTTTTACCATCACCATGATTGTTGCCATGTAGACAGAGGCGGAATTATTAAAGTTGACCTTCCTTTTAGAAAGGTAGAATCGGTAGAATCAAAGTATAGCGTCGAATAAGTAAATGTAATTAGTAACTATTGAGTTCTATAGTAGTGAATTCAATGGAGTTAATTATAATAATCTTATTATTGTTAAAAAATATGTTAAACGTGCTTAATTAAGATAAATTTTTGAATTAGATTATGTTACTTTCAAATTAGATAGTGTCTTTTTTAACAATCCAACGGATGTTGACTATTACCATCACTGCCATTGCCGCCAACACCACTTATTACTTTAGACTTAGTTAAGAAAGAAGATGGACTAAGGATAATTTAATCATTAATATTTTAATACGTATTTAATCTTAAATTGTTTATAAATTTAATTAAATAAAGTAATAGATATTACGTTTTTTTTATCTTTTTTAGGAATTCCGATTCTATTCACCCCTTATTCTCATCAGTGAAGTGAACTAGCTATTGAGTGTTAATGGAAACGTTAAGTGACTAAATAGATAATAAATGTTTTGTTAAGTGAACTAGCTATTGAGTGTTAATGGAAACGTTAAGTGACTAAATAGATAATAAATGTTTTGTTAAATAGTTGAAGTAAAGAATGGTTCAAATGATTCATCATAGCGCTGTTACTTAAATCGATCTGCCACGTTGACGTGTATTTGGATGCTTACATTGCTAAACATTTAAACAGGCATGTGGCACGGTTATCTTCTTCCTTCTCGTGTAGCTTAGGTTATATTATTTTTTTCTCCTTTTTTTTTTCCTTGATTTAGATTCATTTTGATCCAAATTGAATCTAAATAATGGATGGATTAGTATTAAACTAGTGAAACTTCATCAAGCTTAAAATTTTGGGTAGCTTTAAATAGAAAGTTCAATTGGGAAAATCTAATTTAAGGTAAATTTGAGTATTACTTTAAATCTAATTGTGCTTTTATATGTTAGAAGGCATGCCAAATAAATGATAGACATCAACTTCAAATAACAAACATCTAAAGGGATTAAAATTCATTCTTTTCACTTAAAGCCTGTTTAATCGAAATTTTAATTATTAATCTCTAGGAATTGATTTTGTTTGAGTGAAATTGGCTTTAAAAACTGATTCTCTTTGCTCAAAACTACAAAAGCTTTTAGGGTGATTTCGAAAAACCACTTTAAACCTAACTTGATTCCTTCTTGTTTTGCTAAAGATGTTATAAACAATCCGTTATGGCATCTTTTACTTAGATAATCTAATATAATTCCATATCTATTTTACCTACTTAAAAGTTTCACCTTTTTGGCTCCAAACATTTATCCTTTAATATGTATTTTTTCCATAGAATTACGTAAGTACACATCCTTTCAATGGAAAAAAAAAAAATTAAGTAAGTGCACATACTTTAATATGTATTTTTCCCATATAATTAAGTAGGTGCATGTTCTTTGGCAATTCATATACCCCGTGCCTTCATAGTCCCTCATTATAGCTGTAATTTTCACAAGGTGCTACACTTCACTTACAATCTCTCTACAATAACTTTTATCTATTACATTAGTGGTCTTTGTCGTTCTGCAATATGTGTTATGATTGAAAACAACTATTCTACGATTTCTGTCTAC
This sequence comes from Lumnitzera littorea, assembly GCA_024138015.1. NCBI lineage: Eukaryota > Viridiplantae > Streptophyta > Magnoliopsida > Myrtales > Combretaceae > Lumnitzera > Lumnitzera littorea. Next base: position 4,190,734 of record JAMXBB010000005.1, on the reverse strand, counting down.
AATCATTATGTGTGTATCACAGGATAAGAGGTTTACCCTTTCATAAGTACTCGTATGGCACTCAACCCTCTTTTACTTTATGTATTTTCTTTTAGTATGGAGGGCAAGCCAGTATTTCCCTTCCTACCTTCCTAAGATTGTTCCAAGCCTCTCTTATTTTAAGAGTACCAATTAGCATTATCACCATCCTCCATATGATAAGAGTCATCCAACTTCCTAACTAGTTTCGACCTGCCGTAGCCATCATCAAGAGAGCAACATTAGCTCTTGACTAGTTTGCGTATAAGTGGTCAACCTTGTCTTGAGAGACTACCCATTCCCGTCTTAAGAGACTATCTAATCCCACAAACAAACCACTAGTCTATATCACTCACTTCACATTGAACCTCAAGTTAAACCCCTCCTCGTCACTCCAAAACACAGACCATAACATGTGCATATGGTAAACTTTTCATTACTTAAAGAAAATAAATTACCAATAATAAAAATTATTTTTAAATTGATACTATCAAGGCAAGTATAATTTAATTTTATCCTTATAAACGACCTTAACTGGTCAATTATCAAATTGCTCTATTGTGAGATGGTTCTTGATAAGATTCAAAATTTCGAAAATATCTTCTAAAATGGGCTCAAAGAAGGTTGATAAAAGATATTTCATATTTAATATACGGAAAATGAATATCTTTCATTATTTTGACTAGCATATCAAAATTCAAAACGAGGCCTCATTTAAGCAATGAAGATAATGAGTTTAAAAATCTTCACCATGATATCAATCAACTCTCAAAATGTTTAAAGTTTAATGTGTGGGATACAATTTATCTCTTCTCATTGTAAACCCCTAATGAGTTACCGCTTTCCTAAGGGAACATTCATGTTGATTTGCCTCAAGTTGTTCTTTAAAAACATGCCTTGGTACAAATGACAATCTTTCACTCGACTTGATTTTACAATTGCACTTCGGAGCTAAGGTCAGTCAAGAGACTCACATTTTGTGTGTTACCCTGCCCCATTCTGTTCAGCCTTTTGACTCCAACATGCGAGTATTTTAACTAAACATGGGAGTTTCTTCGTTTGAACCGTGGATGCAACTGCTTTTTTAGATTAAAAATATTGTAAATTGAATCATAAGGTTAGATTTAAACCTGAACGATGGGCAAATCATACCTAACCAAACCCGATCTACCCTTATCCACAATTAACAAGTAGAGGGACATCATCATTCCATGTCTGCTCTTTATGCCGCATATATGATTACATCAATTATAATTTCCATTTATTATACATGGACACATATAATGATTATCCAATATGAATATTTTACTTTTGCACACATTTTAATATATATGTATATATAAATATTTACCTGGCTTGCTTTCCATAATAATAAATAAATCAACACCATAAATATTAATATACAGACATGGTTCAATTTCTGGTTGATCCATAAACAGTGAATTTAATAAAATAATATTATTGTTGGCAAAAAAGAAAGTAAAACAAAATAATATTTTCAAATATACCTATAAATAATATAATAAAAAAAAAACAAAAAAGTTACAAAATTCATTTTAAAAAAAAAAAATTTCTCAGCCTTACTGTCTTACCAGAAAGAGATTCTAAGCATCAGACCACAAACAATATGCATGGTCTTAAAAAAGAAAGTTGCAAATATGAATGATATTGTGCATAACTTATTACACAATCTATCTTCCAAAATCCAGTCCTAGGGACCATTTAGTATAAAATAAATCAACCCAAAAAAAATGTTACAAAATCAACCAAGAAGATGAAGAAGCAGCACCTTGTTCCTATTTCCTAATCTGCGTCAACACCACCTTGCAACATTGAGAAATTACAGCCGGAATCTAAATGACAAAATCATAGGCAAAACAGGGGAAGTATTAATTCAAAACCTCTCTCCAAATCTCAGGAACAATGAGCCAGTGCCCGAGTTATGATCAACGGCATACTCTGCACGAACAAGACCCAACTTAAGACCCAAACCGTACGATGAGCCATGACCCATGCGCCTATACACCTCCGTGGGGTTCCCCTTGACTAGCTTCGAACTTCCTAGATCATTACCATGCTCAGCAAATAAATACAGATGTGTGTTCTTCACGGGTACCCGAAGCTCAGCTGCCAACTGTAGAAGAAATATCATAGGAACATACAGGCATGATTATGTTATTGTCAGGCTTCCACAAAGTCATAATAGAAGGAAGAGGGGGGATAAATCATAGGGGAAATAATGTTTCACCAATTCCAACCTCAAGAATATTTCTTGCAGCACCTAATTCACCCATGTTGTAACCACGGACGGAGTAGGGCCCCCCAAGAGTAAATGCATCATAGCTTGGAAGATCTCCCACACAGCCACCGTAATGACCATGGAGAACAAGGACAGGTGGTGGTGGCTTACTAGCCCCTTCCTCAACTTGTTTCAACTGGATGAATCCCGTGCAAGTTAGTTGGTGGCGGTTAAAGAATGGGAAATTGCTCCCAACGCCAAGGCCTTGGTCCAGCTGCCATTTACACGAGAACAATAACATGGAGGTAAGAAAACTAGTAACACTGTTGACAATTTTAAAGAAGGAATAAGGATGAAAATTACACTTAAAAAGCATGTCAAACACACTAGTATGGTACATTGGGAACTTTGATCCATAGAGGAAACCAATAACATCTCAAAGAGAACCATGTCGTTTATCTTGCCTGCTAAACAGCATGCAACATAAGAGACTGCTGTTTTCAATTCACTCTATATTTATTAGTACCCACTCTCTATGGCCAAAGGGAGAGACTTGGGACCTACAAACTCCATCTCCAATACCAAGATCTTAGAGAAAGTTCTTTTTCTCCTCGTTTTCACTGTGCAGGCAATAAGAGGAATTGACTTTGTACCAGACAACCATTCTTATTGTGCAATTGCTCTTTCTTACATCTCTACTTTCCTTCTAAAAGAAACCATTTCAACTTTGGAACTAAATACCTAATACCATCCTTGTATCAAGGCCTTTACAACATTATCAACAGCAAATAAACATGAAAAAGCTAGGATATAGCCAGTAGAGCTGCTCCTTCTATGGTGCTTGTTCTACAAGGTAACCCGTTGTTGCAACCCAACCCCCCGGTGCAGGCATAAATGAATTAATGAAAGTACTTCCTGTAAATGGAGAGAAGATAAAAATGACATACCTGAAACACATTGCGCTGACCAACAATAGCTCCATTAATGTACTTTGTGTTGTCACGTGTTATATTTGCCTGTAAGAATGCCATCCGGTCAATACCTGTTCCACTAAGAGTTGTTGGAGGCCCATCAGCACTAATTCCCCCGCTTGGCAAAACTCTTTGACCGCTGGGGGATATATGGCTGCTTTCATCGCGAGTTGTTACTTCTTCCATTACAAGCCCATAAGTAAATTTGCTCTGGCGGGTGAAATTCTGCACCAGAATAGTGAGAAGTGCGTCAGTTCAACATTAGACAGCAGATATCTTTCTCTTACACAGTTTATTCTACTACTCTTATTGAAGGATAAGAGATTAAGCAATGAGAAGAGTTCTGCTTAGAGAAACAGGAAAATTTCCAGGGGTTTAAAATATTGGAATATTCTACCATAGTGGCTATTTCATAAATATGACATGGAACTTCAATTAATTTGAGGGAAAAGGGGGGGAATAAATCGTATTGCAAAGTAATCTGGAGAATTTGCAGAGAACTTATTTCCATCCACCGCAGTGTATGCAAAAAGCCTGAAATCCTGATATGAATAGAACATAGCAAGTACCTCTGTTATATTTGCTTTAAAGCCAGCACGATCAACCCATATGGGGGGAACTTCATCAACTCCAGGCCCACCAGTGAAGACAGGACTCAATTTTCGGCTGTTAAAGCAGCTTGCACGAAGTGTGCGGTTATGAGGGTTATAGACACCATCAAGATAAGGGTGCACATACTCAAGCTTAAAAGCAAGATCATCCTGGAAAAGCAAAATAGGAGCAAAATAAAGCACTTACATCATCTAACAAAGCTATTTAAAAAGGCATACACGAAGGGATAGGAGGCTTGTGAGCAAAACCTTACCTGAGGGTTTAAGAAGTTGCTGGTTGTGACCGAACCAAGGATAGAACGATTAAGGCCCTTAATGTTCCTATGTTCAAAGGAAACAGTCCCACCAGGCTGGAGTGAAGCCTACAGAAGCAGCAAGATGGTGAAATATGCACAGAATAATAATTAGTCTTGGTCTCTAGTCTACTAGTTAAAGATAACTACCAATGTAGGACGTCCTCCTCGACCGGGAACTATACTCCACTCTGTGCTGACTTCAGCCTGCTTCTGCTCTAGCTCTTTAAGCTTAATCTCAACAATGATACCACCCTCACTCTTCTCATCAGGTCGTGGATTCACTTCTATATTTGAGAACAAGGCCAAGGAATTTATATTTCTGAGCGCTTGCTTCCCAGCTTCAATATTAAAAACATGCCCTTGTCGAAGCTGTGTAGAGCAGTCCAAATAGAATATCAACCATTATGTCAACAAAACACTAAGCACACACAAAGAATGATCTAAATCATTTGCTATTCAAACATAAAATAATGCAGAAATCAACAATGACCAAAAGCTCAGAACTTTGATCGGTATCGTGAACAATGACCAATCTGAGTCAATAAAATTTGCAGACTGAAAAATTCAATCAGATAACAACCACCCTGGTGCCTTAATCCCACTAGGTAGATCCATCATATAAATCCTATTTTGCATGTGCTCCATCATAAGCGATATCCCCTCTAACATTGCAAATTAATCAAATGACAAACATAAGAAATGACATAAAGGAATATATACTGTGACCTGCAATAGAGAATCACCTGCTTGGGCAACTCTCTCCTAATTACAGGAAGTTGTGTATTCCCCTCAACAACATTCCCGAGCTTATCCTGAAACTGAATCAAAAGTTGAGTAATATCCCCTTCCACAACCTCACAAACCACTTCCTTTGTATTCAAATTCCCGAAATTCACAACCTGAGCACAAGCATACCCTTCATCATGGTACCACTTCTGCACCCTATCTCTAATCTTCTGCAACAACCTCGCACTAACCTTTCCCGATTCCCTTAACATCTGCAATATTTCCCTATGAACCGGCATTGGCAACAAACATGGCCGAGCCCTCTCAATCCTTCTCCTATAGTCCTTCTCTTGACTCCTATAATACTCCAACTTCTCCTTATCGGTCATATCAGGGTCCATTTCTATTGGTTTCGACTGTGGCATTAAACCCACATTAATACACCTAAACTTATCAGCAGATTGCCAAGTACTCTCAGTAAAACTAATTGTTAGACTCAAAGTACCATCTGGGTTTGTTTTCCCTTCCATATCAACTTTCTCAAACATTCCACAAGTGGCTAGCGTTTCAAGCTCCTTTTGAAGCTGAGCTTTCGTGTAAATACCACCGGGACGTAATGAAACCATCTCAAAAAACGAATCTTCCGTCCCAACAGTAGTCCACCTTCTCCTATCAAAAAATAAAATCTCAGACAATTTATATTTCTTGAACCCACTAAGCTTATTAAGCTGTACTACAATATTAGCAGGCAAGCCATGGGAATCCCATTCCGGGTTTTGGCTTTCATCAGCTATGGCGGTAGGAGCCCCAAAAAACCTTTGCCAGAACCCAAACCCGCCACCATCTCCTCCTCCTCCGCCACCACCACCACCACCACCAAAAAACCCATTTCCATTTCCACAACCTCCGCCACTAGCAAAGTCAACGGGGGTGAAATTGAAGAGGATTCCGCAGGTGGCAGTGCCGGCGGCGGCAGCAGTGGCAAGAGATTTGGCTAAGAGCTTCAAGGAGTGGTTTTTCTGGGGGTTGCATTTCGTCGAACAGTTTCTGGGTGCGGAGGAACTGGAGGAGGAGGAGGAGCATTTGGTGGGGTTTAAGGGGTAAGGATTTTGGGTGGGGTTAGCGTTAGGGTTTGGGTTACGTTCACGGAGAGTGGAGAGGGAGTGGGTGAGAGTAGGATTTAGGAGGTGATGGTGAGAGCAGGCTGAAAATACGGGCATTGTGTTTAGGGTTTTGGCTTTTCGTCTTCTCCCGTTCGAAGGAGAAGAAGAAAATGAAAGTGAAGTGGGAGACAAGAGTCAGTGTGTGTAAAAGGAGTCTGAAGGCAGACAGAGAGGGAGAGGGGCTTTGGAGGAAGGGGTCGGAATTGGGGTTTATTTATTTGGGCTTTGGATCCAACGACAGCAAACTAAGGTTTTGGACTAGGATACAAGCAATATTCCGATGATCGGGATTTTTTTTTTTTTTTTTCTTTTACATCTGAGAAATCAACTAAATGTTTTTATGGATTTTTATACATGAAAAAAGGTTTTAAAGGAAGACTAATTGTTGGTTGTGATATTTATCAAACCCCACTTCGGTCAATCAATTGAATAAAAAAGAAATATAATTTAAGAAGAGGGAAGATTCCAACAACCTCGGCCCTTAGGTAAGTGGCTAGCAATAACTACGTTTTTTTTTTCTTTTTTTAAATAGTTCTTTTGCTACAATTTTTCTACTTTTTTGTTTTTAGAACTTTTACTACTTCTAATATTTATTAATTAAATATATTAATTTAATCCTTATAAGTTAATAAGAATATATATATAAGTAGCCAACTAACCCCGTTCTTGATCCAATATATATGTTCATTATACCTCTTTACGACTCAACCCATTAAAAAAAAAAAGTCTCACATCTACTTCAATGGATTTATTGTTGATTTTTTGTAAAGTAGGACATTCGGATAATTTAAAAAAATTTTAGAAGGTATCTAACTAATTTACACTATTATTAACTAAGTTAAGGGATTTTCGTATCATAACACAATAAACTTGTTTGTTGAATAGATTTCTAGTTTAAAGTTATTAAAAATTTAACAATACTTTAATAATGTTAGAAATAGTATGCATGTTGATAAAAGTACTAATGTTGCTAGATCTAGAAAAAGGTTGATGGTTAAGAGGGCTAAATTAAGATGGAAATGGGATTAATGAAAATAATAAAATGTAATTCACATTTATATAAAATATGAGCTCCCGAAATAGTTTTTAGAGCAATTAAGTTTAGATTTAGAGCATTTAGAAAAAAATTATTCGATTAAAATTAAACTTTACAACTAAGTTTAAAAAGTTATTTAAAGTGATTTGGTGAAGTTAGATTTCGAAAATAATGACCCAAAATCCTAATTTTATCATTTGAAGTATGATTACTTAATATAGTATAAAATTAATCGAAATCCTTAAAATCAAGATCAAAATGCAACAAGGGCTTAGAAATAAACTAAATAAGCTATAAAATGAAATAATGTAATATAATCTACTATATGAGTATACACGTATTTTTACAATATATATAATAATTATATCCGTAAATTAACTCGAAATTATATAATTATATATAATATGTGATAAATTCATAAAAATTAATAACAAATATATCTTAAAAATAAAATTTATGTTAGAAACATTATTATATGAGTACAAATACATGTTACACGTAATATAAATAATATATACATGTATGTAACAAATAAATAACAAATATTAATATAATATATATATTTTTAATAAATTCACTTAAAATTAACTAAAACTTATCCAAAACTTAAGAGAATCAGTTAGATTTCTCTAGATTTCATCGTAGCTTGCTCCTATTAAACAAACATGCTGAATCAAAAGTGAATTATATAATAATTAGATACCTCTTACTTAGGAATTTCAACAAGATAAGGGAAAAAAATTGCATACAAATAATGACAAATGGAAACTGACTTGAATTACTATATATAGGGTTCATAACACTAATTCAAATACTTTAGGACCCTAAACTATAGAAAAAAAATCATAGGAAAATAAAAAAAAAAAANAATGACCAAAAGCTCAGAACTTTGATCGGTATCGTGAACAATGACCAATCTGAGTCAATAAAATTTGCAGACTGAAAAATTCAATCAGATAACAACCACCCTGGTGCCTTAATCCCACTAGGTAGATCCATCATATAAATCCTATTTTGCATGTGCTCCATCATAAGCGATATCCCCTCTAACATTGCAAATTAATCAAATGACAAACATAAGAAATGACATAAAGGAATATATACTGTGACCTGCAATAGAGAATCACCTGCTTGGGCAACTCTCTCCTAATTACAGGAAGTTGTGTATTCCCCTCAACAACATTCCCGAGCTTATCCTGAAACTGAATCAAAAGTTGAGTAATATCCCCTTCCACAACCTCACAAACCACTTCCTTTGTATTCAAATTCCCGAAATTCACAACCTGAGCACAAGCATACCCTTCATCATGGTACCACTTCTGCACCCTATCTCTAATCTTCTGCAACAACCTCGCACTAACCTTTCCCGATTCCCTTAACATCTGCAATATTTCCCTATGAACCGGCATTGGCAACAAACATGGCCGAGCCCTCTCAATCCTTCTCCTATAGTCCTTCTCTTGACTCCTATAATACTCCAACTTCTCCTTATCGGTCATATCAGGGTCCATTTCTATTGGTTTCGACTGTGGCATTAAACCCACATTAATACACCTAAACTTATCAGCAGATTGCCAAGTACTCTCAGTAAAACTAATTGTTAGACTCAAAGTACCATCTGGGTTTGTTTTCCCTTCCATATCAACTTTCTCAAACATTCCACAAGTGGCTAGCGTTTCAAGCTCCTTTTGAAGCTGAGCTTTCGTGTAAATACCACCGGGACGTAATGAAACCATCTCAAAAAACGAATCTTCCGTCCCAACAGTAGTCCACCTTCTCCTATCAAAAAATAAAATCTCAGACAATTTATATTTCTTGAACCCACTAAGCTTATTAAGCTGTACTACAATATTAGCAGGCAAGCCATGGGAATCCCATTCCGGGTTTTGGCTTTCATCAGCTATGGCGGTAGGAGCCCCAAAAAACCTTTGCCAGAACCCAAACCCGCCACCATCTCCTCCTCCTCCGCCACCACCACCACCACCACCAAAAAACCCATTTCCATTTCCACAACCTCCGCCACTAGCAAAGTCAACGGGGGTGAAATTGAAGAGGATTCCGCAGGTGGCAGTGCCGGCGGCGGCAGCAGTGGCAAGAGATTTGGCTAAGAGCTTCAAGGAGTGGTTTTTCTGGGGGTTGCATTTCGTCGAACAGTTTCTGGGTGCGGAGGAACTGGAGGAGGAGGAGGAGCATTTGGTGGGGTTTAAGGGGTAAGGATTTTGGGTGGGGTTAGCGTTAGGGTTTGGGTTACGTTCACGGAGAGTGGAGAGGGAGTGGGTGAGAGTAGGATTTAGGAGGTGATGGTGAGAGCAGGCTGAAAATACGGGCATTGTGTTTAGGGTTTTGGCTTTTCGTCTTCTCCCGTTCGAAGGAGAAGAAGAAAATGAAAGTGAAGTGGGAGACAAGAGTCAGTGTGTGTAAAAGGAGTCTGAAGGCAGACAGAGAGGGAGAGGGGCTTTGGAGGAAGGGGTCGGAATTGGGGTTTATTTATTTGGGCTTTGGATCCAACGACAGCAAACTAAGGTTTTGGACTAGGATACAAGCAATATTCCGATGATCGGGATTTTTTTTTTTTTTTTTCTTTTACATCTGAGAAATCAACTAAATGTTTTTATGGATTTTTATACATGAAAAAAGGTTTTAAAGGAAGACTAATTGTTGGTTGTGATATTTATCAAACCCCACTTCGGTCAATCAATTGAATAAAAAAGAAATATAATTTAAGAAGAGGGAAGATTCCAACAACCTCGGCCCTTAGGTAAGTGGCTAGCAATAACTACGTTTTTTTTTTCTTTTTTTAAATAGTTCTTTTGCTACAATTTTTCTACTTTTTTGTTTTTAGAACTTTTACTACTTCTAATATTTATTAATTAAATATATTAATTTAATCCTTATAAGTTAATAAGAATATATATATAAGTAGCCAACTAACCCCGTTCTTGATCCAATATATATGTTCATTATACCTCTTTACGACTCAACCCATTAAAAAAAAAAAGTCTCACATCTACTTCAATGGATTTATTGTTGATTTTTTGTAAAGTAGGACATTCGGATAATTTAAAAAAATTTTAGAAGGTATCTAACTAATTTACACTATTATTAACTAAGTTAAGGGATTTTCGTATCATAACACAATAAACTTGTTTGTTGAATAGATTTCTAGTTTAAAGTTATTAAAAATTTAACAATACTTTAATAATGTTAGAAATAGTATGCATGTTGATAAAAGTACTAATGTTGCTAGATCTAGAAAAAGGTTGATGGTTAAGAGGGCTAAATTAAGATGGAAATGGGATTAATGAAAATAATAAAATGTAATTCACATTTATATAAAATATGAGCTCCCGAAATAGTTTTTAGAGCAATTAAGTTTAGATTTAGAGCATTTAGAAAAAAATTATTCGATTAAAATTAAACTTTACAACTAAGTTTAAAAAGTTATTTAAAGTGATTTGGTGAAGTTAGATTTCGAAAATAATGACCCAAAATCCTAATTTTATCATTTGAAGTATGATTACTTAATATAGTATAAAATTAATCGAAATCCTTAAAATCAAGATCAAAATGCAACAAGGGCTTAGAAATAAACTAAATAAGCTATAAAATGAAATAATGTAATATAATCTACTATATGAGTATACACGTATTTTTACAATATATATAATAATTATATCCGTAAATTAACTCGAAATTATATAATTATATATAATATGTGATAAATTCATAAAAATTAATAACAAATATATCTTAAAAATAAAATTTATGTTAGAAACATTATTATATGAGTACAAATACATGTTACACGTAATATAAATAATATATACATGTATGTAACAAATAAATAACAAATATTAATATAATATATATATTTTTAATAAATTCACTTAAAATTAACTAAAACTTATCCAAAACTTAAGAGAATCAGTTAGATTTCTCTAGATTTCATCGTAGCTTGCTCCTATTAAACAAACATGCTGAATCAAAAGTGAATTATATAATAATTAGATACCTCTTACTTAGGAATTTCAACAAGATAAGGGAAAAAAATTGCATACAAATAATGACAAATGGAAACTGACTTGAATTACTATATATAGGGTTCATAACACTAATTCAAATACTTTAGGACCCTAAACTATAGAAAAAAAATCATAGGAAAATAAAAAAAAAAAAAGAAAAAACAAAGCCAAGACCAAATTAGAATAGCTCCCCAACCAAATCTTGATTTACTATGAAGCCCTTCCACTATCTAGCAGTCTACCCCGCGCCTTAACTTTTCAACAAGTAGTTATCACCCCATAGCTATTGAAGCTTCTATGAATAAATAGGTTAAATTCTTACTATATTTTTCATTTATTTTTAAAAAAATAGTAAATCCACATAAAAAAAATTTGGAAAATTTTATATTTAAATTATTTTAAATACTCTTTCGTGTGATATTTTTATTTTTGTAAAATTTTGAAAGTTTTATATACTTGCTTAAGAAAGTTATTATTCACTCGAATTTTGACTTTCAAAATAAATATATCAAACGGTGTAATTGTGTATGATATACATGATATGTAGATAATTTTCATGTAGCTAGATTTTTTATTTGAGTATCTTTAGTATTTAATGTAATTTTATCCCTAAAAATGGCTAGAAATTAGGGTAAAAATGTGAAATAAATAGATTTTGTGAAATTAAATGATGAAATTAACATATATTGTCTTTTGGTGAATTTTAATGATGTTAGGATAGGTTAAAAATAATTTTGTGTAACCAGGATAATATTTAGGTAATTAAATACAATTTAGACGTAAAATTGTAATTTCAAATATATAGGTGATAAATGAATAGCATGAAACTAGGTGATGACTAAATCCCTCGTATTTTTAAGAGTCTATAGGAATTTTTGGAGAATTTTTCGGTGACTTGAGTTGTTTATTACGAATTTACATAATAAAATAGTTTAAATAACAAATCGATGCTTATTTTTATTAATAATAGGCTAAAATGTAATAAATAATAAAATAAAAACTACATATATACATGCTAGTTAGATTTGATAAAAGGTAAAATTTTAATATATTTAATAATAATTTAACGATCGAAATATGTTATATAAACATTAGGATTATATAATACTTATATTATTGAGTTATATTGAAAAATTATATAAATTATAGTTTAATTACATAAAATATGTATAATACAATAAAATTCATTTAGATACATATGGATACATTAGTAATTAGAACTACACTTTAGAAGTTATCTTCAAAATTAGAATCCGTAATATGTGTTGTCAGGTCTATATGAACCCAATGACACTATTTTTACTAAAATCGGATAATCTTAAATAATATAACTTATATCTTCACGATATTAAGAAAATTTACGTATTACAATAACCTTAACGTAATTGAAACGTGATTTAATCAATTAAAAGTACGTTTCAATACAATTAAAACGATATATTATACGTAATAGTATAATTACGTATATTATTAATATTTAATAACTTAACTTATATAATTATATAAGGAAAATAATAATATGCTTTAGATATATATATATATATATATAATCATTTAACAGAATACTTTTAGATAAAACCTTAAACGTTTTCGTAATTTTATGAAAACTAAATTTAGGTTTTATATATGTAAAGTCTTCTAATAATCAAACCGTTGAAGATACGAGTCTTTTGCAATAAACATCTAAACAGGTAAGTTGAGATTGCAGCTTTACTGCTTATTAGGATATTGTATTAGAGTATTTGAAAATTTAAGAGCACTTCTATTTATGATTATAATTAATTGTTTCTGCGCATGTCATATATGTGATTAATATTTGGTTGTGACAAGAGTTAAACTCATTGGCGTACTGTTCTACATGATTGAATCATTTCTGTATTGTGTAAATTTGTCTGGTCACTCTTTATTGAAACTAATAATGATTCGACTACTAATAAAATTGGACATGCATAACATCAGTTAAGGGAAATAATTAAGAGTGTCAAGCCAACTACCGACTCTCTTGGATAGTTGAAATGATTATTTCCTTATCCTTAATTGAACTCATTAACGGGTAAAGAGGTTACGGTAATAGTAAGGGTTATGGTTCAAAGGTAGTTACAGAAAGAGGGTGTTCTCAATTATATAAGCCTGAATTTGGTCTAATTTAAGTCGCAATAAAACTCCTTAATCCAAGTTGAAGCGAATGTAATTTCTCTGACTTCGCAATGAATTGGATAACATTATGCAATGTTTCGAGTGATTAATTATATTGTATTTCATCATAATTAATAACCTTATTTATGATTATTTAGTATTTTTCTGACTCCGTCCTACTTACTAAGCTAGTTATGCTCATATTCCGATAGACTTTTTTACAAGTAACGAGTGATTGAGATTTTCATATACCATCACTCCTAGGTTAGTGTACTGTTGGCTAAAAAAGTGAAGAAATGAATAATTCACTAAATCTAGGCTTTTGATTTTCTTTTAAGTTTTGAAGAAACTAACTGGGAATTATCTAGAATGCTTACTAGTTTCATATTATAAATTATAACTCTAGATGTGAGATGTTTATATAAATACCATTATCTTATGAGACAATAGGTCAATAAATATTTTATAAAGCTATATCATAAGTTTAATCATTTATAGGTATCGAAATGGATATTTCAAGCTGGTTGAGTCATATACGTCTTGTGTAGACTATATCTACAATAGTAACTATAAGATCAACTTTTATCTTAAATTAGTTTACACGGTGGAATTATTATAACTTTTCATGTTCGGGGCAAGACATAAAAATTAATAAAATTAGATACATTCTTGATAATTTGAAAGATAAGAATATTTCATCGTCTACTTTTTGTTTTTCCTCGATTTGCATCATTTTTAGTAAATTGGTACATTTTCAAAACAATACAACAAAAAATAGTATATTCTAATGCAAAAAAAGAAAAAAAAAACAATGAGGCCTTATAAAAATTAAGTTGGACCAACCAAACAAACCGAGTTTAATAGTCATTGCTAATAAGGTTTAAAAGAATTATTTGAACCAATTTTATGGAGAAATTAGGTTGAATTGAGTTAGACCAATAGAATCAATATGATTTGACAATATTGATAAATACAATGGATTATTATTCATTTTCTATAAATCAACAAAAATTTAATATGAACAAACTTAAATCCAATGAGAATACATGTTTTCCTTGTCATAAAAAATTTTCACCCTAAAAATGAGGAAAAGTCAACATTCTCAGTCTGAAACTAAGATTAATTATTTCAATCAAATATTGAACTATAACAAGTTGAAAATACCTCCAACCGAACTTGAATCCATAAATCGCTGATTTTAGCTTAAGCTAAACTCAAGTTTTAAATTTTTTCTAAACCTCAAGTTCAACATTATTCCATTTCATATAAAACATTTATAAATCCATCATTCTATATGAAAAGTAATGTCTATGCCCTTCAAAAAGATAATAATAATAATGATTCACGAAGATGTTTCTTATTACCTTATGCTCCGATGTAAGCTTATGAAGATGTCCTTTTTTGAGTTTAATTTATAGTATGTCACATCATATAATCATATTATATGTATATGTTAGAAAACACCGAATCATGAGATTTCTATGAAGATTAATGAATTATCAAGTATAACATTATTAAATACCAACCTTTTTATCTAAAATTTTAGGTGATTTTTAATATATATATTCTAACACTTCCCTTCGCTTGTGATTGTAATTTTGATAAGGGCCTAACAAGTGAAGAATTACTTAATATAAGTGAAATGATAATATAGATATTCGAACATATTGGATCTTTCAATTTTAATATCATATTTGGTCTTTCAGTTTTCCAAACATTATTTTTAATAATTGGACTTATTATAATGGAGTTAAAAGATCGTATGATCCAATGGATTAAGTTCCATTTTCTTTTTCCCAATCGTTATAATATATATAAATAACAGAAAAATTTTTAAAAAATTAAATAAAAAAATAGAAAAGAAAAGGAAGAAGAAGAAGACTACAAAGAGGATCCACAAGGATAATTTTTTTTAGCACTGGCAACAGCAATTCCTTTCCTTGCTATGGAAACAAAGTTGTAAAACACAAAATTCAAAGACAGGAACATTAATTTTGCTGAGGGACTCCCGCCCGCACTTAAAATACATACATACATATATATATATATATATATATATGAAAACCTTAAAACATCAACCAATCAGACATCAGACTGGGGGCTTTAGCTGAAGAAACTTCCTGTGTCCATGGCATCCTTGTTGGCATCACCAAGAGCAGCTTCGCTCAAGTACTTGTCAGCCAACTGGACTCTCTTCACATTCTCCTGCTCCTGCACAAGCATGTTTCCGTACTCGAGCAGCTTGTCGAGTGTCATCTTGGGCTGCTCGAAGGTTGGGGGACCCTCTTTTGAGTTTACAAGTTTCTTGCCAACAAGATCAACCCCGACCCCTGATACCCACTTCCTCACCTCATCGTCGTAAACCCGGGCCCTCAACGCACCGAAGAAGTCTGCAATTTGTGGAAGTAAATATCAACTACGATGAGCAACTTACATTATCTTCTGCATACAAAACTGAAATACAATACAATACTCACCAATGGATTGACCAGGGAAAGCGTCGACGAGTTTGACAATGTCTTCTTGAAGAACATTGTCGGTCCTGAAGATACCGGTGCAGACACCGATACGGTCTTCACGGGTGGGAGCCCAGTAGAATTTCTCCATACGACCATCACGGATGAGAGGAGCATACAGTGTGGAGAAGTCGTTACCAGTGACGATGATGGGGACACGAGGGTTCTCCTCCTTGTTGTACATACCAGGGAGCTGGACGTTTGTTGGGTTATCGGCAATGTTCATGAGAGTAGCATTAACCATCTGGTTGTTGACGGTGTATTGCGTGGTTCCACCAAGCCTACCCGCACCCGCATCGAGATCGTTGATGAACAAGCAGCACATCTTTCCTTTCTTGATGATGTCGGCCGCCTCACGGTACCTTTGCCTGATCAATTTGGCTGGTTCTCCTGCATTTCCACTTTCCAGTTCTCCAGCACTCATCATGATGGGGCTGTCATTCAATAACGAGTCATCAAGCATTTAAAAATTAAAAGAAAAAAAAGAAAAGAAAAGAAAAAAATGTATGCTGTACATCATACATTATTATATTAATTTTAAGAGGTTACAGTTACTAATGACTTACTTAATGCCCATCTTGGCAAAGACAAGCTCACATTGGAAAGATTTACCCTGACCTTTGCCTCCCCAGATACCAAGAATCAAAGGAACCTGATGCAGGAAGCGTAGCAAATCGAGTTGTTCATAATAGTCAATCTATGAGCAATTTAGTTAGTCTAAGGATAAAATTAGCAAATGTAGCCACAAACCTTGATGTTGGGCAAGGCCATGAAGTTCTTTGAAATGTGAACCACAAGCTTGTCCATGAAAGCTGGTGCAATGTAGAATCCATCCATGCTGTTGTCCAAGTTGTACCTAAATTTAGGATATAGCAAAAACATCGGTACAAAACCATCCAACTTGGATTTCATTCAAACCGATGCGATTATATATATATATATATATATATATATATATATATTTGCAACTTACTGGCGAAGTCCTTGGCTCATGTATTCGTATGAGCTCATGACAGCATAGTGAGTACCATCACCCATTGGAGCCTGGAAGAGGGTGTCAACCATTCCTTTTCCTCTGGTGATGTCCTGTTGGTCGTCGGATGTATCGTAGGCAAGTTGTCTCCACTCATCCTTATTGGTCTGCTTCTCCTCATCATACTCCGCGCAGACCTTGAAGCTTCCTGATGTCTTTGGGTAGGTAACCTTGGAGTTGACCTTCTTTAAGCTGCTTCCAAAAAAGAGGGAGCTTGGAACTCCATTGTTGGAGTTGTTCAAGCTCAACTGCAATGTAAAAAGAAACCCTTCAAGCCTTAAACACCAGTTCTAAGATATAATATACATATCGATAAACTTTTAACTCCACAGTTAACCCATCTAAAAGTTTAATAATTAAACAAACTGAATCTTTCCTCTCTAACAACAATTCACGGTCGAACTCAACAAATCCACAGTGAAAAGATCTGCATATCATGATAATAGTACTAGTATTCCAGGCAGTGGAACTAAATCCATCCATCCATCACAATAGAGAAATAAGCAATCCATTTCACATTACCTAATTGTCAAAACTACATGAATAAACACATGTCGTCCTAATTCAGTAATGCAACAACTAATATGAACTTAAAGGTATCGAAAAGGCGGGAATCTATACCAGGTTGTTAACGGCTCCAATGGTGGAAACCGAAGTAGCCATGTTTGGAACTGATGGTATGTGTTTTTGTGAAAAACACAGGGGTCACTTAGTATGTTTCAGAAGTATGCTGTGTTATTGCATGTGGTTTGAGCCAGGAATGGAGAGGCTTTTAAGAGTGTGAGTGAAATAAGTGAGCTTGTGGTGTTGCCTTTTGAATTCTTAACGGCCACACAGTTAAGATTTGGTTTGTGACACGTGGCGGAATCTAAGGCAACCATTTCCCATGTAGTTACAAAGAACTATGTTTGCTGTTTTGTTACGACTTCAAAGTGATGGGTGTTGAGGTTGAGGTTCAAATCAAGAGTATTTCTCTTCACCACTTAAAATTGTCAATTTTCTTTTGTGTTGAACTTGGGAAAAAAAGGAAAAAAGGAAGAAGAAGATGTGAGAAACAAAATTTGATGGGTTAACGAAAGGTTTTGGTATGGTCATATGATTTGTGGATGAAACTACATGAAGTGACCACGTCAATCACTTGATGACAAAAAATTATCTGGATGACAAAATCATTTTCTTTTGGATTCTTCAATTAGTGTATTCAAGAGTGAATGGGAAAAAGAAAAAAAAAAACATCATGGGCTAATCATATTTTGTCATGCATAACAATTAATCAATATACATGTATATACCTTTTTATTGATTCATTTATATGAAATAAATTATAATTGATGTTTCGATATAAAATGATAAATCATCGTATATTAATAGTTTTTTTTTTATTTTTAATTTTTTTCATTTATTTTATGAAGAGTCATGTTATGAGAATTCTATAACACTTGTTAAGAGTTTAAGAGAAAATTTTTGACATTAAACATTTTGCCAAATGAGATATATATAAATGTAAAAACTTTATATCTGTTTCATCTTAATAAGTCTTTTTAAGACATCTATTATCAATTCTTATGCATAAAATAATATATATAATTAATTAATATTCAAATATTCACAAGGAAGAATTTAATTTGAAACTGAAAGCAGACAATACCCTCATTTTTGGGCATATAAAATTGACCATACTCTCCAATTAAATTGCTCGAATTTCAGTGGCTTATGTTGATAACGTGTAAACGGACACCACAAACACGCTTGACAGTTCACTTGATGTGGTACAAGTTATGTTCCCAAAATGGTTCCTATTTGTTGATTGTTTATTATTTCTGGCAGGGATTATCAAATCACAAGCCATATATTGAGAGGCCGATGTGTGGACAGAATTATGTTGAAACCGAGCCAAAAGGCTGTTCTGCAGATATTCATATTCTAACCATTAAAATCCACGATACATTAGCTTGTATAACCATCTCGACAAATATCGAGCCAAAAAGTAATTCTATAAATCCAGAATGTCTAATTCATCTTTTAACTATTGAAGTCTACTTTATATTAGCCATCTCAACTATTACATGATGATTAAACTGTCAAATCAATGGGACCGTGGAAATCACCTAACTCAACTAGCTTAAATAACGACGAAACCAAGTATTAATGTAAAAAATTTTCCTATCGTTGATCATACAATTCTTTTATAGTTTTTCTACTTTTGAATTCCTAGAATCAGAGTAAAAACAACATTGAAAAAAGAAAAAAAAAAAAAGGTTAAAAATGTAAGAAGCTAGCTGAAAAGTAAATCTAGACTTCATCTTTATGACATGGAAATTCGGAGTGCTGGAAACTGCTCTTTTCTTTATCCCAAACAAGCCGGACCAAATGACTATAAGATCTGTTAACAAGAAAATAATATTAGGTGTTATATTTTAATCTCTTATTATGTTATCTCTTTTAGGCACGTAATATATTAGAGTAGAACTCCTCCTCCTAAATCCAAAGGTCCAGTATATAGAGCTACTACTTATGCGGAATGCCGAATAGGCTAATGCTTGGTCTTGGGCAATTCAGAGCGTGATGCTTTAGTTGGGTCAAAGGATCAGTCCATCAATAGGGAGGTCGGTTGATTGGGGGTGACCAGCAGTGGACCAAGGTCAACATGATAGCTGAATTGATTTCATATATCGCTTCTGTGGATGCATATTGTCCTAGGCTTACTTCGAGCCTTATAAACAGATTAATAATACAATTTATATATAAGAGGAAGTCCATTCTTATACCAAAACATTCTATTTTGCCATAACAAGGAGCGCATTTCATGCAATATATATATAAGCCCTGTTTTTTCAGTTCATGGTCTGAGGAAAGGATTTATTATCACTTCAAGAAGCATGAAACATGCTACCACAATAGCTCATGAGTCTCACTTCTTACTTGTATTTCGGCTTCAATGTTTCCATCGAGTGTATGTACAAAATCCATCACGTAGCGTTTTGCTTTCCTTGATCAGAAACAGGAAGAGAGCATTTACATAAAGTTTTAATAACCGCATCCAAGATCTTCTAGGATCTACATGAATCAACAATTCTCGGACTGATTCGGTTGATTTTCTGCATCATTTTAGAATTTTGGACTCGATTTCCTCCAAGCTCAGACCCTTGGTTTCTGGGACAAGAAGTGCTACAAACAAGAGTGACAACAAAGCAATAGCACCAAAAAGGAGGAACACATTATCGGCTCCTAACAATTCCTGCAAAAGCAATCGAGTTTCTCTTATTATCTTGGTTATAGGAAAGGCAATGGATTGGAAAACAAGAGCCTTTGTCATCAGAAAAGTACCTTCAGTGGTGAAAAGGCAAAGGTCACAATGGCATTTGAGCCAAAATTCATGAGAACGGCCAGACTAATACCACGCCCTCTGGTGCGTAATGGGAATATTTCAGACACCATAAGCCAACTAATCGGACCAAAAGATATCTGATAGAAACAAAAATAACCCATGTGAGCTATTAGCAACGTTGTCGCAAACGATAGCATATTCGTTTCCTGTGATTAGAGACATGAATAATAAACTTTCGTGGTTGCATATGGTTATGGTTCAATAGCATTTAAAGAAACATGGAAGGTTTTTCAGTTAGTTACAAGTGCATTGCCACAAATGCGAAAAATGTGATATGGAGGAGCAATATGTGACATTATTACTAGAAGACACGATGACAACCTGGTAGCAGCCAACATAAAGGAGCAAAGCACCAACAGCAACAAGAGGGAATCCTCCAAGAAGCTTGTAATAAGCGGAAAGCAGAAGCAAGGAGAGTGCCTGATGATTTTGGAAAAGGACAAGTAAAGATTTCCATCAATTACTTACTGCAGCACTTCCATTGGTGGATATTATATGTATATGCTAGTAAAGAGCGGGAAAAGCACAAATTATCAAAAATGACACCCACAATACCACCAACGCCACCAATAAGCAGTGGCCTCCTCCCAATATCATCAACTTTAAGAACAGCTATCCATGTCATCAACAACTGCACAAGGACCAACTCTGAGAGGTCAGTGATTGGAACCTAAAGTAAAGCAAGAGAAAAAAGAATTTCTACTACTACTGTCAAATTTAGCTCCACACCCAGTTGATCTAGAAATATAAAATTGTTAAATACAATATGGTTTTATATCTATTAGTTTACTAGGTAGAAACTCGCGTCATGCACAGATACGAATTTATTGTGTATGCTTATGTTAATGCATACAATAATTTTTAAAAATACTATCATAATTAACGTATTAACTAATCCTTCTTTGAAAAATATTATAAATAATATGATTATTTAATTATATAGATATACATTAAGTATTGTAATTTTATATAATAATTAAATAGCGTTCTAGTTTTTTTATAAAACGACATGTCATTCTAAAAGAGTTGCAATCCTTTAAGATGTAGGGATATGGTACTATGAATGCAAATAATTGTGTCCTTTTACGCCACATCATACAGAATTCGCAATTTCTTTGAAGTTTACATGCTTTATCAAAGACGTCTTTTTTTTCTGTGTCTTCTTTTTTTCTTCAAAGAAGATGTCTCTTGGACACAGTTCTTGTGTAAAAAACTTCCAATTATATTTGTGTGTGTGTGTGTGTATAAATGAACTTCCCTTTACCTGTGTGCTCATATTTTGAAGAAAGTCCATTAATTAAATAAGGTCAAAATTGAGTGCACAGTGATATGAATCTCCTGCTTTGGTACCATGTTAAACCCATGACAAGCTGATCTGAAATCTTAAGCCAATTTTTATGGTATTGACTTCTAGTTTTATTACATAACACCATTGGAGGATATCTCTATGATTGAAGTAGAAAACCTGCCTTGAAAATGCCGATCACGACTGATACTCGGGTAGCATCAGCAGCTGCAGAGAATCCAGCACTCTAGGTTGCAATATGCTGAAACAATCAGTCACATGACAACTAAAGTCCATTTTAACTATAAAGAGAAGGCCAATTGGTGGAAACTACCTGAAGGATAGGACCTGCATAATAGAGAACACTTGGCTGTCCAGTTATCTGTTGAATAAATTGTACTTAACAGGTCGGCTTAAGCTTTATTATTGCATTGAACGTCGAGTGACTAAATATGTGAAGAGCTAGAGAAATAAGAAAATGAGGATTGATGAAGTTATCACCTGTTGGAAAAGTACTAATCCTCCACCAATAATAAAGGCTTTCAAACTTGGCCCTTGTAATACCTCCAGAAAACCTCCCTCAGATTTCTCATCTGCATAAGCAGATTTCAATGAGACTAGAGTCTCCTCTATCTGTCTTTCAGACACTTTATCACCAGCATTTCTTCCCCTCAGTTTGCTTAAAGCAAGAGCAGCATTCTCCTTAAATTCCTCTAAAGGTCCTTTCCCTTGAACAGCCCTAAGAAGTAACCAGCGGGGAGATGGGGGAAGACTCCACATGCCCAGCCCCATTAACAATGCTATGGGGGCTCCTACACCATACATGAATCGCCAGCCTCCTACAGCATTAATTTCAAGGCTTCCCACAAGATAACCCAACTGCACAGAACAGACTTGTTAGAAGTGCATTAATACATGAAAAGTATCACCTATAATTATTCACCAGCTTTGAATTACCAAAATTCCAAGAACTATGAACAGCTCCTTCAAGGATATTAAAGTTCCACGAATCTGTGATGGGCAAGTTTCTGCAATGTAAAGGGGAGCCCCATGCATTGCCTGTTGAGATAAAGTTAAGAGAGGATTTTTCATTAAATATTTAGACACGAAATAAGTCGATCAGAAGACCAGGTAAAGTTGTCCAGATAGCTTACCAGACCAATACCAAGGCCATAGAGCAGCCTACCTAGTAAAAGAATACCAAGGCCAGGAGAAAAGGCAGTGATTGCACCACCAAACAAGTAAAGCACAGATGCCGCGATGAGCTCTCGTCTCCTCCCTTAATCAGTTAACATCCAAGAAAATGGTTTAGAAACTCTTGGAGAAATAACTGAACTAACCAGTATGAGAGACAAAGCAAGTACCAAGAAAATCAGCAATTGGGTAAACAATAATTGAACCAAGAAGAGCTCCATAAAGAGATCCACTGACCTATATCAAGTCAAATGCGATGTTTAATCAAGAACACACACATAAGGCAGAAGAAGATGCATATATGAACCTCACCACAAGACCAAGCTGAACAGCTGACAAGTTGAACCACGTAATACCACTAAGCTCTGGAGACTACAAAAGCATGAAAAGTAGGACTTCCGTGTTAACCTTTTGTAAACAACCCTTCATAGTTCAAGATATATATAACATCCATAAACATTTGTTTTGGGGTAAGACATCCATAAACATTTAGCTGAAGAATGAGAAACCTGTATTTGACATGTACCTGCAATGAGATTGTCGCACCAGAGGTTGCACCGATGTCATACCCAAATAGCAATCCCCCCAGTGCTGGGAACAAGAACCTGACATTTGACCAAATAAATTGACTCAAATACACCATGTTGTCTATCTAAATAAGATCAATGCCACACGATTTCTGATTTATAACACCATGTTGTCCCTCTAAATAAGATTATGATGCCTCACAATTTCTGATTTGTTTGAAGCTCAGCAATGGGATTCCTCACAAATGCATGAAGTTCCATAGGAAAGCAGGAATAAAGCATGATGAAGACAAAGTGCACTTCATAATTAATATGGTAAACCACAAGCATCACATCCAAAGAAGAATCAAACTACTGCCCCTCTAGAAGTATAAGTTCAACACAAGATCACAATAATTTTTAAGTTCACCATCGGAAGACCTATTCCACACCCAATCTCAACTAGGATAGTGATATCAAACTTTTCACTCCTTTGACTCAATAAGATTAGTTATAGGAAAACCAGATAATGTTAAGACAGCCGATTCAAACCCCAGTCGATGTTCTGGCAAATGAAAAGACTAAACATCGATCCCTATCTCGACCCCTGCTAGATCCCTCCTTCCAATGACCTTCAACTAACATGGCTCAAAACGTGAGATCTAACCAAATTTTCATTAATTTCTCATCGTGAGCCTTAATTAATAATGTCTCCGCTTGGAGCCAAACAGGTGGGAAATATTAAAGGAGAGATACAACTAGTATCTTTTTGTGGTGCACTGGTCGGTTATGGCATCAAATTCTAAGTAACAACAAAACTCAAAGAAACACTGTAAAAAGCTAATTAAAATGGAGAAAACCAACATACGGGAGGATCACTGAAGACCAAGAGAACTCCTTTTCAGAAAATGCATCCAGCGTGAGTGGCTCAGTCTCATCACCCGATGCATAGTCACTCTGTGCACCAACCTACACCACAAAAGGAAAACAAACATAAATTATCAACATCTACAAATATAATATATTATAAAAAACAAAGTCCCACATTCGTGCCATCATGTTTAATATCATGATTTCTTTACCTAGGGTCCAAAATCCACCCGCTAAGATAGTATTAAGAGAAGCTTTACATGTTCCAATGCACTTGTCTCCCCGTGGAAAATGTTAAGAAGTGCCCATAGTGCACTTGGTAGTAAGCTAAATAAAGAAACTTTGTAACTTTTCACGCACACATCTTTTTGTAAAATGTATAATCAACATGGAAAAAAAATGCAATGACCTTACTTTTCAACCCTTAACAAGCGTTGTGCACCAGTTATAGGGACCCATAATATGTAATCACTACTTTCGAAGTACCAAATTTCCTAAGCAAGTATGCCTAGCAACTGTATAGACACCGTGTGCTCCAATCACTTGTTAAGAGGCTAGAAGGTTAAACTTCTCACAGTTCCATAACTTACTTCTCATAACCAACTTTGCAAAATATGAAAATTTTTCTCTTTCCAGACAATTTAATAAGTGTCTGAACTCATCAGAAATAGCCCCATATTTCAATTACTACCCGCAATAATCTTCATTAAAGTATCTTAAACCTTAAACCAAGGGAAATCACAATACAATCACAAAACAGTAAACTATTAGATGAATCGATTGTGGGATAATTACGAAAAATCCAACGTCGATTTCATAAGACAACGATACTTACAGTAAATGCAGATTTTGAACCAGATACAAATGGTAGCTTGGAAAAGATTGCATTTTTGGGTCTCAATTGGGTGGAAGAAAGTTGAAGGGCGAATTGGGTATTTGACAAAACAGATTGTATTTGTCTTTCTCGCTTCTTGGGTTGGGTTGATGGGGAAGGTTTGAGATTGAGCAGGGTTTGTGCTGAGACAGTGGATGACCAGGACATTCTAGTTCAACTGTCAAAGGACTAGGACAAGATCCGACAGTTGATTTTTCCCGCAATTTATCATCCATTTCTTTATGTTTCAAGTGTCGGTGTCCTTGAGTGATGTGGACTTGTTTTGACTCTCCATGCGGTTGGTTCGGTTCATTTCTTTTGGGCCGAATTGAACCGGAATTCTTGCTCACGGTTTAACTAGGTATGACCTGCTGGGTTTTGTATTGTAGGAACCAAAAAAAAAAAAAAGGAGTTAAAAGCCCCCACCATGCGCTTGTTTCGTTTAAACTATATTTACATAAACGAGAAATAATAAATTTACATATTAAAATTTCACAATCAACGTATTCATAAAGTTAAATTGTGCAATCCTAATTGAGTCAAATTTAAGGTTTTTAAAATTGAATACTTTTTCTATTTTTTTCTTTTTTGGGTACCACGCATGTTGACTTAAGTATATAGAAAACATAATATATATCTAGAGGTACGTATCAGGTCGAAGTGGTCTGAAATCAACCTTAAACCGTCAATTCATAAGTTGATAATTAATTAAATTGAGTCTAGCCCTTAAAACTATGGGCTCAAGCTGATTCGCATGAACCGATAGTTCAATGGCCAATTCGAAAGCTCTTGAATTGTGTTGTTCATTTATTTATTTTTTTAAATTTAATTTTCTATATTTTTATCAATTACTATTAATAATTTATAGCTTATTCACTATTTCTATTTTTTTCTTAAATAATTCTAATACTTTATATAGACATATAGTGATATATGGATGGTTAACTTTTATTTTCAGTTTTAAAATAATTTATTTAGACTACATCAGTGTAATGAGGTTTGTTTTCTTTTTCTTTTTTTTCTAAAGAAAAATTAAAGTTCAGACAAACCTGAACCAATGGACAAACTACCAATTCAACTGACAAGTCAACCCACCAGTTCAACGGCCCATTAAGTTGTCAATTCTCTAAGGCTAAACTCCCTAAGCCTTAACAATTCATCGGCCAGTTCAAACCCATCTCCATTTGAGCCCACTAGTTAGAAAGCCCAACCCCACAAAATCGACCCTTACATAAATTTATATACACCTAATATTATGAAAACACAAAGCCATGTCATTTGTAATGCTTACATGACATTTTTGAGAAGCAAGAGTCAAGGAAAACTTTCTGAGATGAAAGTTTTTATAAGGAAAGTGAGTGTAAAACCCGTTAACTTCAATAAAAAAGGAATTAAATAATGGTATAAAAATAAAACATTTTAAAAGTCAAGGACAGTTTTAGAATTTTAGGGTTAAGTAAAAACCCAACCTATAGATAGATAACAAGCAATTAAATTAGGTTTTTTTCTATCTTTTTCAAACCCTCTCTTTAATAGTAACAGAGCCCCCCTTATCATTGTTCTCTAAAGGGATCTTTACTACACATAATTGATCATTTAAGAATTGAAACTAATTTAGAAACCTAACTTTCTTAAAGTGCACGCTGCGATAATGTAAATTAAGGCTATAACCTAGATCTCAATAAAGACTATTCGTAAAGTGATGGTGCAAGCTTCCTTTGGTGTTGATCTAAAGCCTTAATTAGGATCACAATTAAGGTACATTCAATACTGATTGTTATTGATAATTAAACTATTGATTTAGTTGTTTGGGGGAACACATCTGAGTGTTTTCCATTATCAAGAGTGCTAACATCAAAAGAGTGGCTTTGGATTTAAGTTGCATTAGGATTGGTCTTGTAAACATAAAGGGAGGAGTCAATATTAGATTAATTGAATGAAGTAAAAGAAAAAAGGAAAAAAAAAAGTAAGGAGGATATGGAAGTACACAACATGTAGAGGATGTACACGTCGTGTACATCCGAGTATGCGGTGTGTGTAAATTTAGGTATATACCGTGTGATATTTTAGAAGTACATGGCCTGTGCATAAGTTACACACCATGTGTTTTGATTTTTATGTTATGTTATCCAATCATATTTTATTGTAGTAAATAAATTCCTTCTACTTTCTTTTCTTAAATATTATAACTTAGCAAACTAATAAATCTAAATTATTTTAGTATATTAAAAGTTAATTAAGGACATTTAAAATAGACCATAATTTATATCATTAAAATTAAGTTAGATAGGAATTAGTTAAAAATAAGATAATAAAATTTGCAATATGAAAATAGATTACTAAAAATAAGTCATCTTTGTGTGTACTTTTGGAAGGGAAATAGAAGTTGACTCAAGAATGGATTACAATTTTGCCGAACTAGGTATAGGATACATTTTTACTTCTTGTTCTTATTTATAGTAGTTGTTTAACTAAACCTAATTCAAACTTGAACTTAATAAATTTAAGCTATTTGTGCTTAACTTCAAGCTCCCTTTGGTAAGGTCTAATTGGGTTGGTAAGACACCTGATTATCATATGCAACTTGCTCTTGATGGAAGTTCCATATTAAGATGACCCAGCTATTAATGTGTTATATATATTATTTATGTAGAGGTCATTAGTTTAGGATAATTAATGTTTATTTTGTAATTAGTAAATTCTTGTTTAGAGTTTTATAAAATTTATTTTGAAGTTATTTTGGATTTATTCAAAGAATTAAATTTTATTAGAATTATTTGGAGATTTCGATAGATAATTTTAGAGATTTTAGTACTTATTTATGCTTAATGTATTAATAGATGATAGAGATACGCAATGGACTATAACATGTCGCATTCTAAAGCATTACAATTTAAATAATATCAAAGCCAATCCCCTATCAATAAATAGACAATTTGAGTCTAGTTCTTGTTTAGAGAAGAGATCTAAAAAGAGTAGAGAGTATCATCAGGATAATAACTCTTAACATGCTTTTAAGATAACTGTAGGTAATAGATAACTAAAATTATACACCGAAAAGGGGTGATGAGAGTCTAATTGTAAGGTCTCGCAATAAGGATATCACGTATTTAAGAGGGAAAGATTGTGATACCCTATGGTTAAGTGAAATTCACATGGATTGAGCAAGAGATTGCGATTAGTTCATAAGGTTATGATAGTAAATATCTCGATAATATAAAGTTGAAAATTTTAAGCTAAGTGGTTAATGTATGTTTGTTGACTTGATTGATTCATTGTTTTTAATCCGGATCCTTACATAGCATGTCAACATTAAATTGATATATTTAAAAGGTTTTTATGTATAGATAGTAGATATCATGCATGATTATTTAATATTTAACTCTTTGTTAATTAAGTAATTAGTTATTTGAAAAATGATTGCAATCATTTATTCGTGGATAAATTAATTGACAACTATTTTTTTCTATAACATTTTCTGTCTCTTTCCTTCATTTGGTTATGCATATGTGAACTAGAAAGCAGATCTAAAACCATATTTATGTATATATAACAAGAATTGGACGAAATGAGTTGGAAATTATATTGTAGGCTTTCTTAAAAAGCTGAACCAATTTTATAGATGCATCATGTACTGATAAATATATAATATTTTAGCATCCCCTGCCTGAAAGTTTATAGAAATTCCTGCTAGCTCCAGCCAGCCCCAATAGAGGGTGCCTCAAAACTCCTTCAAGGGCTGTTTTTCTTCTGTAGCATGTCTAAAAATAAATAGAAAACCATATGTATTTGTCCCTTAATTCCAACAAAATCCATTAGGTGCTTTCCTTAAATCTTTTGGGTTTCTATTAATGTACCAGAGATTTGAGTTAGAACAAAATGTAGGAAATAATTAATGAAAGAATTGGTTGAGGATCAAATAGACATGACTTAAGAAATCTATTTCCAGCAATATATTTATTGAATGGATTGTTAGGCATGACAAAATCATGAGAACAAAATAAAGAGACAATCTAAGTTGTGAGCCTTTTTTTTGTTATTAAAAGTTTAAGTATATTTAGTAACTAGTATTATATTATTACATAACCTAACATATATTTAAAAAAAAAATCAGACAAGAGATATTAAAAAGCTCTTCTCAATATAAAAACCAATGCATGTGTTCTCAAAATAAATCTAATTCACCTATGCCAAAAAAAATAATAATTTAGATAAAAAATAATAAATTTATAAGATATCACTAAAGAAATGTATATTAAGATTTAAAATTATCGATAAAAACCAATATTAACAAAAATTATTATTTTTTATAGAATAGATAATGGTAAATTCTAAAATTATAAATTTAATGATTTTTAATCTGCATATGTATTGCAGATGTGTCGTCCACTGATATTATTACATAACCTAATATAATTATACATAAGAAATATGATTGTCATTTATGGTCTTATAATAACAAATAATTATATAATTGTAAGAATCGGGTACACGACAACAACTAGCTTGATTGATGATGAATAACAAATATAACAACCAATCGATCTCCCTCTTTTTTCTTTTAAAACGGAAACGAAAGCGGCTTAAAGAAATGACACCTTAAAAAAGAAAAGAAAAAAAAAAAAAGTAAAAACAAATTAACGTTGATTTGTTACACCAAAGCCGCTAATCCAATAGCAAACACATCCTTTTAATTATATCCACTTGTTTCATCGTATTAACATCACATTTCTAGTTTCATCGTCCCCCACCACCACCACCAAAACTGGAACAAATGCCTGGGCTGTCTATAAGATAAGAATATGTGCGATAATCAAGACGTCTTACTTCGAGAAAAAAAAAAAAAAAAAAAAGGTCCCCTATTGCTAAGAATAAGATGATGAAAGGCGTGATTTCATTCAAAGATTACTCCAAGCAAAACAAATCACCCGAGAGAAAGAAGCTTTCCAACAATAGATTTCGAAAGCAAGCTCCCAATCCTCTTCAGGTTGATTTTAATTCCAACCACCACGGCGGCGTCGTGTCAGATTTTGTTATATCTCCACCCAACTCCAATCAACCGGCTGTGATTCCACTCCTAACTCCGGTTTATGAACATCCGAACCCGAGCTTACTCGGATCCGAAGAAGGTAACAAGAATGATGATAAGTTGAGGGATGTCGATAATTCGACGAAATTGAGTGATGAGGAGAAGAAAGGAGGTGGTGTTTCTCCAATTTCGCCGCGAAAAATCACTCCACCTTCTTCTCCTTCTAAGTTGGTCGATCCTCGTCCTTTATTTACAAGGTTCCAAAAGAATCTTATGCTGTAGGTTTTAGGAAACTTGTTTGTTATGATTAAGTATATACGTATGTGTTTATTATTTCTTGGCTAATTCAAATTCCATGTATTAGTTATACCTTCTTCTTCTTCTTCTTCTTCTTTTTTTTCTTTTGCTTTTGTTAAATGACTCGGGTTTCTTCTAGACTAATGTTGTTGAAGTTTTGTTGCTTTTTTATTACAATGGATGGCTCACTTTGTTCTCTATTCTCAGGTTCTAATTATATAGTGTAATGGGAAGTAAATGCTGGATTACGATGTAATGCACTGAATGGCATCAAATAGATTCATTTAGGGTGATAGGGTTAGAATTCTTATCCTCTATCTTAACATGTAGGTATAAGTTCTAAAAATTTAAAACTGAAACCTATTATATAAGCATTGAAAAGCGTTTTGAAGCATGTAACTTATAAAATTCACAAATTTTAAATGTTTTGTGGAAAATTATTATAATCTTTTTTTTTTTAACAATAAACATAAATCAAAACACAGATTTTTAAATCAAAGATTTCAAATACATTTGACAATTCGATCAAATATTACCCTAAATAAGTCATTAAATAGGTCTACTTAGTTGAATTTCGTAGTATTTTCAAAAATACTTATTATGTGTACTATACATGTTAGATTCACGCCATCTTTACAAATTTGAAAGTAAAACCTATCTTATAATTTTTAATACCCATTTTAGGATCTATTAGATCATATAGGATACAACTAGTTTAATGGTTTCAAAGTTTCCTATACTCACCCCCAAACTGCACCTAGTGATGCAAGCTAAGTTTTTCTATATAATATTAGTTTTACTCTTTAGTAAGAATTCGTGCAATACAAAGGATATTTTTCATAACAATGTCATATAGTACGGATAATATCGTATAAAATTTTGTGTCGAGTTTCTTTCCCGCTATCATTTGTGGTATAGTAGATGTACATGTTTGATGGGTATTTAAGATTAATTATCCTTATTTTTAATCAATATAATACACCAACAAACAAAGCTTTTTTTAAGTTGTCTCATCAACAATGTGTAGAAATTTGATTACATGAGAGTTTGCAACATGTGCTAAGATTTGTATGAATCAAAATAGGACAATGTCCTATTCGGCTGTCTATATAAATGCTAATATTATAAAATTCTTGACAAAGGAAATAAATCGTATCACCATTTTATTGATACATAGCGCGTACTACCTAATGAATTATTTTTTTTCATATAAAATAGAATAGAATAAGGCCTATATGTAAGCAAAATGCTAATGGTGAGAAGGCTAACACCATTATGATCTTGTTTCTCTTTAAAATCGAGGAAATCCTTTTTTCTCCTATTGAGTTTATCCCTTGTTAATAATGTTTAATGACATAAATCTTGATAATAACAAATTTTGTTAAGGGCTACTGATATGTTGGTCTTTCTTGGACCTTTTGCTGGTCTTTAAAGAAGGGACTTAGAATGTAATCCCAAATTTGGTTAAGCTTTTAGATAGGGATGCATTCGAGCGGATCATTAAAGAGTATTTGATCCACTGAACCTGATAAAAATTTTATAAAATTTAGGGTCGAGTTTTGGAATATAATTTAAAACATTATAAAGTTTAGAGTTTGGTTTAAAAAAAATACTCAATAGGAAACCTGACCTGATAAATATATATATATATATATATATATTAATAAAAATATTCACCCTTAACTTATGCAACATATATATCTTATACAAATTTTATATTATTCAACACATTTAATTCTTAATTTTTATTATTGTGTAAATCAGTAAATGTAATTTTAATCATACTTAACTTTTTTCACTCTATTCTCTCCTTAATCCAACATAAACCCTATAAAACTCCTATAAGATCTTTTGAATCCTATAAAAACTCGTCTCTATAAAATCAACAACTTTATAAGGTCGAGTTTTAAAAATAAAAGATAAAACCCTATAAAGTTTTTATAGAGTTTCACTAGGTAGGTTTAAGTTTTACAAAACTTACCCTAAGCCTAGTCTACCTTGATTGCATCTCTACTTTTGGATGGTTTTTGTCATTTTCCTCAGTTTATAAATACGGTCTCTCATGCAAATTGTAAGTCGTAAAGTTAAGTCAAGTGACTGTAGGATTAAACTTAGAACACAAGGTTTAGGACGATCGGTTAAAGGATCCGATTAAACCCGAATCATAAACTATGGAGAGAAATATTAGTAAAAATGACCCCGTAAACTTGAATTTAAGAAAATAAGTAATAAAATAAGAAACTATAAAATTTTCAAATTTTAAATATAATAATTGCTAATTACTGAAAAGGCGAAAAGTGTAATGTAATACCTAATAAATTACTAGAGATAGATTATATATATACTAAAAATTATAGGATGACCTAAATAATAATTAGGAATATTCACATGTACCCCACATATATTTACGTGTAGATAAAAATACGCAAAATTACCTAAATTGGCCAAAAACTTAGTAAATAATTAAAGAAAATTATTAATTAATTGTGGAAAAATCAGAAAAAAAAAATCAAAAGAGTATAGAATGATCCAAATCTGATCGTGGCAGGTCAGGATCTGCAAAAGAAAAATTACCCAATTAGAATTAGGCAACATAAAAGCCAAAAATCAAGGAAATGGGGCAATGTCATGTCCAATTAATGCATATTAATTACCAAAAACGTCTATAAATAGGGGAAAAATTCACAGAACTCATTTGGGCTGTGAGGAATTAGAGAAAAATAGAGAGACTCGAAAATTCAAGAGAAAATCTAGAAAACAAAAAAAGAAAAGAAAACTATGCAGATAGGGCTACTGAGCCAAACCCACTGTCACGCCCCAAAGCGGCAGAGTCGTAACAGTCCCCCAATCCTAAGATAGAAGTTAGCCTTACAACCGCTATCTTAGACCTGATCTACACAAGGCGTCCACGACTAACCCGCTACCCGCTTTGAAGTAAACGGTTTATAATTTAAATAAATCATTTACTTATAAAAGTGAGGAATTATATATATATGTTATAATTCAGTTATTGCAGTTAAAGTTTATAATATTTCTCTATAGTATATTTCCTAATTATTACATCATTCGGAAATGAAAAATAATTCTAAAATAAAAACTTAAACCTTAAAAATATGTGTTTATTCTCCAATGTTTTTCCTCACTCCCTAAGATTCAACAGTTACTAGCTTCAGAGTAGTTGTTTGCCGCTTCTTAGCCAACACCTACACGACGTCTATAGGGATGTGAGCAACCACAGCTCAGTAAGTTAGGATTGAGGACTTAAAACTATACCATATATACAATAAGGTTTTCAATCACTTATTAGGTGCAATACATGTGCAAGCAAATGCCATCGCACGACATTATCCGGCCCGTCGTGAGATTAGAGAAATTGCGCCCGCTCTAATCTAGGTTGAGAAGTTGCCGTTAATGCAACAGCTCACGACCAAACCCAAGCTTGTGTAATAAAGACCTTGCTTCTCCCGCGACTACCTTCAAACCACTGTCTTCACCCTCGCCGCGACTTTTCTCCTGTCACTTAGTTCGACTGAGGATGAAGAAGGGACCATTTTGCATTCCCGCGCTATCCCTTCCGAAGGGGTCGATATTTGGCCGGAAAGTCCTAAGTTCCCCTAACGGGTTGCCATGCATGTCCGATTATAATTACTGGTCGGATCTTTGATTAAGTCCAATTTAGAGTGATCAATCCTTTCATACAATTCATACAATACGTACCAGAGCAACAAACAGAATCATAGCATCACCCATAATCAAGCACATGCACACATTCAACTATCTAACAAGCACAACCAAGCATAATCTTAAGCCTCCAAAATACAGCATCGTATTAATCCCAACTTACCTCGACTCCTCGCTCCCTCACTCAAGGTCCGATTTGCTCAGGCCATTGCCGATCATCCCTATAACACAAACGTGATTTCAGTTTTTCATATAACTATTATAGGTTCATTTTATCCTATAACGCTTATTATTATGTTTGGTTTAGAGTTTAATATACCTAATTATCTAGGTCTTAAGTCTTTTATAATTATTCTAGGTTTGGGGTTAGGTTCGGGTTAGGTTTCGGTTTCCGCATAAATTTCTAAATTAGGTTTTAGTTCGATTTCTAAATCTTAAACATGCTCGAATCCTAATGTGAAATCAATCACATTAAGCTCGAGTATTCAAATATCCTATTGGGTCTTTATTTAGTATTCTAAGCTATTCGGTCCACGCTAGTCCTAATTAGTGTATCGGATTTATCCCCGATGTAAGAAAATCTTACTTTTTTATATAATTACCTAAAATTCAATCTTAATTCAGATTTAATATTATTCTGATTTTTACTCTAATATTATCTAAATAACCTTAATTTTTTAGATTTATTAATTTACAATTTCACATATTACTAATTTCTTATATTAATTACCTAATTTCCTAAATTAACCATACTTAATACTCCAAAGGTTAGGATTAGGGTTCCACATCAGAGATTAACATCCCTAAACATCTAATTACTATCTAAATCAGTAATTAATATCTTAATCATCTAATTAACCCCAAATTACCCAATTTTTCCATCATTTTAGGGCTAAAAATTAACTTAAAAATTTCGAAAATTGTTACACCCCGAAGTCGCAAAGTCGCAACAGTCCCGCCGTGTAAACCATTCTATGATAGTAACTGGCCTCACAGTGCCTACCATAGAGATAATCTACATAAGGCGTCGACGACTCCTCGCTTTGAAGTAAACAGTTCGAGTGTTAATTATACTACAATTATAATAATTATCACAACGTTCTATTAAACATAGATAATTATAAATAAGTCCACAGAGCTTCCTAGGAAGTTTTACATAATCACTACAGTTTACTAATTTACAGAATAACTAACAGTCTTCAACCTTTAACTACAAGGTTAGTCTAGTTACACATTATGCTAAATAACTTGATCCTCACACCCCTGGCTTCAAAAGGACTAACCTTTGGATAATTGTAGGGCGGCATAGTACTGGAAGAGATTACAAATCAAAACCTGCAAAAGGATCTTTAAGAGTATGAGCACTACAGCTCAGTAAGTTGAATTGGAGACTCATGAATGCATACAAGCACAAATAGGATTATCAAACAATTATTTTCATGCAATGCAACAATCAAGTGTCATCGCACAACGTAGTTCGATCCGTTGTGAAATCAGAGAAATTTCACCCGCTTCAATCCGGGTTGAGGAGTTCCATGTTATGCAGCAGCTCACAACCAAACCCAGGCTTGTGCAATGGAGACCTCGCTCCTCCCACGACTACCTTCGAACCATTGACTTCACCCCCGCCGCGACCTCCTCTCCTGTCACTTAGTTCGACTGAGGATGAAGAAGGGACCATTTTGCAATCCTGCGCTATCCCTTTCGAAGGGGTCAGTATTTGGTTGGAGAGTCCTATGATCCCCTAACGGGTTGCAATGCATGACATTTTCGGTTATTAGGGTCGACTAAGATTAAATTTCGGTTAGGGTGTTCAACAAGTTCATACCAATTCAATCAGTCATAAAATCATTCACAATACAAATTCCAGCACAAATTTAGATACATCAAGCACATGCACAAACTACTTACATTCACAATCATATACAAGCCTAAGTCTCCAAGTACTACAAAACTAGTACTCTATTACAATAAGCAATAACCCAACTTACTTAAATTTGCTCGATCGCTCGATCCTTTAGTCGCGAGCTGATTTGTTTCTAGGTGTCCTATAATACAAATAGGTTCTTTTAGTACTTATATTTTATAGATTCTTATTCTAATTCATAATGTAACTCATTTTCCTCATGTATACCTATAACGTATTAATAATCCGTTGTATTCTATTTTGGGTTTCGGCTCCTAAACTAGATTCTAGTTTTAATTTCTAAGTCGTAATTAGGCTCGAATCCCAATGTGACATTAATCACATTATGCTCGGGTATTCAAATATTTTATTGGGTCGTAATTTTGGTATTCTAAACTATTCGGTACACGCTAACCCTAATTGAGGTATCAGATTTATTCCCGATGTGTAAAAATCTTACATTTTGAGATATTTACTTAAAATTAAATATTATTTCAAATTTATTATTTTTCTGATTTCAATTATAATATTATCTAAATAACTTTATTTTTTTAGATTTATTAATTTACATTTTCACATATTCCTAATTTCTTATATTCTTTACCTAATTTCCCTAATTAACCATACTTAGTACCTAAAGGCTAGGATTAGGGTTCCACTACAGAGATTAACTTCCCTAAACATCTAATTAAGATCCAAATCAGTAATTAACATCCTAATCACCTAATTAACCCTAAATCACCCAATTTTACCATCATTTTAGGGCTAAAAATTAACTTAAAATTTTCAAAAATTAATTTTAAAAAAATGGCTTCATAGCACTATTATACATCATATGAGCATCCTACAGAAAAATTTTGAACTCCAAACTACATCCCTAAGCCTATTTATTTTCCGGTTTAATCATGCTCGATTTTGAACAATTTGTTAAGGACCCTATATTTCCAGACATAATTAAACTAAATCAATATTTTTCCCTAAATCTACATACAATAAAACCTTATAATAATAAGTTTCATAATTTTCTGGGCAAAATAAATAATTTTACAAAATTATACAAAAATCAAGTGAATAAATGACTAACCGGTTCGAAGTTTTTGGGCCGTCCAAACCCGGTCCAATGTTGTCGACCGGTTCGGGCGGTGGTTCTAGTGTAGGGTGGTGGTGGTGGTGGTTCGGTCCCAGGTGATGGTGGGTGGTGGTTTTGGTTCACTTGCCTAATCTACACAGTTTTTTTTTTTTTATTTTCTGGATTTTCTCTCAATTTTTTCAGTGTTTCGATTTTTCTCAAATTTCAAACTGGCCAAATGACTTCTGAAATATTTTTTCCTTATTTATAGACAATTGTAGAATTTAATGTGCATTAATTTAATGGGATTTTGCCCCAATTCCTTGATTTTTGGCTTTTTGTTTATCCAATTCTTATTGGATAATTTTTCTTTTTCTGATTTGAACCTGCCACAACCTGATCTTGCTTCAGTTATCCTCTTCTGATTTTTCTATAATTATTTTTTATTTTTCTTTAATTATTTACTTAGTTTTCGGCCTATTTCACTAATTACGCGTGTTTTTATCTACACGTAAATGCATGTGGGGTACACGTGAACATTCCTAAATATTATTTTGGTCATTCTAAAATTTTTAGTATACATATAATCTATCTCTAATAATTTATTAGTTATTATATTACACTTTTTGCCTTTTCGGTAATTAGCAGTTATTATGCTTAAAATTCGAAAATTTTATAGTCTCCTATTTTACTACTTATTTTCTTAAATTTAAGTTTACAGGGTCATTTTTACTGGTATTTTGCTAAATAGTTTATAATTTGGGTTTGATCGAATCCCTTAGCCGATCGTCCTAAACCTTGGGTTTTAAGCTCAAACCTACAGTTACTTGACTTGGCTTTAGGGTTTACAATTAATTTTAAAAAAATAGCTTCATAGCACTGTTCTATATCACATAAGCATCCTACAAAAAAAAAAAATTGAGCTCCAAACGACACTCCTAAGCCTATTTATTTTCCGTTCTAATCATGCTTGGTTTTGCACAATTTCTTAAGGACTCTATATTTTCAGATGTGATTAAACCAAATCACTATTTTTCCCTAAATCTACATACAATATAACCTCAGAATAACAAGTTTCATAATTTTCTAAAACTATTTACTATTTTTACAAAATTACACAAGAATCGGGCTAGAAATTGGACTCACTGGTTTGGGTGGCTCCGGCCACCGCCGGCCGCCGTGGCCTTGTCGGCCGACCTAGGCGCTGCCACTACCGTGTGATGGTGGTGGCCGTCCACTCCCAGCTGCTCATCTGGTGTGGGTTCTCTTTAAAAACCCTAATTGCACAGTTTTTTCCAATTTTTTTCTAAACTCAATTTTTCTCTCAATTTTCGTCTCTCTCTATTTTTCTCATTTTCCAAACTACCCAAATGAGCTCTGTGATTTCTCCTGCTATTTATAGGGCTTTAAGGGATTTATTGTGCATTAAATGGGACAAGACAATTGCCTTATCCCTTAATTTTTTGCTTTTATGTTATCTTATTTTAATTGGCCGAATTCTTTCTTATTTTTCCCAGCTGCCACAACCCAATTCTAGATCATTTATGATTTTTCCTGATTTTTCTTGATTTTTTCTTATTTAATTATCAATTTTCTTTAAGTATTTTGTATTATTTTAGCACATTTCGCGTATTTTAAGAAATTACGCTTATTTATATTTACATGTAAATTCATATATAGTACAAATAAATATTCTTAAATATTATTTAGGTCATTCTATTATTTTTAGTATGCATATAATCTATCTCTAGTAATTTATTAGTTATTAGATTACATTTTTTACCTTTTCGGTAATTAGTAATTATTATGCTTAAAATTTGAAAATTTTATAGTCTCCTATTATATTACTTATTTTCTTAAATTCAAGTTTACGGGGTCATTTTTACTAATATTTCTCTCAATAGTTTATAATTTGGGGTTTAATTGGATTCTTTAACCGATCGTCCAAAACTTATGTTCTAAATTCAATCCTACGGTCAATTGGCTTAGCTTTGGGGCTTACACCCACACCTCACCACCACTTGGGACCAAGCCACCGCCACCACCACCACCACCACCACCCTACTCCAGACCCACCATCTAGGCCAGCCGACAAACTTAGACCGGGTTTGGACGGCCAAAAAGCATTGAACCAGTGAGTCCCTTATTTGCCCTGATTTTATATAATTTCGTAAAATTAATTATTTTACCCAAAAAATTATGAAACTTGTTATTCTGAGGTTTTATTGTATGTAGATTTAGGGAAAAATAGTGATTTAGTTTAATCACGTCTGAAATGATAAGGTTCTTAACAAATTGAACAAAACCGAACATGATTAGAACTAAAAATAAATAGGCTTAGGAGTATAGTTTGGAGCTCAATTTTTTTCTGTAGATTGCTTATGTGATATAGAACAGTGCTATGAAGCCATTTTTTTTAAATTAATTTTTGAAATTTTTAAGTTAATTTTTAGCCCTAAAATAATGGAAAAATTAGGTGATTTTGGGTTAATTAAGTAATTAAGATACTAATTATTGATTTAGGAAATAATTAGATGTCTAGAGATGTTAATCTATGATGTGGAAACCTAATCCTAGCCTTTGGAGTATTAAGTATAGTTAATTTAGGAAATTAAGTAGTTAATGCAAGAAATTAGTAATATGTGAAAATTAATAAATCTAAAAAATTAAGGTTATTTAGATAATGTTATAATAGAAATTAGAATAATACTAAATCTGAAATGACATTTAATTTTAAGTAAATGTATAAAAATATAAGATTTTCTCACATCGAGAATAAATCCGATATCCCGATTAGAAATAGCGTGTACCGAATAGTTTAGAATACTAAATTAAGACCCAATAAGATATTTGAATACTCAAGCTTAATGTGATTAATTTCACAGTAGGATTCGAGCATATTTAAGACTTAGGAATCAAAAATAGAATCTAATTTAGGATTCGAACCCCAAAATAGATTACAAAGAATCATTAGTACGTAATAGGTATACATGGAAAAAATGAGTTAAATTATGACTTAGAATATGAATCCTTAAAGTATAAATACTAAGAAGACCTATTTGTATTATAGAACACCCAGAGACGAATCAGCTTGCGACTAAGTAATCGGGCAATTAAGGAATTCCAAGTAAGTTGGGTTATTACTTATTGTAATAGAGTATTATTTGTATGGTACTTGGAGACTTAGGATTGTATATGGTTGTGATTGTAAGTAGTTTACGCATGTGTTTGAGGTATTTGAATTCGTGCTAAAATTGTAGTATGATGGATTTTGTGTTATGATTGAATTGGTGTGAATTGTTTGAAAACCTTAAATGAAATTTAATCTTATTCGACTTTAATGACCAAAAATACCATGCATTGCAACCCGTTAGGGGATCATTAGGATTCTCTAACCGAATACCAACCCCTTTGAAAGGGATAGCGCAGGATTGCATAATGGTCCCTTCTTCATCCTCAGTCGAACTAAGTAACAGGAGAGGAGGTCGCAGCGAGTGTGAAGTCAATGGTTCGAAGATAGTCGCAGGAGGAGCGAGGTCTCCATTGCACAAACCTAGGTTTGGTTATAAGCTGCTGCATAACATGGAACTCCTCAACCCGGATTAGAGCGGGCAAAATTTCTCTAATTTCTCTAATTTCACAACGGACCGGACTACGTTGTGCGATGACACTTAATTGTTGCATTGCATGAAATTAATTGATTGATAATCTTGTTTGTGCTTGTATGCATTCATGAGTATCCAATTCAACTTACTGAGCTGTAGTTGCTCATACCCTTATAAATCCTTTTGCAGGTCTTGATCTCTAAACTCTTCAAGTAATATGCCACCTTACAATTACCCAAAGGTTAGTCCTTTTGAAACTGGGGGTGTGAAGATCAATCTACTTAGTAATGATGTGTAGCTAGAGTGTTCTTGTAGTTAAGGATGAAAGACTAATAGTTATTATGTAATTTAGTAAACTGTTATGTTTATATAAAACTTCCTGGGAAACTCTGTGGACTTACATATAATTATACATGTTTATTAGAAATTTGTAATATTTATCATAATTATAGTTTAACTGTTAATCGGACTGTTTACTTCAAAGCGAGAAGTCATCGACGCCTTGTATAAATCATGTCTATAATAGGTATTGTGAGGCTAGTTACTATCATAGAATGGTTTATACGGCGGAACTGTTGCGAATCTGCGACTTTGGGACGTAACACAAATAAAATGGAAGCAATAATTTGTCGCTGGCATTATCTCTCAAGACAACACCTTGTTTTAGCAACCTTTCTATTGAGCGTAAGCACTTAAACCATACATCCAAAGGAGAGAAATATGCACCAAAAAGGTAAATGAAACTCGCATCTCAACAAATTCTTAGTGAGCTTCACACCACAATTGCAAAATTCTTAACTAAAAGGACAAAATAGAACACACCATATGAATCGGTAAATACATATAAATATCCTTAAAATTTTGATATATGAAGACATATTCAATAATTTTTTAAAAAAGTACGTTCGTTTACTAATACTTATCAAAATTTTATTAATATTAGCATGCCATACGTTAATACATATAACGTATTAGTACCATTAAAGGCCTGTTTATATTGTCTTTTTTTTTTTGTCTATATCTAATATATATCTTATTTATATATGTTTAAATTTTAGTATTTGAAATATCATCTTATTTGTTTCTATTTCATAATTATGATGAAGATAATGATTAAAATATCAGAATTGAAAAATAAAAATTCTTGTATTTTTAAGAGAAAAGTTTTAAAATATATATATTTTATACATTGGAAATAATTATTTTAATTAATATTTTTTCATTTTTTGGTATTTTATTCCTATCAAACACAAAAATTCAAATAAATAAAAATAAAACACCAATAAGATAGAAACTAGATTAACCAAACGGAGTCTAAATCTTTTTTCAAAACGATGATGATTTCTTTGAGGCATTTTGTTGGAGAAAGAGGATTTGGTAACGCTCCTAAACTTCACTATATATCAAAGCTTCATTGTCTTTCTCTCTCATCTCTTTTATTTTTGCAATTTTTTGCTTGAAAGTTTTTAATTAATTGATGAATCTTTTTAGACTAGCTTTAACTCTTTAATCTTTTCACTCTCTGACATGCTTTTAACCCTCTACTCTTTATTTTACAAGTATTCTTGCTTTTGTACAATTTTGGAAATTATTAAGTTAAGAGATCTTATTCTTTTATGTGTTCTTCGCTACTCTATTAAGTTTGAACTTTTATGCTTGTTTTTTTCTTATATAGGTAAGGATATCTACTATATTTTTTATCGTCTTTAGCCCAATTATTTTTTTAATTAATTAAAGAGAAAGCTTATAAAGTTAAATCATTTTAGAAAACCTTAATTATCCCCCTTTTCCCCTCGCTCTCTCATCTTGCTTAGAGAATTACATTTGGTTTAGAGCAAGAGTACTCATAAAAATCTTGGCTTTAAATTAAAGATCTAAATGGCAACCCAAAGTAATTGTTGTCTAACGGGAGAAGGTTTTGTAATAAAGAAACTTGCCTCTTGAAAAATTAGAATCACAACTTCTATAAAAGCAAAATTTGGCCCTTTCAAAGTAAATGGAAAACCTAAACTCATGTTAAGAAGAGAATACCAAAAAAAAAAAAAAAAAAACTTTCTACTTAATGCTAGAGTTAAAATATATTTGTTTGTGGTGTTATAAATGAAGATGAATATAATTGCGTTTCAAGTTGTAAAATGGATAAAGACGGGAGATAAATTAGAATTGCTTTATAAAGAAAATTGGAAGGTGATGAGAAGAGTGCTAAATAGGTCAACTAATTGAAAAATTTAAACTTTTCAAAGTTAGGCTTCATTAAATGTTTAATGAATACACCTTAACCAATTTAGGAAAAGTGTTTTCAAATAAAGAAATTTTACATAGAATCTTAATGGCAAATTTGATTTGGGGGGATAATCATTCTATACCTCCATCATTATATATTGAGTTTCTATTATGGTGTTCAACTTTATTTTAAATACTAAATAGACATTCCATAATAAATTAATCTCACATGAAATATTGAATAGCAATTTAAATCCTACCTTCATGAACTTACTCATGGTCTACTCATCATCCGTTACATAACTGCCCTTACCCATAGAGATGCTACGAGCTTAACTCCAAAACTTGATTCTAATGCCTCTAAACCTATCCAACTTCCAAACAACCATTAATTATCAAATTACCACTACCCAGTGTTGACAAACCAAGGTCGATCCACTTGATCCAATCGGATTGGGCCTAACCCCTCCATAAAACTAATTTGAGTTATCTCTTAATCTTTATTGACAGTGATCATAGTTCAATCGATTGACTCGATTAGTCCAACTTAGTTCCTATAAGAACCCATCGGGAGGTTTTCCAGTTAAAATACATTATTTTCTCTTATATTTTCTAGAAAATACATCAATTTGTTAAAAAAACAAACGTAGATTAATGAAAAATATAAAATAAACTATAAAAAGCTCTCAACTTTTAATTTTTAAGGATATATGTAATTTTTATTATTTTATAAATAAATATGAATTATATTATAATATTTTTGTTAATTTCAATTCTATTTCAATTTAACCTCGATTGACCCTCTCAATCCTTAAACTTTTTTAACTCCTTAGTCAACCTTCCAATCCAAGTTTGACAACATTTGCATTACCTACCAAAACCCATGTTGAAGCATAACTCATATTAACTAAACCCATCAACCATACGCTTAACCCAAACTACTAGTAGACCAACGCTTTAACAAGTATGGACCAACTATATGGCCATAATCATAGCCAACCACCACATTAGCTAGGGTTCATATCAACCTAACCTACATGGGCTCATAGTAAAACCAAGATGTGTGATCTTGATACTAGTTGATAGAAATCAAGCAAAGCACCCACAAGTCTAATCACAAGAGTAAGAGCTGGGTTTAGTAGAATTTAGTCTATGCACATGCCAATAAAGGAAGATTGAATCCATATTAAGGCCCCATTTGTTTTAAGAAAACCCACATGTTAGAGAAAAATACGTTCTCTTAAAAAGTATTTTCATGAAAATAAAATGTTTTATATGTTTGGATATTTTTATAAGAATGTATTGAAAAGGTTTTTCGATATTTGATTGACAAATATATAACTTATAATCATACCAAAATATATCAATATCTATATGTTATTGTAAATATAATATGTCAAATATTTTATTTAAAAATATAAATGCAAATGAATTTTTCAATATATAT
Organism: Lumnitzera littorea; assembly: GCA_024138015.1. Lineage (NCBI taxonomy): Eukaryota > Viridiplantae > Streptophyta > Magnoliopsida > Myrtales > Combretaceae > Lumnitzera > Lumnitzera littorea. The sequence goes on along the minus strand of JAMXBB010000005.1, from coordinate 4,146,593 downwards.
TATTATAACCACTTTAGTTGATTTTGATAATATTTTAATAGGTTTATAGTTTTTCTACCTAATATATTTTTTTCATGTTTAAAATATAATTTATAGGTAAGTTACAATTGAATTAAAAAAATTATTTTCTTATAATTAAAACATTTATGAATACTAAATCAGAAAACGATATTTTGTTTTAAAAAGAGTAAATCGTTTTCCAAAAAAAAGAAGAATTTTATCTTCAGTTGGAGAATATTTTCCCTTGTAAGGAAAAATATTTTCTATTTAAAACACTTTTTTCAGCAAACAAATAGGGGAAAATAGAAAAAATGTTTTTCGAAAAATATTTTTTTTGAAACAAACAAGCCTAAATCTTTGATAGTTCTTGGTCGTGTAAGAAATTATAAGAACAAAGGAAGCAATAGGACAAGATGAAATGAAGCTGAATAAACCGATGTAATACTCAAACAAAAGCAAGGTTGACCACCTCCATTTAAATCGAGCTCAACGGTCCTAGGTCAACTAGCCTCTAAAGCCCAACAATCCTCCATTTCTTCTTTTTGCCACTTTATGAGTAATTTTTATACGTTTTTAAGTCTTTTTCCAATTGTTTAAGTTTTAACTTTATTTGCTACTTTACCATTATTGTTAAGGCTTCTATTAAAACTCAGTGTTATTTCATCTTTATCATTATTGAACCCTAATACAATTTTCTATGAAAGTTTAATGTTTATCATACTTATAAATGAAAGGATTTAGGGGAAAAGGCTAAAAATGAAAAAAAAAATGGAAAAATAAAATATAAAAAAAATTTGAAAAAAATAAGAATAAAATATGAAATTCAAAAATTAAAAAATGAATCAAAAATAGAAAAATCAAAAGAAAATACGTTACATTAGTCCATTTGAATTAGTTTAAGGAAGAAATGATTTGCTGAAGTTAAAGGATGTGTGAAAACTTTAAAAAGTTATAAAAATCCCTTTAAAATAACTTTAATGAGTTTTCCAAACTAATCAATGTTTGGTTTCTCTATTTTTAAATTCTTGGCATTAATTAAATATATGAAAAGAAAATATTCAATCCATTTCTATCTTTAATATCCAAAAAAAATATATTTCAACTATTTTCCTTCCTTCCTTTCTTTTTTGTTGATTTCTTTTTATTTCCACTTTACTTAAGACTCGGCAAACACAATGTGCACATCATCAAATGCACTATAATTAGTATAAGATGGTAGAGTTAGAATCCTTACCCTAAATCTTATCATGTAGGTAGAGTTTTAAAAACTTGAGACTAAAGTCTATCATATGACATTCCAAAAAAAAAAAAAAGAAGAAGAAGAAGAAGAAGCCTATCATATAACCATTGGAAATTATTTTAGGACCTATATCCTATAAAATCTCTATGTTTCAAATATTTTGTGAAAGCTATAACTTTTTCTTTTTTCTTCAATTTTTAGATTTAAGATTTAAGATAGACTTAACATTTCAATAGAGTGTTGCCCTTAATAATAGGTCATAAGTCAAGTACACTTTATTGAATTTTCATTAATTTCAAATAAATTATATTTATTCGGTACATGAATATATGCTAAGATCACATCATCCTGTATATATTAAGAACTTATGAAGTACCTTACAACCAAGAACCCTTAATAGATGGATTAAAGGTTCAAGTTCAACTCGAAGATGGGCAAAAGGTCATATCTTACGTCTTACTTGCAAGCCCTAAGTATAAGTTAAGTAATCGTAAGATTGAACTTAATATACAAAGTTTAAGACGATCAATTAAAATATTCGATCAAACCTAAATCATAAATTAAAGCTAGAAATATTAGTAAAAATAACCCTATAAGTTTGAATTTAAGAAAACAAATAATAAAATAAGACAAATAATAAAATAAGAGACTATAAAATTTTAAAATTCTAAGTATATTACTCGTTATTTATTAGAAATATGTAAAATACATTTCAATAACTAATAAATCACTAGAGATAAATTATATATATACTAAAAATTATAAAATGACCTAAATAATATTTAGGAATGTTTACTTGTACCCTACATGTACTTACGTGTAAGTAGAAATAGCCTAAATTACTCGAAATTAGCTAAAAAATTCCTAAATAATTAAATAAAATAATAAAAAAATCAAAGAAAAAAAAAATCAAGGAGATGAGGAATGCTCCAAATTAAGTGGTGGCAGCTGAGGGAGGTAAGAAAAAAATTGGACCAATAAAAAACAAACACTTAAAATGCAAAAATAAAAGAAGATAAGCCAAAAATCATGTCTAATTAATGCTCAAAAATCTCTTTACAGATCTATAAATAGTAAGAAAATCTTGGTCAATTGGAAGCTAAAAAAAATTACGAGAGCTGAAAATTGAGAGGGAAGTTAGGGTTTAGCAAAAATCTTTACAAAAATTGTACATTTAGTACATTCAGGCCGAATCTATGGGTCATCACCACCTGAAACTGAACTACCACCACCACCACCACCACCACCACCTCACTCCAAACCCAGTGTCTGGACTGGCCAACCACCCCTAGGCCGTCGCTGGTGGCTAAAAACCCAAGAGTCGGGTGAGTCTCATTTTTCAACCGATTTTGCAAAATTTCTTGAAATTATTGATTTTGCCTATAAAATTATGAAATTTGTTATTATGATGTTTTATTATATGTGGATTTAGGAAAAAATTATGATTAAGTTTAATCATATCTATAAATATAGGGTTTTTAAGAAATTGGACAAAACCGAATATATTTAGAATTAGAAATAAATAGGCTTAGGAGTGTAGTTTGGATCTCAATTTTTTTTCTATAAAATACTTAAGTAATATAGAATAGTGCTATGAAGCCATTTTTTTAAAATTAATTTTTGAAATTTTTAAATAAATTTTTAGCCTTAAAATGATGAGAAAAATGAGTAATTTTGGATTAATTAAGTAATTAAATTATTAATTACTGATATATAAGGTAACTAGATGTTTAAAGATATTAATCTCTGATGTGGAAACATAATCCAAGCATTTGGAGTGTTAATTGCAATTAATATAGGAATTATGTAGTAAATTTGAGTAATTTGGTAATATATGAAATTGGAATTTTAATAAATATGAAATGAAAGGTTAAATTGGATAATATAATAATAATATCAATACATATTAAATCTAGTATAAAAATTTATTTTAGGTAATTATACAAAAATTACAAAAAATTTTCACATCGGAAATAAATCCAGTACACTAATTAAGATTATAATGTACCGAGTAAATTAGAATACTGAATTAAAACCTAGTATGGTATTATGATACTCGAGCTTAATGTGATTAATTTCACATTAGGGTTCGAAACGTATTTTAGGATTATTCATAGTTGAAATCGAATTAAAACCTGAACTAGAATTGGATTTGAAAACCAAACCCCGAACTAACGTAAGATGAATCGTTAGTAAATGATAGGTATATAAGGAGAATTGAGTTAAATCCTAACTTAGAATATATATCATCTAAGTATAAATACTAAAAAACGTATTTATATTATAGGATACACGGAGACGAATCAACTTGCGACAAATGGTTGAGCGACTCGGGATTCCAAGTAAGTTAGGTTTAATGCTTCATTATATTTTAGAATACTCGAAGACTTAGGTTTATGTACGATTGCGATTGTAAGTAGTCTTATGCATGCACTTGTATATTTGATTTTGTGCTGAAATCCGTGTTATGTTTGATGACTGTTGTAATTGGAGTAATGTGGAATTATTTGGTCACCCTAAATCGAATATAAACCTAATCAACTTAAACACCCTAAAAAGACATACATTGTAACCCTATAAAGGATCATTAGAATTCTCCAACTAAACATCGACACCTTCGAAAAAGATAACGCTAGTTAGCAAATTAGTCTTTTCCTCATCCTTAGCCAAACTAAGTAAGAGGAGAGGAGATTGCGATGATGATGAAGGTATTGGTTCAAAGAATAGTCTTAGGAAGAGCAATGTCTCCATTGCACAAACCTGGGTTTGGTTGTGAGCTGTTGCATAACATAAAAACTCTTCAACCCGGATTAGAGTAAGTAAAATTACTCTGATTTCACAACAGACCGAACTACGTTGTGTGATGGCACTTGTTTATTGCATTTCATGAAAATAATTGCTTGATAACCTTGATTGTGCTTGTATACATTCATGAGTCTCCAATTTAACTTACTGAGATGTAGTTGCTCATACCTGTGTAGATTCCTTTACAGGTCCTGACTTCTGATTTGTGATGCCACAATACAATTATCTAGAGGTTAAATTTCTTTTGAAACTATAAGGAGTGAGGATCCATTAGCAAAAAATTAAGTTTTTTTTAGAGTCTTACTAGTATCCTTAAGATAAAGAATTGATATATGATATGTACATTAGTTAACTGTTGTATCATATAAGATCTCTTGGGAATCCTATGATAATGTGAATGTAATTATATATACTGACCTAAGGTTTTAATCGTACTGTAAATCAACATGAGAAGTTGTCGACGTCTTGTATAGATTGTATCTATAATAAGCACTATGAGGTCGGTTCCTGTTATAGGTTGGTTTACACGACGAAACTGTTACGATTCTACAACTTTGAGGCATAATATTACTCTTGTGATAAGACATTTTAAAAATTTAGAATTGAAACTTAATTTATGACTTTTGATACCTATTTTAGAATCTATCTAACTACACTGAATGCAACAGGTTTGAGGTTTCCAAAGGTTGCTATGTTCACTTATAACCCTGACCCTACCCAACAATTCAAGCAAGTTTTTCCATGTAACGTGATCTACTGTTTAGTAAAAATTCGAGCAACATAGATGATACTTGTTATAATATTGTCATATAGCATGGATAATATTGAATAATTTTTTGTGTCAATTTCTTTCCTATTATTTATGATATATTACCATAAGCAATCTCATCAATAATGTGTAGGAATTTATTTACTTGAGAGTTTACAATATGTGCTAAGATTTGTAGATATGAATATTGGAAACATTGTATTTGGACATCCATACAAACTTCTAAATATTATAAAATTCATGATTACCGAAATAAACATGATATGGAGTAGGATAGGATGGGGCCAGAAGGAATATATGGTAATATGAGCAAAACCTATGATATTTATTATGCTGAAGAGAAGGTTAATACTATTATGATCTTATTTATCTTTAAATTCAAGGAAATCGTATTTCATTCTATTGTGTTTAACACTTGATAACCATGTTTAATTACTTATAAATCTTGAAAATAACAATACTTGTTGAGTTTAGACAAGTTATGGGCTCTTCAAATGTTTTGAACCCTAAAACCAAAAGAGAGAAATACATATTGAAAAATTGAATGTAGTTTATGTGAGGACAAATTCTTAAGTGAGCTCAACTTTATACTAAGTTTGATATCCACTTTAAGGTATTGTGTGGAGAGTGGGGATTAGGCAGATAGTCTCCAACCCCTTTATATATTAGAGTTTTGTTGTCTTGTTCTTCAATCTCTTTTATTTTTGTATTTTGTTTTTAAAAAGTTTTTAATTAGTAGGTCAATATTTTGAAACCAACTTCAACTCTTTTTTTTTTTTAACCTTTAACCCTCTAAACTCTATATTTTCATAAATTCTTACCTTTACATAAGTTTGAAAATTATTAAACTAGTAGGTTTTTAGTTTTTTTTTATTCTTATATCTATTATTTTTTACTCTAACCAGTTTGAAAGTCTTGGATTAATGGAACTTCTATCTTGTTTTGTTTCTTATATCGATAGGGATAACCACTATATCTTCAAACTTCTTTGGCTGAATTATTTTTTTAATTAATTAAAAAGAAAACTTAAGCCAATATTTTTTAGAAAATCTAATTAACCACTCCCCTACCCTTCAACCCAAACAGACCCACTCCTCCATCCCTTAACCTACCCCTCCTAGGCTTTCTTCCTCCAAACACTTGGCTTAGAGCAAGAAAACTCATAAAAATTTTGACCAATTTGAATTGAAGATCTAAATAGCAACCTAAACCATCATAATTTCAACTTGTACTATACATAAATGTACTAAATAAATATACTTAAAATCAAATAAATTCTCTAATCATCATCAAACATTATACACAACATATGTACATTATCCAATCTTTTATTGCTATCTGATATATACTATTACCCAAAAACATAATCATATTCATATCTTAGATCTATTTAATTAAAGTATAGATCAATAAATCCTACTTCTAATTAAAGTTTTAAAACCCCACATAAATTTATATTGAATCTAGATTTGCTGGATCCATCATTCTTCGAAGAAATCCTTACACAAATCATAATTACACCATTAGATTATAATCTAGATTAGAAGATCTTAAAAGAAAAATTACCACCCTTACTAAACTAAGCTTCCATGTGTAGATGACCTCCTCCAAAGCTAAATCCACTTCTTAGTTTCTCTTATATTCCCACTATTCAATAACCATAAGCTATTACACTTATAAATCCAACCTTTAATTTCTCTTATTCTACGAAGCCTCTAGCTTTTCTAATTTAATTAAATTAATTAATTGAAATAGAATTAGGGTCTCGAATCACTCCTAGTGGTCATGACAAGAAGAGAGGGAGAAGTGGGAGTTTAGTCTAAAATCCTCCAAAATCTTGTTGAATCATCTTTCAAAAATGAGCTTGATTAACTAGCTAATCCAAATGGATAATTTAAATAGGTTTGAAAAAAAATCGTATTACTAAACTATCCTTTTGAGCATATGTACTTGCTAGGTCAATTTAGTGATTTGCTATTAAACCCCCTTACAATCAGCTTATGTAACTTTGATGTATAAAATTCTCAAAATACTATTTCCCACTTAATTTCTTAATTTCTTTTTTATTATTTACTAACTTAGGATATTTCAAAAAATAAACCAACTCTTAAAAAACTAAAATTGGAATTTTTATAAAAGTGCAATTTAACCCTTTTGAAGTAAAAAGATAACCTGGACTCGTGTTAAGTAAAGAAATTAAAGAAAAATTTTAACTTAATGCTAGAGATAGAAACGTACTTGTGTGTCCTATAGATAAAAATATACATAGGAATTGATTTCAAATGGATTAATTAAATCATGTATTGTATCTGTTTTACCTTATAAAATCTTATTCTAAATCGAAAAAGAATTGGCTTCTATATCCTTTTAGTGAAATTGGGCAAGCAGACCAACTTTACTTATTCTTTTTGGTGTCAAACATTTTTTCTAGTATATTAATAAATGTTATAACTTTTGAAGCCTCGAAGGAAAGCTGTAGAGAAAAATACTTCAACTTACCCCTAGATTTTCTCATATGATTTCCTGTTTTGTGCTAAAACACTTCAAGATTGAAGGAAATTCTTTCTGCTTATTGCAAAGCTTCAAGCCATGCTGTCACCCAACAAAAGTCCAACATCTTTTTAAGTTGAAATGCTAGTGATGAGCTAAGAGATCCATTATGTAATGTCGTGAGCATAGAGTTAGCAAGTAATCTAGGTAATTACCAGGATCTTCTTACTCTTCGGGGAGGGTAGAATAATGCTATACTCATCGTGAATGAGAAGAGCATAGCACATAAGCTATAAAAGTTTGAAAAAGCTCGTTCGTATCCTATGGGGATAAACAGGTTATGATAAAGTCGGTAGCATATGCAATTCAACGTACACCGCAACTCTTAAATTTCCCATGTGGTGCACTGTGATTCCTTCTATCATTAGTTTGTTTTGGTGAGTTATAGCCACAAAATGGAGAAAATAATTAGACATAATATCGTGGCTTGCAAAAACCCAATGTTATATTTGGTAAGCAAGAATAATCTAAAATGGAATGGTATAGAAAAGAAATGGAATAAAATGTAGAATGAAAAATCATTTCTCATGTTTCCATGAAATTGAATAAAATTAAACGTATATATAATAATGATTGTTAAAAACCCCCTTATATATTAAATATTAGAATTAAATTAAAAATTAAATAAATAATTAAGTTAATAATAATAAATAAAAAAAGAATGCAATCGTCAATTCCACCTTCCAACCGGAATCGCAATTCTAACCTCTAAATGCACTTCCAAACATAGTTAAACGTACAGAAATACAGAAATACAATGAAAACCAGAATCGCATAGAAACGGGGCGGTGAGGGTTGAGGATTTAGAAATTTGGAAAAATGCAATGATGCATTATTACAAGAGCTGGGAACGGTCCTGCAAAATCCTAATCAAGTTGGGGATGGAAAGAACATCAGTTGTCTTAGTGATCCATGGTAGAAGTAAAAGCCCAGCTTAATACAAATTCGTACAGGTTCCAACCAATAGCATGAATATGGTCGTGCCATTTCGAATCCTAAAATCTACGTCACTGGCAATCCTATGAAGTGCCCACCCACAGGAGTCCATAAGAAGCTCAACCAAAATGGGTCACCGAGTCACATCTTGTTGAAGCACAGCTAAAAAGAATAGAGTAATATCAGTCAAAGCCCCTACCCCGTTCCCATGGCTTGAGGTTTGGATGGATTAAAACACTACTCCCACATTGTTTCCCAACCACCATAGGAAAGGTTATGTTAATGAAATACTCATCCACAGAACATGCATTCCGTTTCCCCTCAAAATTCATCACAACATCTAGGACATCGAAGCATGTCAGCGAGGGGAAAGGAGTACCCCGGCAAACAAATAGTCGCAACAAAGAAGAACAGTTCAAAGATAAATAACCAAAAATGTCCAGGAACATCAGGTACAAGGGCTAAAATTTCATCAGAGCAGTTAAAAGAAAGACTTTGGCAAAGCTCCTTGGTTATCCATCCATTTCAAGGCTGCAAAGTTCCTCTCCATATGTACATTAGGCCAACTGGCCCCAGGCTTTACTAGTATCAAGCATTTATGACTCTCTAGCCTCAAGCTCTCACTCAAGAATAATTGTAGCAAGAGGAATACAGTAAACCCAATAAAATCTCAGTAATTTGCTCTTTGAAACATCCATTCCACTCAGTGCAGCAAGACTGATATTGAAGATACTCTTTAACAAAATTAAAAGTCGAATTCTCCTGTTGCCTGCAGAGAACAGAAAGACACCACCGTTTAGATATTTACTAAAGGCATGTGCCATCAACTGCTACATTTATGTGCAGCCAAAGCTGCAAAACTAACACACGTGCACCTTATTGAAAAGGATGTCCTTGTTGTTTATGTGCATTATACCATCCTTCAACGTACACTTCCACCTGCTTTTTGTGCGTGTAACCTGGCCCCACATACATAGTTACTAGCAACATCTCAAATTGCATGACAAACCATCAAGGATCTCAGTAGAATTACATGCAGTACGACAAAAATAAACACAAAAAAAGACCAAGCAAGGATTGCAATTGCCCCCAAACAAATATTAAGAAGTCTCATTCAACAACAACAAAACAGAAATGTCTCAATCCCATCAAATTTTCCAAGCAATATTCACATAGAAAAGCACCCCCAAGTCAAAACTAAACCCAAATGTAGTTGATCACCTTGTCAAACTGCGCCAACACTAGATGCTGGGTGTTTAGATCCTCTCCTTGATCCACATCATCCAGATCGTCATCATCATTCTCATTGAGTGGAGGTTCATCGTCATCGTCATCCTCCCCAATGTCAGGCTGAACACCTGGTGCAGGTGTTCCAGCCTGCAATTCTGGAGAAAGATAAATACATGAATAATATCATTATCAAAACATCACGTGAGTTCAAATATCAAAAAATGGCAAAGAGACACAACAATGAACAAGAATGGATGTTCACAAATCATACCATTGGGAGCCGGTGTGTTCGCAATGTTGTAATCTTCAGTGACCACTCCTTGATAATTGTATATCTTCACAGTAACGGAGATAAGGTCAACAAACAGATAATCAGTAAAATATGCTCTTAAAAAATGCAAGCATACAGCTCATGGACGGGCTCTTGAAGAACACATGGGCCATACTAAGACACAGCACAAGAAATAAAACCCAAGAACAGAGTGCCTAACAGGTACAATTTTGATACAAAGAAAACATGTTGGAAGAAGCCCGTGATCAAAGCTAAAACGCAGCCTTCCAGGTACAATTTGCATGGCCATCTTCCAATAAAACCAGTGCACTTGAACAACAGATTTCTTCCTGAGCTGAATATTCATAATATTTAATTGCCTCTTTATTCATGGAAGTGAAATTTCTTATCACATTAGCGGTGAACCAAGGAAAAGGACAAAGAATAAACAGGATCAGATTTTTTCTTAATCCTTGAAGAGATCAAATAGAGTAATTAGGCCCAAAATATTAAATACAGACAGCGCTGAATAGGAAATCAAGTCAGCAATATGTCCAGGATTGGAAGCCTTTCAGTCTAAAATAGAGTGGCCCAAAATTCTACAAGAATTTTTTATGAAAGCCTTTCAGTCTAAAAACCAGCATTGGAAGCCCACATATGATGATATCTGTCATTTGAGAAATTTGAAGGGGCAAGTTTTTCATATTGCCCAATGTAAACTACAAGACAAACCAAAGTTGTGAGACTATTCAGAACCAATGACCAGAGAACAATACATATACTCATAAAAGTTCGTCAACAGCAATTCAGCTTTAACCTTCCCGGCATCAACACTAGCAAGGCTAGATAGGAAAAAGAATATGAGTATGAAAAAGAAAGACACGACATGCCTATTCAATTATGAATGTGCCTGTCTGGATGACTAGGGATATAACCTACATGCATGTACAACAAGATTGTAATACCAGGGCCAAATGTAGTGCCTTTCTTAAACCCTTGTCAAGATCCATAACCCGCATTGCATAGTCACATCAGTATGCTAAATTGGTTCACCCAATAAGGCCAAGAACTAGTTATCTGCTTATGAAATGTATGCTCATATTTTTTTTTTTAAATTTCTGCAGCACATACATTGGGTGTAGAGAGCATGTCATCATAAGGATCTGGGATTGGGCCATCAACTTGGGGAATTTTCACTGTTGACCTAGCTACACTTGTCATTTTCTCTCCAACTCCTGACCTCATTTGATCATGTTTCCCGAAAAATGCATTCCCCTGAAAGTTAACAACTCAAAAGATTAAACACCAACATATAAGATCAGCAGACTTGCAAGTCATGATTAAAATGCCACAAGGAAAAATATAGACAATATATATATAGCTACTATATCATTTGGTAATAGCTAAATAACATAAAAAGCATTCTAAGCAGTACAGCAAAAGATGCTCAAGTTCTCAATATGGACATTTCACTCCCCAAAGGGTTTCACCCTTCTCTCAAGTTACTGCTTCACTATCGCTCACCCAAGAGTATCTAGCTGATTCAAACGGGTTCCATGTGCCCCAAGCTACTCAGGAAAAATTGTAAGCTAGTAATGCTTTTGGCTTCTAGACTCTCACCATTTTTAGGGTGAAGCACTCCACTGCTTCACCTAGCAACAAGATAGTTGTTGAAGACACTCATTGGAAATGATTTTGTCATAAGCAGACTACTAGCATGCTTTTGCAAGTGAAATAGGTAAGTAAGTTGAGTAAATATATTATGTGCAAGCAAAATACATAACTCGTAGAGGATATCTCCAAGAACAGAAACCACAAAAGATAAAACATAAAACAAGCTTTTCCACGTGAAAGCAGTATGATGACTACAAAGCTGTCAATTTTGTAAGTTAATCTGGCTCCACAGTCTAGAAGACATTTCATATCAACACTTAAACAACATCCCTGCTAGCTCATCAGTCAAAGAATCAGTAGATGTTCATCTAGAGCATTAATGCTGAGCTAATCATCCCATCCAAACATCTCTACCCCAGCACCATCCTATTTTAACAAAGAGACAGAACACAGGATCCTATCAACTTCTAATGCATTAAAGGGATGGGAAAGAAAGAGGAAAAGAGGGGGAGGGTGCGGCATGGTTGGTGTTACTGCTATAATTGGTCTGATTATCTGAAAACACATAAACCACCTACAAGACCCATACACCTATCAAATCCACCTTGTGCTGTGTATGTAACCTAAGAAGTAAGAAGTGACCCCCGTGAGGCCTTTCCTTTTGCCTTTGGTATGGGTTTGGCAACAAAGACCTCATGCAACTTATTATGAGAGTTTTGAGGCCTTAATTGCTAAGCCATCCCCAAAATAGACCAACCAAAACTACATCGAACTATCAACCAAAATACATCATGGACATCATTAAGCATGCAGAATAGGTAATGATAACAAAACTGACATTATGTTCACTAATAAGCAAGCATTTGGACGACCATTCTCTTCTCCCTTCCAAGTGCATAGATTAAATGGACGCCATAAAAATAAACAATCAAAAACTTAGGGTGTAAGCATGTTCTTCACCTATACCATAGACACCCGCTACCCTCCCATTCCTCAATATAAAGGTGCATACATGCATTAATTATAAATCAGAATCAGAACTCAAAATGTGATGTTAAGAAGTTTAAGGTGTCAGACCTTGATGATGACCGAACCCTCCATCACAAGTCCATAACTACAAACAGATACTCATATAATGATCTGATAATACCTCAGAGAAAGCATCTCCAGCTCCATCTTGCTGTGGTATGTGCCGTCCATTCTGATATGGCGCAGCAAAATCGTCACGCTTCCTCTTCCCAGAAGAAATCATGAAGAAATCCTAGAATTTGATCAAAGGTTGAGAGAACTTTATTCAATTCAATCTCACATCCTGATGAGAAATACTCTTTTTTTGTTTTTATGGTAATGCAATGATGGGGAAACAACAAAGAAGAACATCCCAAAAAATAATACACCAATGATAATGGAAAATTTTAGCAATCCACTTCATGTCAATAGCATTTTATTACCTGAGTAAGGGGCTGACGATTGGCTCCTCTATCTGCTTCATCACGCCCTTCCACATAAGCTAAATCGATGCAAAAATAGTAAGTAATGATGAGTCTATACAGAAGAGGGGAAGAAAATGATTTGCTGAGATTGAACTTACCAACATTAACATCAAGACCAGACTTTTGATTCATCCAAGAAGAAGGAGGCGGCTGCAAGAACAAAAGATATTGAGTCCTTTATCACATAAATATCAATTCAAGCGCTTGCAATTATCAAAACAAAAACTCTAAGCTTTATTAAAAAGTTAAATCCCTTAAACCCCTCAAAAAGAATGACGACAAGAATGCTTTTTTGCCATTTAATGTGTATGGTATCATATAGTCAAAGGAAAGGTAAGATCAAATTTTTTGGGTAAGGAAGGAAATATCAATGTTATAGATGAAAAGAAGCAGCTTTCCAACTACTTAATGATGCCAATTTAATGTGCATACCATGTATGGACTAGGCCTTCCTCCCTTCACCTCAGTGTTACCACCAGAATTTCCAACACCATCCTGGGAGACTGGAGTAGGATAATCAGAGGTTCCAGTAGGAATGTTATACATCGAGTTGTCAACTGATCCTGGAAGAGGAGTTTGTATAGGAGTTTGTAACGGGGTCTGTATCAAGTAGATCAACATAAGAACAAATTATCCAGCATTCAAACAGATTTATGCCCAATCAGAGATAAAGACAGTAAGAAAACATACTGGAGGAAAAAGTATCTCTGCTGTTGGAGTCTCATACTCCTCCGTCCCCTCATAGGGCACATTGAGATCGTGTACTGGAGTAATTGCAGCACCAGGTAACTGCTTGTTTGCCCCAGACCTATCTACCGGACCAAGAATTACACCTGCTTGCATCATCTTCGACTCCCAAATCTATAGTTCCAATAAGAAGATTAACAAAAAGTAGTGACCATCCAAAACTCTTGCATAAATAACTAAAAGATCCAAAACGCCAAGGAACTAATCACATCACCCAACCCCCACCCCCCCCCAAAACAACAAATCTATGATGCCAACACAAAATTAACTAAAACTAATAGTGAATCAAAATTCATAATGGAAAATATTTCCAGTAAAACAATCAACTACCAATCATACAATTCCCAACTAAAAGAAACTGTAATAGTTGTCCCTGCATATCAGTAGCTGAAAATGAAAAGATCCTAAAAACCCCAAGAACTCATCGATTCCAACTCCCAAATCCATAATCCCGACACAAACAACTCACGAAAGCTAGTAACCGATCAGAATTCATAATAAAAGTATTCTCCCCAGTCCATCGAAATGAAACCGCCCGACAGCTCTCTACCCACAAAAAAAAAAAAAAAAAAAAAAAAAAAACAAAAGACCCTCAAACCCCAGAACCCTCAAAAAATGAATCAGCTACACCCAAACACGGAGCACATCGTAACCGCATTTCAGAAACCGAACAATCCATAGACTGACCTCCTTTTCAATTCGTACACGTACTCAAAAACTAGGTATTCATCAAAAATTCACAAAATTCAAATAAAATATATATGCAAAAAAATTCATAATAAAAAGCAAACAGAGAGGAATAAAAAAAATTACTCCTTGAAGCTCGCTGAGAACTTCTTCACCAGGACCGCTGTTGTTGAACTCCTCCCTAACCTTATTAATAACATCCTCAATTACACTGACATAAACGGAGCTGGTTAAGGATGAAGCTGCCATATCTAATCGATTTTATCTCTCTCTCTCCTCTCTCCCTCTTCTAAACGCTAATCGGAAAGAAGATTTGGGGATTAGAGATGGAGAATAGGAAAATTCCTAAATATTGAGGAGAGAGGGTAGGATTTGAGAAGATGACGAGCATGGAGAGCAGGTCTAGGGTTTGTGTATGAGATGGATGTGTGCGAGTGTGAGAGAGAGAGAATTGGGAGGAACGGACCAGAAATGAAGATTATAGGATGGAATATAAATAGATTTGCATCCGCTGATATTTCGTGGGTCCACGTGTCCTTATTGCATTTGTTTTTTGATGGGTTTTCGGATTATTCGTTTTATGTGTTGGTTTTATGGACTTGCTTAGAAGAAATATCCTTGCATAGCATTTCGATGGTTAAACTCATTTAAAACTCAACATTTATATCTAAACGTTAAAACAGGCATAGACCTTAGGTTACACAAATTCGTTTTTTCATAATAATACTAGTGAAGATATATCCTCGTTCCAAGTGCAAAAACTAAGAAAAAAACTTGGATTCAAATAATATAGAAAAATGATAATAATATATATTAATAAAATCAAAATCATAATATACTTCTCATATAAAATAGCTTTACTATGGTAACAAATATTAATCAAATAATAAAAGTAATGAATTTTTTAAATAATAACCATGTTAGCAATTAAAATAATAAACAAATAGAAGAATAGTAATCAATATGATAGAAAAATAATAAGTATATAATCAAAAAGATTTTGTGAGTAATGAACGATGGTTGAGAAATTTATAGAATGAATTTAAGTTATTTTGAGTGTAAAATATGCTAACTTGCTCAAGCAAACACAATAATATAAACCTCAAACCCTAAATTCTTAAAAATTTAAGAAGAATTCAATTATCAACTTATAACCTTAAATAACCTTAAAATATGATAATTGATTATGAATACAGACCCATGAATAGAATTAAAGTTTACAGAATTGACAACAGTAGAAAATATTAAAAATTATTACATGAATTAAATTAATAAAAGAGGAACGCTTATAATTTTCTCTTTAAACTTAGATTGTAATATTTGATACTCTTGTTAAGAGGCTAACCCACAAAAGGGCTGACTTGGAAAAAAAGTAACTAGAAAAGTGGTTACCTAGTAAAGGGATACCCGATAAAGTAGAGTGCAAGCCACCTAAAGTGAATAGTTTAAAGTACACCAACGTAGGCATTCGTTTTAAAGAAAGAGTGGTAATGTTACAGTATATATATAATAAGTTATAAAAAGTATAAATTATCAACAAGTAGTAAAAATAATTAGTTATTATAAAATAAAAAGTCAAGACTTTAAATATAAAGCATCTACCAATGATTAAAAATAATAAAAGTGATTTAAGACCAATTTGCCCCTAAAAGTAAAAGTATATAGTAAAAAGTAAAAATAAAATAGTAAATAATAAACTAATAATAAAATAACGTAAACAAATGATAAATAAGGATAAAAAGCATGATAACGACGCATGCCTCTTACGTATAAAACATCATAATGACATATCTCGAATAAAAGTAAAGAATATATTTAGAAGAGTAAAATTAAATAATAAAATAATTGCATAGAATACTAAAATATGATAAAAGCATCATATAAAATATAGTAAAATGCCCAAGAAATATCAAAACAACTCTATAAATGTCAATCGACTAGTGACATGTGATAAAAATATCCAACAACCTGTAACTAAAGTAAACAAAATTTATAAAAATTGGAAATGTCATAAAATGAATAAAATATGTCGATAACTTTTTCAAGAATTTACTAAAAATTGTAAAAGTGGCCAAAATTGTTCCAAATTTAGTTAAACACGTGTCTTAGGGTTAAGGACATATGGCAATTTTTCCATGAATTTAAGCTTACTAGAAAATTATTAAAATATTAGATAAGTATTTTAAAAATTCATCAAAATTTTTACATTTGTCCAAAAATTATGCAATTTTAATGGGAGACGTATAACAGTATTTGGAACATGTGTCTAATTTTCCATAATTTTTAGATACATATACATTTTAGTAATAATTGTTGAACACTATAAATACCTTTCTCCTCACTTCAAAAATTCACACCACTCAAACTAAACCTCTAAAATTTTGGAAAAATTTTATGGAATTTCTCCGTATCCCTCCTAAGAAGTTAGAGAATGTTGGAGTGGTGGTGGCCGCCCTTAGATGGTGATTTTGGCCATTTTAATAGTTTTCACTTCAGTAATTTTGAAACTTTCAATTAATGTTGTTTCAAGGAATCCTTCCACTTGTAAGTACTTTATAACCATAAATTCTTATACTAATTTTCCTACAATAATATAATATTTTTCATAAGTTTCTACCTGTTTTTCTAAAATATAATAGTTTTAAAGAAAAATTATAAAACCTTGTCTATTAACTTTCTAAAATCCCTAAATTTTTTTTATCATACTTTCCTATATCTAACATGAAATTTTGGTTTTGCCATTGATAAATGTTAAATTATTTTCTAATTTTCTTGGTAATTTAGCCTAATTTTCACTTAAAATATTAAATATACGATAAAAAATGTAATATATTAATATAGTTGAATAATGGTTATCACGCCTCAAACTAAAGAATCGTAACAGTTCCACCGTATAAGCTAATCTACACTAAAAGCTAGCTGCCTTAGCTGCTAACGTAGGTATAGCCTATACAGAGCGTTCACCACTCTACTGCTTGGAAATGCTCCATTCATTACCTAGTAAGAATCAACTTATAAGGTAACTTTTAAAAATAGATTCTGAAAATAATTTTTACAACTTAAATTTAGAGTAAAAATAAAGCTAAAAATTGTATGAAAGATAAAACCTTGTATATAATAAAAATTTCAAAAACTATATTGTTACGAAAAGATATAATGTCTACTAAAATTTCACTAAAATCTACGGGCTTGCAGAGTATGAAATAAATTGACTGAAAATTAGAGGTCACCTAAGAAGATCCTATTAGTTTTCTTAAAAATTAATATAGTTGATAAACCGAATAAAAGTTTAGTCAAGTAATCTTGAATCTTACTCTCCGACCCCAATCTCTAGCCTTCTTAAACTTGGAGTAGGACTAGTGAGTCTACTAAGGAAACTTACAAAACAACTATAAGATAATAAACGATAACTTGCTCAATAAGTGGGACGGAGAAAGTAGCATACATCCGACAATAAGCAATCAGGGTTTTCAAGTAATTTAATTAGATGTAATATATGATCAAGCAAAGCTATCGTACGACATTGATCGGTTGTCGTGAGATCAAAGAAATTAATCCCACTCTAATCCCGGTTTTGAGAAGTTTAACACCATACACTTGTGAATTTGGTCACCAAACCGGGGTTTATACAATAGAGAATACGCTTCACCCAAGACTATCTTTGAACCACTAACCCCAACCTGGCCACAACTTTCTCTCCTGTTAATTAGTTCGATTCAGGGTAAAGAGAGGACTATTTCTATTATCCTCAACGAAGAGGTCCATATTTAACCCACACTTCTTAGTCGTTTCCCCTAATAAGTTGCTATACAAGTCCAGTTAGTGATTAAGCCGAGTTTGTATTTAAACTAAGTTTATGTTAGATTACTTTTGGGGTAATCAAGTAAATTCAAACAGTTTAAAGCATATAATAGCGTAAAGCAATCAACATATCAATCTAGCACTCAACTAGCACAACAGTATTTAAGCACACATACTACATGCGCACAAGTAACTAACTTATAACCACAAAAAAGACATATATTAAGGTCTCCCAATATTCTTATACAATACTTCAAAGTGCAGTAAAATACTGATCCCACTTATCTAGATACTGATACTCATTATCCTCATGTGTTGTTCTTATCTCGTCTTTCTTTATTATCCTTAAAATTTAATAAGACGTCTTTAGTTTGTGTTCAATATATAACATATGTGTTCATTATGGACATTTAAGTATATTTTCAATTATGTTAGGTAAGTTTTTCTAAAGTATTTATTAAATATTAGTTAAATAAGGTATTTTCTAACTAAGGTTCTGACTTGATACAAATTACTACCTATAGTTTCTTATCTAAGTTATGACTTCAATAAATTATTAGAAAGTATAATCAGGCGACTTTCTGATCTATTCTCCGACTTCTAATGATCCAATATTCAGTACCAACCATCTTTAACTTCCAATTATACATATATTTTACACCTTCCATCAAACTACCTTTTGATTGAGATTCTAACTTAGCCTTATTATATAGGCTATTGTTCAAGTGACTTCTAACTCATGTTTTGACTCTAACAAAAGTATGAAATTCATAAACAAATTACTAATTGATCTATTATCGAACTCCTAGTATGATCAAGTATATCCAATACCAAACAACATTCTGACCCAGTTTTTGACGAAGTTTTTAATCCTTAGTCTAAGGTTAAATTCTTATTTAGGAAGTTCTCGACTTATAACTTGTCTCAAGAATTAGGGTAAAGTCTAAATATAAGCCACCTTTTGGTACAAATTCCATTTTCCTAGTGTATCCAACATATTCACACCAGTTCACCTTTTAACTTATTTTTTGACATAGTTTCTGACTCTACTGCTCCTGGTACATCCAACTACTTCATATAAAATTCAACTTACCCTAAGTTCCATAATCTTAATAAACTTGCAAACGCAAAAAACAACAATTCAGTACTACCATCATATATACAGTTTTCTTTTACGCTTTCACTTAATACAACTCATCAAATCTTCGATAATTAAACTTCTAAACCACCAAATACACACCTAAAATTGAAAATCAACATCTTAAAGCTCCTATTCATCCACTTATAGTTAGTGTATGTTGGCCAATATAGATTGAAGTATGTTTTTACAAAAACACAACTTAACTCTTTTAGAAAAAAACTCACTTCCAACATACTGTCTAGTGAAAAACAAAATTTCCCCAAAATTCAACTATCAAACTTTGAAAATCTAATCACATAGCATCAAAGTTCAACATCTTAAGAGAATAACCACAAAATTTCAAGTCGAAACCGTTACGCCTCCGAAAATATGAAGTCATAAGAGTCTAACTATGCGAGCCATCATAAGATAAAAATCGTCCTTACAATTATTATCATGGACCTAGTTCACATTAGGTATACTTGACTCTATCTCTTCGAAGCGTTCAATATGATACCTGTTTGATATAAATCTGTAAAGTAATCCTTTGAAATAATTTGTAATAATAAACTTGTAATTTGACCTTATAAAAGAGTAGCGGTAAATCTCACATGTATTTGTTATTTCATATACAGACCATAATATTGAAAACTACCAAACCCTTTGAGGAGTCTTGTGTAGTTTTCCTTAAAAGTTAAGGAAGTTAATGCTAAAGATAATAACAGGCTATTTCTTATATACCTTACTCCTTATACTTATTTGTTAGAGTTTAGTGTGGGGTAGGCACTTGTAATCTATTTGAAATCTGTAAAATAAACTATAAGGGAATAAACAACAACTTGCTCAGTAAGTGGGAGAGAGATAGAAGTATGCATTCAGCATATCACCAATAGGGTTTTAATCAAGTTGGTTATATGCAATGAACGTACAAGCATATGGTATCGCATGACGTTATCCGGTCTGTCATAAGATTAGAGAAATTGTGTCAGCTCTAATCCAAGTTGAAGAGATTAACATCGCGCACTTTGCGAATTGAGACCAAACTAGGGCTTATATGATAGAGAATATCCTCCTCTCGTGACCACCTTTGAACCATAACCCCCAACTTTGCTATGACCTTCTCTCCTGTTACTTAACTTTACTAAGGGTAAGGAAAGGATCATTTTAATAATCTTCATCGAAGAGAGTCCATGTTTGACCCGAAAATCCTAGCTATTGCCCCTAATGGGTTACGATGTATATCAAGTTAAATGTTAAGTCGAATTTGAATTAGTTTATATTTAGGATGATCAACCAAGCTCAAACAATTTAAGCATAATAATATTCACAGAACAACCATATCATAGAGCTCAACTTTCATCATAGCTAATCGAAACTCAACCACAAACGCTGCATACGTACAAACAGCTGACTATAATCACGAGTCAATACATACCAAAGTCCTTAAATATTCTAAAATAATATCCCAAAATGTTGTGAAGCATTGACTCCACTTACCTATTCTAACGCTCACTTCGGAAAACTTGTATTATCAAGATCCAATTACTGGGAGGCTTTATATATATACAAAACCTAAATTTAGTTTTTATAATAGTTACGTAAATATTAGGGCTTTATCTAAAACGGTTATATATATATATATATATAAAGTATATTAACATAATAATATATAGTTTTATTATATTATATATACAAATTGAGTTAAGTTATTAATTATTAATAATATATATAATTATACTATTACATATAATATATCGTTTTGATTATATTGAAATATACTTTTAATTGGTTAAATCATATTTTAATTTAGGTTAGGTTATCGTAATACATACATTCTAGTAATATGATAAAGTTATAAGTTATATTACCTAAGATTGTATGATTTCAATAAAAAAATAATATCATTGGGTTCGTATAGACCTAATGACATGTATCACGAGTCCTATTTTCAGATATGACTTTTCATAAGTAGTTCGAGTTTTTAATACAGTTATACGTATCTAAATAAATATTATCGTATTGTACGTATTTTATGTTATTAAACCGTGTTTTACCTAATTTGTCATTATAATCTTATAGTATAGGTATTATCTAACCCTAATACTCCTATAATATATCCCAATCATTAAAATATTATTATATATATTAAAAATATACTCTTTACCCAATTTGACTAGTACACATATAGATAGTTTTTATTTAACTATTTATTACATTTTATCCTATGATCACTAAAAATATACCCCGATTCTTAAATTAAGCTATTTTACTACATAAATTCATAGAAATTAACTCAAGTCACGAAATAATTTCTTGATAATTTTTATAGACTCCTAAAAATATGAGGAATTTAATTATCACTTGGTTTCAGGTTTTCGATTTATTGCTTATATATTTGAATTTATAATTTTACCTTTGAATTATACTAAATTACACAATTATGATTCCTTTTACACGAAATTAATTTCAACCTATCCCAATATCATAATACTTCACTAGGTATCAATATAGGTCAATTTCATAATTTTTTATTTATTTCACAATTTCAACCTATTTTCAAGCTATTTTTAGGCAAAAAAATACAATAAATATTCAAATCAAAATTTGGGCTACATAACAATTATCTATATATTATATATATTCTAAATAAAAATTTTGAGCTACAAACAACATCATTTGATACATTTATTTTAAAAGTCAAAATTCAGATGGATAGTACTTTCTTAAACAAGTATATTAAATATTACAAATTTTTCAATAATAAAAATATCACACAAAAGCATGTTTGAAATAATCTAAATATAAAATTTTCTAAAATTTTCTGAGTGGATTTGCTATTTTTTAAAAATTATTGAAAAACATAACAGAATTTTGACCTTTCTATTCTTAGATGCTCCGGTAGCCGTGGGGTGATAAGGGTGTATTGGACCACCTAGACATTGCGTAGACTGGTGGTGGCCTATCGAGTTGGTTGTCTGGGTCGAGTACGGTGGGTTCTCCTATTTTTTTTTTTCTTTTTATTTTCCTAACTCCCCGAAGCTTTCTATCACTCCCTAGGTCTTAATTTGCTAAAAGAGGTATGTCTAAAGTCACTTTCCTTTTTATAGCATTGGAGTCGGTTGAAATAATTTTTTTTATATATTTTTTTAATCCTTTTCCTCCTTAATTCCTAAGGTGGAGGTGTCCTTTTGTTATTAATTTGTTAGTAATTCATCACTTTAGATTTCCATGGAGTTGCCACAGTAATTCTCCAACTAAATCCAGGGTTGATGCATCCATTTAGATAAGTTTTTTATTTATTTAATAGCATTATATGTATATTATGCTAATATTTATTAATATACATATATATATCTTATATATGTATCACGCATAACGTGTATTTACATTCATATATTAATGTTTCTAACATATCTTTTATTTTTTAAGATATATTTCTTACTTATTTTTATGATTTCAACACATAATATATACAATTTAGTAATTTAGGGTTAATTTACGGATATAATTATTATTTATACCGGGTATATTCATAAAAATACATGTATATTAAGAAATATACCCGGTATACTCATAATATTATCTCATTTTATAGCTCAATTAATTTATCTTTAAATTCTCGTCACATTCCGAGCTTGATTTTAAGTGTTTTAATCATTTTTACACTATATTGAATAATCACATTTTTAAGGCTAAAATTGGGATTTTTGGTTATTATTTTTTAAATTTAACCTTACTAGGTCATTTCAATTAACTTTTCTAACTTAATTGTAAAGTTTGGACTTAATTAAATATGTTTTTCCGAAAGCTCTAAATTTAGGTACAGTTATTTTAAATTCGACTTTAGAATCTTATATAGAGTAATTTCTCACTATTTTGATTGTATTCTCGATATTCTTATTATATTATGGATTTCCAAACGTATGAGAATTTCTCAATTAGGGTTATCATGTCTTCCGTAAATTTCTAACTTAATCAGTTTACTTTCCCAAATACCGTAGATCCACTATTGATCATAATCATACAAAAACAAGGCTTTATCCTAATACTTAGATGTTCATGTCTTGATGGTTGATTTATGGGGTGTTACACCTTAAAGTCGCAGAGTCGCAATAGTTTCGCCGTATAAACCAACCCATGATAGTAACTAACCTTACAGTGCCTATCATAGATATGATCTACACAAGGCATCGACAACTCCTCACTTTAAAGTAAACAATTCAATTAAGATTTAAACTAAAATTTACATAAAAAATTAGAACTATCATTTATAGATATATAATGACATTCATATTATCGTAGAATTCCCAAAAGATTTTACATCATGAAATAACAGTCAGCTAATGTACATATCATATATCAATTCTTCATCCTAAAAATACTAATAAGACCTTAAATGAAACTTGATCATTAACTGGTTGATCCTCACTCTCTAGAGCTTCAAAAAAGAACTAACCTTTGGATAACATAATATAATAGTCATAACATGATATAATAGTCAAAATAATCAGAAGTCAGGACTTGCAAAAGAATCTATGCGGGTATGAGTGACTATATCTCAGTAAGTTGAATTAGAGACTCATGTATGTATACAAATACAATCAGGGTTATTAAGCAATTATTTTTATGAAATGCAACAAACAAATGCCATTATACAACGTAATCCAGTCCATTGTGAAATCAGAATAATTTCACCTACTCCAATTTGGGTTTAGGATTTTTCATGTTATGTAGCAGGTCATAGCTAAACCTAGGTTTATGCAACAGAGACACTACTCCTCCTAAAACTATCCTTCAAACTAATGCCCTCATCTTTACCGTGACCTCCTCTCCCGTTACTTAGTTTAATTAAGGATGAACAAAAACCAATTTGCTATCAAACACTATCTTTTTTTAAAGGTATCGGTATTTGATTGGAAAATCTTAATGATTTCCTACAGGGTTGCAATGCATGTCTTTTTAGGGCATTTAGGTCGATTATGATTAAATTCGGTTTAGGGTAACTGGACAATTTCACACCACTTCAATTATAACAGTCATCAAACATAACATAAATCTTAGCACGAAATCAAATACATAGACAAATGCATAAAACTACTTATAATCACAATCATACACAATTCTAAGCCTCCGAGTACTCTAAAGTAGTACTCCAAATACAGTATAGTATTAAACCCAACTTATCTGAAATTCTTGGTTGCTCAATCACTCAGTTGCAAGTTGGTTCGTCTCTCTGTATCCTATAAGATAAATACACTTTTTTTTTTAATATTTATACTTTGACGATACATATTCTAGGTTATGATATATACCTATTATTTACTAACAATTAATTCTACGTTTGTTCGGGGTTCGGTTTTCGATTTTCGAATTAGATTCCGGTTCAAGCTCTAATTCAGTTTCAATTATAAGTAATCCTAAAATACGTTTTGAACCCTAATGTGAACTTAATCACATCGAGCTCAGGTATTCTAATATCATAGTAGGTCTTAATTCAGTATTATAGCCACCCAGTACACTTTAATCCTGATTAATGTACCGAATTTACTTCCGATGTGAGAAAATTTTATATTTTTTGTATAATTATAATTTTTGTGCTAGATTTAATATGTATTGATATTATTATTGTATTATCCAATTTAACCTATTATTTTATATTTATTAAAATTTATACTTCACGCATTACTAAATTACTCACATTTACTACGTAATTCCTATATTAATTACAATTAATACCCAAAATGCTAGGATCATGTTACCTCGTTAGAGATTAACATCCTTAAACATCTAATAACCTTTTAAATCAGTAATTAGTTATTTAACTACTTAATTAGTCCAAAATTAATCATTTTTCTCATCATTTTAAGGTTAAAAAATTCCTTAAATTTTTCAAAAATTAATTTTAAAAGAATGGCTTCATAGATTGTTCTATATTACTTAAGTAGTCTAAAAAAAAAATTTGAACTCAAAACTACACTTCTAAACCTATTTATTTCTTATTCTAAACATATTCGGTTTTACTCAATATTTTAAGCATCCTATATTTGTAGATGTAATTAAACTTAATTACTATTTTTCCTACATCTATATACAATAAAACATCAGAATAACAAAATTCATAATTTTCTAGGTAAAATTAATAATTTTAATAAAATTTGTAAAATCAAATGAAATTTGTGACTCACCTGATTCTTGAGCATTCGACGACCAACACTAGTTCAAGGTGTGTCGACCAGTCCAAACGCTCAATTTGAAGTGGGGTGGTGGTGGTGGTGGTTAAGTTCCAAGTGATGGTGGTTAGGTTCCAGGTGGTGGTGATGTGTGAGTTCGGTTTACTAACTTATATTGCACAGATTTGGGTAATTTTTTTGTAACCCTAATTTTCTTCTTGTTTTCGACTCTTGCTAATTTTCTGAAGTTACAAACTAAATAACTTAGCTTCTGTAATTTTCTTGCTATTTATAAAGATGTAAAGCAAATTCTATGCATTAATTAGACAAGACAAGCCTATCTTCTTCTAATCTTTTTACCTTTTTTGTTGCTTGATTTTTATTGGTCAATTTTTTTTCTTCTTCCCCTAACTGCCACTACTTGATTTGGATCATTCCCTATTTCCTTGATTTTTTTCTGATTTTTCTTTAATTTTTTTTTTATAATTTTCTTTAATCATTTAACAATTTTCTAGTAAATTTCAAGCAATTTAGGTAATTTTGCATATTTCTACCTGCACGTAAATATATATGGAGTATAAGTAAATATTCCTAAATATTATTTAGGTTATTCTATGATTTTTAGCATATATGTAATTTATCTATTACGATTTATTAGTTATTGAAATGCATTTTACGCATTTCTGATAAATAATAAGTAATATACTTAAAATTTCAAAATTTTATATTCTCTTATTTTATTACTTATTTTCTTAAATTCAAACTTAACGAATCACTTTTACTAATATTTTTAACTTTGTTTTATAATTTAAGCTCAATTCGATCTTTTAGCCAATCACTTTAAACTTCGTGTACTAAGTTCGATCTTACAGTTACATGACTTATATTTAGGGTTTATATTATGTATTATAGAAACTACATGGATTAGTATTTTAAAAACCCAATCGAAAATTATTGCGCGGGAAGTTTTTCTTAAGGGCCTTATATGTACACTTAAAATTTTGAAAATCTAATTGAAGATTTGAACTCCTCATGCAAAAATACATAAAGAAACCAAATTTCAAAATTTTTGAAGTTCGTTTGTTAATTTTCCCAAATTTTTGTTAAAATAAAAAAATTTGGCGACTCACTAATTACTAACTGCTCTAGCCATCGTGAGGGAGAGAAGGCTTGTCTACCAACCTGGATGGTAGCTCCTCCTTCAAGTGATGATCCTGTCTTACCTCCAAGTGGTTGTCTTCTCTAAGAACTCAAATATCCTCTAATTTGTGCACTATTTCTCCAAGTTTTTATTTTCACACTTTTTCTCTCTATTTCCTTAGTCTAGAATTTTTTTCCAATTCACAACTACCTAAAATTTGTTAAGGAAGCTGGTTATAATTTTTTTATAACTCATTTGAATTCCTTTCATTTATACTCCACTTTAACAACATGTGTCAAGGTCAAATGAGGTATCAAATGAAGGCAACTCCCTCTAAAATCTCATTTTCCTCATAATGCCACGTATCAAACATGTTTCTTAGGTTGTCCTCTATTTTTTATAGTTTTTTTCCTTAGTTTTATTAATTTATTTAGTGAATTATACTAAATTTCGAGTATTTACGACAATTATGGGTATATATATTTATATAATAATTATATCTAATGTGTGTATATGTCTTTTATATATTATTTATATTCGATATTAATTATATTACTCCTATAATTTATCTCTAAACCTTCGTTAATTTCCAAAACAAATCCGTTTGTTATCGATAATATAATAATATAGTAAATTTATATGGTTTTGGCTATATATTTAAATTTTGAGCTTATAAAACTTCTCAACTAAAGTTACGAAACCTCTTGTAAGTTTTTAGCATAATCAGGCTACTTTCTTAAACGCCTTAAATCGACCACTAAACCTAGTCGTGCTAATACAAGTCTTACAATAGTTGTTACTAATTATCATATTTTTTAAGTTTTTGTATAACTTTATTTTCCCATTTATAAGAGTTATACGATGATAATAATATCTTATCTTAATTCTTTTACACTAATTATCCTAAAACTACATTATGAAATATTAGTATGTATATAATATATATATATATAAATTATATACAGTAATTACACTCTTTTATAAAAGTTAATATTTCTTTTAGTGAATATTTATTAGTGCCTCTTTTATAGGTACATAGTAAAATAATAGGATCTATAAAACAATTACAACTAAAAGTTTACTAATTGCATAATATAACTAAACTCTAAAATACAATTAATAATAAATCTTTTATAAGATTTCAACACAGCTTTCAAGAGGGTATTAAGCAACTACAAACCAGATAAGTGGCTTACCTCACTGTAGTCATTATCGCATTAATAAGGGATAATGAGTTGTTATATTACTTGTGTTTATAGTTAGCTGTTTATGTGCATGTAACGTATGTGAATGCAATAATTTTGATTAATAACTTATGCTGCTTGATTTGACTACTTAATATTATGATATGGTTTTGAATAACTGATTGATCACCTGATTAACTTTATTAATGTAATATTTGACTCTAAAAATTGCACATACATAACGTACTTGCATTTCATCATGTTCCCATCAACACCACCTTATATGATAAGGAAATGGGATTTCCTCCCTTTAATCCTGCAGAACTAAAAAGACAAGAGGGGGCTGTCGATAGGTTAGAAAATATAAAGAAAGGATAGTCAAAATGGGTATAAAGGGGACGAGGGAAAGTCCATTACACATCTTTAGATTGATGGGAATATTTTAGGCCTACATATGGTAAGCAGAAGAAACCCTACGAACCGAAGCCAAAGTAGGGTTATTTTCTCTAGTCTCACGACCTATCGATTAATACATTACCGACCTTAGGAGTCACCTAAGCTCGATTGAGAGGCTTATAAGGACTTGTTAAGAGGACTCAAGCATCTCAGCTCAGCCTTGACAAGCTTTTTTGACATTTGTACTATATTTCTTTTTGTCTTTTTATCATATTTACCCCTTTTTGTTTATACTAGGAATCTTCTCCATACTTTATCCTTTATGTAATTTCTATTATTGTATTATTGTCCTAAGGGACTTACTATAAATAGTCTCTCATTTGTAGTCACAAACAACTTAATCAATTTTGAGAACCTAAATATTCCCTCACTTCCCTTGTTCTTATGAGTTACCATCTCCAAGCAACAACCTTTACACTCTTATATAATTTATATGGTAGCTCAAGATCAGTGATGAATAAACCTTAATATTAGCTTGTGTGTCATATCGGGCAAAGTACTACGTCATGTTATATTTGTTAGTGCAATCATATTTGGCGAGCAGCTTCACGGAAGCTATTGTGTTTTTCCATCTCCATCTCTTCTTTCTTTGGTATTTTAAAGAACCCATTGGTTATCCTCTATTTAATAAGTCGTAGTGATTAACTCGACTCCTAGGTACAAGATATAATCTTGGTATGAGAGTTTAAGGTTTCGATTGAAAGCTAAGTATTGTAATAGTTGCTTCTTGTTACAGTTGTGTGTTATGTTATACTCTGTTTCTCTAGTAGAAAAACAAAGCAAGTTATAAAGATATTGTGCAATATCATACTATTAAGTTGTATGAAATCTTCTGTTGAGTAGTAGGCTTCCCAAAGTCTTGTACCGAGAATGTTAAATCCTAGTATTCAAGGAGAAATTAATGATGCTGATAGCAATGCTCATGGTCACAATCGTGTTACCCAATAGACCTTATGAACTATTGGCGAGCAATTGCAAGACCTTATTGTTATTGTAGCCAACTTAGTTATATTTATAAAAAGGGTAGTAGAGACTAGGCCTCCAAAGAGAGTTGATGAATGAAATTGAGATGTGACAGATAAGCCGAGAAGACAAGAAGCTGAGCCTAGAGCACCAAAAGCTGTTAATGTAAACCCAGCTTCACCTGAACATGTTGAGAGGTTTGCAAGGAAGAGACTTAGGTAATTTTGGGTTAATTAGGTGATTAATTACTGATTTAGATAGTAATTAGATGTTTAGGGATGTTAATCTCTGATGTGAAAACCTAATCCTAGCCTTTGGAGTGTTAAGTGTAATTAATGAAGAAATTATGTGGTAATTGCAGGAAATTAGGAATATGTAGAATTGGAAATTTAATAAATATGAAAAATTAGGTATATTTAGATAATATAATAATAAAAATCAGTATATAATAAATCTGAAACAAAATTTAATTTTAGGTAATTGTATAAAAAGAAGTAAGATTTTCTCACATTGAGAATAAATCCAGTATCCTAATTAGGATTAGTGTGTACTAAACAGTTTAGAACACTAAATTAAGATGCAATATGATGTTAGAATACTCGAGCTTAATATGATTAATTTCAAATTAGGATTCAAGCATATTTAAGATTTCAAAATCAAAATTATAATCTAATTTAGAAACCGAACCCCGAAATAAGGTAGAACGAATCATTAGTAAATAGTAGGTATACATAGAGAAATGAGTTAAATTATAACTTAGAATAGGAATCATTAAAGTGTAAGTACTAAAAAGACCTATTTGTATTATAGGATACCCAGAGACAAACCGGCTTGCAATTAAGTGATCGGGGGATTGAGAATTCCAAGTAAGTTGGGTTATTACTTACTGTATTAGAGTATTATTTTATGGTACTCGAAGACTTAGGATTGTGTATGATTATGATTGTAAGTAGTTTATGCATGTGTTTGAGTATCTGAATTTGTGCTGAAATTTATAATGTGATTGATTTTGTGTTATGACTGGATTGGTGTGAAATTGTCTGAACACCCTAAATGGAATTTAACCTTATTCGACCCTAATAACCTAAATTGTCATGCATTGCAATCCTTTAGGGGATCATTAGGGTTCTCCAACCAAACACCGACACCTTCGATAAAGATAGCGCTGGATAACAATTGGTCTTTTTCTCATCATTTACCGAACTAAGTGACAAGAGAAGAGGTTGCAGTGAGGATGAGGGCATTGGTTTGAAGGATAGTCTTAGGAGGAGCAGTGTCTCCATTGCACAAACTTAAGTTTGGTTATGAGTTGTTGCATAACATGAAAACTCCTCAACTCGGATTAGAGCGAGTGAAATTTCTCTGATTTCGCAACGGACCGGACTACGTTGTGTGATGATACTTGTTTGTTGTATTGCATGAAAATAATTGCTTGATAATCTTGTTTGTGTTTGTATACATTTATTAGTCTCTAATTCAACTTACTGAGCTGTAGTTGCTCATACCCGTATACATTCTTTTGCAGGTCCTGATTTCTGAATACTTCGAGTGTTATGCCGCCTTACAACTATCTAGAGGTTAGTTCTTTTGAAGCTTAGGGTGTGAGGATCAATTCGCTTAGCAATGGATGTATAACTAAAGTGTCCTTTATAGTTTAAGAATGAAAGACTGATAGTTGTTATATAAAAAATTAGTGAATTGTTATGTTTATGTAGAGTTTCTTGGGAAGTTCTGTGGAATTTACATATAATTATGTATGTTGATCTAAAATTTGTGATAATTACTGTAACTTTAACTAAACACGTAATTGGACTGCTTATTTCAAAGCGAGGAGTCGTCAACATCTTATATAGATCATATCTATGATAGGTACTGTGAGGCCAGTTACTACCATAGAATGGTTTACACGGCGAGACTGTTGTGACTCTGTGACTTTAGGGCGTAACATTTTCTATTGGGATTCGGATTTGTTTCTTTTTTTCATTTATTGGGTTCCTAATCATACTTCTAAGGCTTTAATAACTAACTAAGCTAATTTAAGCCAAATTTGCATTCTAAGATCCTAAACTTGATTCTAACTTATTCCATTTGGCTAAATATCCTAATGAGCCCACAAAATAACCCATTTTGCTAAGTATTCCAGATCTGGTTAATCTCATTAATGGGGTTTCAAACACTATTCTTAAGGCTTTAATCACTAACTTAATTAGTTTAGGCCATTAACTCATCATTAGCTTAGTTAACTAGGTTAATTACATCCTAAATCATACTTAACACTAAATAATCATGTTATTAAGGTAATCAATCAAAATTTAGAGATTTGAAACTTTCATGAAAGTGGTGGCCAAGTAGGATTCTTCTAGGCTTTCCTTCAATTTCTTCTATTAAACACTTATTCTAGTGTGTTTCTTTGTTTTAATCACATTTCTACTTATTTTAAGCTAATAACATCACCTAACATGGTGAAAATAAGATAGATACATATCAAGGAGGGGGGCAACATAGATGGTACTTAAGGTTTTATAGAGTTTAATCAACATCTTTTCAAGTTATCTACATAAAACCATCTCTTACACCTTTAAAATACAATAGTAAACTAGCTAAGTATATGAATAAATGTGTGATTGTAAGGCTCTATAATGATATGTACATGATTATAACATATTTATATAGTATTTCTAATCTCAAACTCTTAAGATATTATAGGTATAATTTATGTGAATAAGAAAGTCAAGTTAGACAAGTTTTACCTTAAGCTAACCTGCATGAGTTCCAAATTTTCCACTAAAAAATAAAGTTGAAACTTACTCTTTTTAGGGCAAATGTTTGTCAGCAAGAAACTATAGTGTATGTGTGTGTGTTCTTTTAGTGGTAGTGTCTTGTCATTTGGTAGAGCATGGTGGTGGTAAGGTCATAAGGTGCTGAGGTCCATAAGGGGGGGTCTAACAACTCCTTTTGTTTTCTTCCCTTTTGTCCTTTGGTTTTTGTTTAAGTTTTTTAAGAGTGTTTCTTAGGATTTTCTATGCATGAAGAATGGTGTCAAATGAGGGTTTTGAAGGGGTGGAATAGAAAATATTGAAGGTAGATTAAAGAGGACAAGAGGTGGCTACTTTGGGATAAAGGTACATAGTCTTCTCTTGGTATTATTGTACCTTGTTTGCTTTTTACCAAATAAGGAGAGATTTTATCTCCTTATGGACAAGTGTTCTTTAATTATCAATTAATCATTCGTGTTTTGTTTTTAATTGAGTTCAACTTACTATTAATTAAGCTATAATGAGAGTTGGTAGATGGATTAAAGGGTAATTAAGCTAATTAATCGCGATTGTATTTAATTAAGCAATTTAGACCTAATTAAGATGTAATTAGGGTCTTGCCATATTTTGTCACTTTAATTAAGTTCATTGACCTATATTATTTTGTTTGTTAGAGTCCTTTATTATTCAAAATTGATTAGGGTTTTCGAACTACGTATAAGGCTAGCGATTTAAGGTTTTTAAGTTATTGGAGAAATTATTTACGATTAGCGAATGGTTTAAGGATATTCTTAGGGTTTATTACTTGAATTAGGGTTCTGGACTTCCAATTAAGGTTTTACTCAATCTATTGATATTTTCTAATCGTTTTAAGGTTTCCAATGTATTAGGATTTTTAGGGTTTTACACGTATGATTAAGGTTTTAGGGTTTTACTCTCTTTAAAGTTTTTTGACTTATTATTGAGGATTTGTGACTAATAATTTAGGGTTTAATCTTTTCATTTATGGATTTTATTATTATATGATTTATTATTATATATCGAGCAATTTTAAGGATTACTTATTAACTCTTGTATTTGACTTCGAGTTCGAATCCAAAAGCTTATGGGGTTCATATTATCTCCCCTAGTATAAGGTTGACATCATTAAGGAAATATTTTCATATAATTCCTTTGGCTTTAAATGATTAATTGCTCTTGGCTTAAAGTTAATTATGATATAAAACCTCAATTAACGGATTAAGGTGTAATTAAGTTTCTTAATCTTAATTACTCGCACACTTGACACAAATTAGGTGCATTTTAGGGCTTAATGTGTTAAATTAAGTTGGTTAAGCGTATTAGGTCATCTTGTCTAATTATTTAAGGAATTGAGACAATTATTGCTGTTTGAGTACGTTTTAGAGGGTGGAATAGGATTTTAAGGCAATTAAGTAATTAGTCTCCAATTAACGAATAGTTTTACTATATAATTAGAGTACGTTAGTTAGATTAGGGTTTTCAACTGTAGATTAAGGTTTTATAATTTAATGGTTTGTACGTATTAGGGTTTTAATTAGGATTTTACTATATGAAGGTTCATTTAAGGGCTATAGTATTTGTTTTAAGGTTTTGAATTCAATGTCAGGGTTATCTATACCAATATTCATTTTTGGTTTAGCTTAACCTTTATCGTTTTCGGATAGCTCTCTTGGACTTCAACTATCAATCTCTTTCTTGTTGGGGTTTGGGGTTTGGGTTTAGTTTCGTTAGATTAGGTTAACCTTAGGAGTTAACATTAGTTATTGGCATTTGTTTATAGGAAATTTATGGCTTTTAAGTGTAAGGGTCAAACTAGGGTTAGGATTGTCATTTCAGGTTTTAAGGGTTTGCATTAGGGTTTTTAAGTATAGCTTCTCAGGTTCAGAATTAGTTATATCTTACCAAAATTAAGGGTATCTTTCGGAAGAATCTATTAACTTCTAACCCCTGTTTTAGGAAATTTATGGGGTTTACAGTAGTACATTCCCCAATCTGACTTACGAAGTTACTTTGTCCTCTACATCGTTTAAGAACTGCTAAAGTGATCGACCTGTATGCCGAACCAACCCCTCCACGACATATTTGTCCAAAGCCAAGTATTGAATCGGTATACTGCTGACCTGATACAGGTCGAAGCCAAGATAACACTTATTTGGAGCTAACTACCCGAAGCCAACCTGACAATAAGCCACCTTGTAAACCATCCCTTTCTTAGAACCAAACATCCGAGTTGCTGAGCTAGTAAACTATTGACCTCAACCTGATCTATTCAAAACCTGCTTTGCTGGGCCAGCAGTGTTATTAGGACCACAAAATGTATAGCTGATATGTGCCCGATTTTCTTGACATCCATACCATCCTTTCCTATCACCGGATATTCTTTATGCTTATTTACAATATTACCCTTGTAAATTATTCTTTTTCCTTTACTAGTTGGAATCTTTTTTGTAATTTATACTAATATAGGATTTACCCTAATTGAGTCCTATAAATACTTATATATTGTAATAGTCGCAATAATAAATACAATTAACATTCAAACATTTTTTTTCTTGCGTGAGCTAAGTGTATTTTACTTACTCTTGATTACTCTTATTTAGCCCATTGAGTGTAGAATAGTGATGAGTGACTTTTGGCCACATTTGTGTGTAATATTAAGTGTGATCAGAGCTCCTATAAGGCATTGGTATGTCATATCTATCATCGGTATATGAGGACCCCTGCTTAAACTTCAACTATCATTTATCCTTTGGACAATTGTGAGATTTAGATTCATCCCCTTAGTTCATACGATATTGGATGCTGTATGTCCATCCATGTTGGGCCATATTGGTATCCCCTTCCTTTAATGTATCCAACTTAATGTCCTATGTCTGAGAAGAAGAAGACAACTAAGATTTGAGGGCAAACCTTCAACAGCCCCGAAGAGTCGATGGATTGCTGACCTTAAAACCTATCACCTAAGCTCGACTAAGAGGTGCTATATCCCGAAGTGGTAGAGTTATAACAGTCTTGCTATGTAAACCAACTTATGATAGCGACTGACCTTACAATTATTATCATAGATATGATTTACATAAGATGTCCACGACCCCTCGCTTTAAAGTAAACAGCTCACTTAAAATTAACAATAAAATTACCTATAAAAGTAGGAATCTCAAGTCACATTTACATATATATATATATATATATATATTTTGTCTTATGATCTTAAGAAATATTTACACAATGTAACATCTTGAAAGGTAAAATGTTACATGATTAACCTATACATCTAAGACTTATTGACAAAACTTTCTGAAATTTCTATAGATTTGCCAGTTGGTTCCTTACTCCCCTAAAGTTCTTTAAAAGAGTACTAACCTCCGGATAGTTATAACATGGCATATTAATTATCACTTGCAAGAAAATTTATAAGGGAATAAGCAACAAACAGTTCGGTAAGTTGAGATGGAGACATAAGACTGCAAAATAAATACAAACATAGTTTTCAAATAATTTAAATTAAATGTCACGCCCCGAAGCGGTAGAGTCGTAACAGCCTCGCCGTGTAAACCACCCTAAGATAGAAGTTGGCCTCACAACCACTATCCTAGACCTGATCTACACAAGGCGTCCACAACTAACCCGCTTTGAAGTAGACAATTTGTAATTTAAATAAATCATTTATCTAAGAAAGTGAGGAAATATATATATGCTATAATTCAGCTATTGTAATTAAGGTTTTGTTTATTTCTCCGTAATATATTTCCTAGTTGTTACATTATTCAAAATGAAAAGTAATTCTAAAATAAAAACTTAAACCTTAAAATATGTGTTTATTCTTCACATGTTTTTCCTCACTCCCCAGGATCCAACAGTTGCTAGCTTCAGAGTAATTGGTTGCCGCTTCTTAGCCAGCACCTGCACGATGTCTATAGGGATGTGAGCAACCACAGCTCAGTAAGTTAGGACGGAGGACTTAAAACTATACCATACACATAACAAGGTTTTCAATCACTTATTAGGTGCAATGCATGTGCAAGCAAATGCCATCGCACGACGTTGTCCGGGCCGTCGTGAGATTAGAGAAATTGCGCCCGCTCTAATCCGGGTTGAGGAGTTGCCGTTAATGCAACAGCTCACGACCAAACCCAGGCTTGTGTAATGGAGACCTTGCTCCTCCCGCGACTACCTTCGAACCACTGCCTTCACCCTCGCCGCGACTTCCTCTCCTGTCACTTAGTTCGACTGAGGATGAAGAAGGGACCATTTTGCAATCCTGCGCTATCCCTTCCGAAGGGGTCGATATTTGGCCGGAGAGTCCTAAATCCCCTAACGGGTTGCCATGCACGTTCGATTATGATTACTGGTCGTACATTTGATTAAGTCCAATTTAGAGCGATCAATCATTACATACAATTCATACAATATGTGCTAAAGCAGCAAACAAAATCATAGCATCACCCATAATCAAGCACATGCACGCATTCAACTATCTAACAAGCACAACCAAGCATAATCTTAAGCCTCCAAAATACAGCATCGTATTAATCCCAACTTACCTCGACTCCTCGCTCGCTCACTCGAGGTCCGATTTGCTCGGGCCATCGCCGATTATCCCTATAACACGAATGTGGTTTCAGCTTTTCATATAAATATCATAGGTTCGTTTTATCCTACAACGCTTATTGTTAGGTTTTGTTTAAGGTTTAATATGCCTAATTATCTAGGTATTAAGTCTTTAGGTTTGGGGTTAGGTTCAGGTTCCGCATCGATTTCTAAATTAGATTCTAGTTCGATTTTTAGGTACTGTTTTGTACCCGGACCCTAGAAATTTATTTCAACTCACAATGTGAAACTAACCACATTATTTTTAGATATCCTAAATACGATCACTACCCCTAATCAGCATTTTATTCCATCCGGTACACTTAAATCTGTATTAGTGTACCGAATTTACTCATGTTGTGAGAAATTTTTACATTTTTCATATAATTACCTAAAATTAAATTTTGTTTCAGAATTGTTATGTTCTGATTTTCATTATTTTATTATCTAATTAAACCTAATTTTTCCATATTTATTAATTTTCAATTCTACATATTCCTAATTTTCTACATTTACCACATAACACCTTCATTAATTACACTTAACACTCCATAGACTAGGATTAAGTTTCCACATCAGAGATTAACATCCCTAAACATATAATTACCATCTAAATCAGTAATTACTATCCTAATCACCTAATTAACTCCAAATTACCCAATTTTTTCATCATTTTAGGGCTAAAAATTAACTTAAAAATTTCAAAAATTAATTTTAAAAAAATGGCTTCATAGCACTGTTCTATGTCACATGAGCATCCTACAGAAAAATTTTAAGCCCCAAACTACATCCCTAAGCCTATTTAATTTCCGGTTTAATTATGCTCGGTTTTGAACAATTTGTTAAGGACCCTATATTTCCAGACATAATTAAACTAAATCAACATTTTTCCCTAAATCTACATACAATAAAACCTCAGAATAACAAGTTTCATAATTTTCTGAGCAAAATAACTAATTTTACAAAATTATACAAGAATCGGGCTGGAATTTGGACTCACCGGTTCAGGTGGCTCCGGCCACCGTGGGCTGCCGTGGCCTTGTCGGCCGGCCTGGGTGCTGCCACCACCGTGTGGTGGTGGTGGCCGTCCACTCCCAGCTCTTCGTTTGGTATGGGTTCCCTTTAAAACTCCTAACTGCACAGTTTTTTTTTTTTCTGAATTTTCTCTCGAATTTTCAACTCTCTCTAATTTTCTCTGATTTGTATTTGTCCAAATGTGCTCTGTAAATTTTTTCCCTATTTATAGACAATTGTAGAATTTAATGTGCATTAATTTGATGGGATTTTGCCCCAATTCCATGATTTTAGGCTTTTTGTTTGTCAAATTCCTATTGGTTATTTTTTTCTTTTTCTGTCACGACCTAATCTTATTGCAGTTATCCTCTTCTGATTTTTTTATAATTATTTTGTATTTTTCTTTAATTATTTACTTAGTTTTCAGCCAATTTTAGAAATTACGCGTATTTTTATCTACACGTAAATACATGTAGGGTACACGTGAACATTCTTAAATATTATTTTGGTCATTCTAAAATTTTAAGTATACATATAATCTATCTCTACTAATTTATTAATTATTATATTACACTTTTTGCCTTTTCGGTAATTAGCAGTTATTATGCTTAAAATTTGAAAATTTTATAGTCTCCTATTTTACTACTCATTTTCTTAAATTTAAGTTTACAGGGTCATTTTTACTGGTATTTTGCTAAATAGTTTATAATTTGGGTGTGATCGGATCCTTTAGCCGATCGCCCTAAACCTTGGGTTCTAAGTTCAATCTTACGGTTGCTTGGCTGAACTTTGGGGCTTACATTAAATGCAATGCATTACGCAAATGCCATTACACAATGTAGTTCGATCTATTATGAAATCAGAGTAATTTCACCTACTTTAATTCGAGTTGAGAAATTTCAACACTTATGCAATAGCTCACAATTAAGCTTAGGTTTATGTAATTGAAGCACTACTCCCCCCATGACTATCCTTTAAACTATTGCCCTCATCCTTACTGCAAACCCCTCTCGTATTACTTAGTTCAATTAAAAATGAAGAAGGGACTATTATGCTAACTAAAGTTATTCCTTTCAAAAGTGTCAGTATTTGGTCGAAGAATCTTAATTATTCCCTAAAGGGTTGCAATGCGTTTCTCATTAATATATTAGGCTAGATATGATTTTACTCAATTTAGGGTGATTGAATAATTTCACTCCATGCAAATCATAACAATTCAACATGACAAAGCATCAAGATTCAGTTTTATAACTAGAAACACACAAGAATGCACTCAAACATCTAACTATAAGCACAAACAACACAATCCTAAGTCTCTAAGTACTTTGATATAGTACTCTAAAATAAAGTAATATATCAATCCTAACTTACTTAAAATTTTTTATTTGCTTACTAGACTTGCTGCAGGGTTAACTTGTCACCACTTGTCCTATAATATAAATACTCTTTTAGTATTTATATCTTTATTATATATAAGCTTTTAAATCAGAATTTTTACCCAATTATCTAAGCTATATATATTACTTATTACCAATTTATTTTATATTAGTTTCTAATTCAGTTTCTGAATCTGTTTCCATTTTAGTTTCTAATTCAATTTCTAATACGGGTTTTATATGTAAACCCTAGGAGCTCCTTCCGAACCAATATGTGAAATTAATCACATTACACTTGGTTGTCTTAAATTTCCTATTTAGCTCCTAACTAATAGTTTGGTCCACATGGTATCCTCTACTTCTAATTTAACTACCGAATTTGCTCTCGATTTGAAAATAATTTGCATTTTCTGTATAATTACCTAAATACTCATTCCATATCGGATTCATTTTAGATTATTATTATTATCAAGTTTAACTTAATATTTTTCTACTTATTTAATTTCTAATTCCACCCATTATTTCTATATACATATAATATACATAATACATGCATCTAACACCTTAAACACCACCAATATCATGCTACATCAACAAAAAATATCCCAAGACACCTAATTACATACTAAATCAGTACTTATACCAACTAAACCTTAAATCACAAAATAACTTCAAATATACTCATTTATCTACAATTTTAAGGCCTAAAAATTAAGTAAAATTTTAGAAAATTAATTTTTGAAAAATCTCTCCATAACACTATCATGAACACCTTAAATAATCTACAAAAAATTTTTGAAATCAAAATTACATTATTTAGGTCATTTAAATCAAAATTGAAAATTAGCTCGGGTTCAAAGGTTTCTTAAGTACTGTATATCTTGATACCTAATTTTATCAAACTAACATTTTTCCCTCAATCTATATACATAAATACCTTAGAATATCAAATTTCATAATTTTCTAGATACATTTGATATTTTAAATAAATTAAACAACATCGAAGTAAAGATTAAACTTACCTATTTGATTAACTTGCAACTACTAGCAGCGGCTACCACTGTGTCAATAGCTCTACGTGGTGGGTTCGTTATCCAGTGGTGGTGATTGTCCTTCTCTAAGTGGTCGTTGGACGAACGTTACCCTATATTACTCTAATTGCATGCTATTTTTTTATTTTTTAAAAAAATTCTCACTTATCTCTTTCTAATATCTCTCTAATTTTCCTAACTTTCTAACTAACCAAAATGAAGAATGGAGATGGTTTTTTGAATTTACAATGGAGCTTAGGGTTTTTCTTTTAATTTCCAATTGCCAAATATCCCTTATCTCTTCTTTTTTTGTTTTCTAATTGTCTTATTTTGATTGGTTAATTATCAAACCTACATCCCTAGCATGCTACGCCCCATTTCTAGATAATTCCACATTTTCTCACGTTTTTCTTTGATTTCTTATGATTTTTCCTTAATTATTTAGTATTTTTTTAACATATTCTAGGTATTTAAAATAATTTTATATGCTTTTACCTACACATAAGTACATATATGGTACAAATAAATACTTATAAATATTATTTATGTTACTTTATGATTTTTAGTATGCATATAATTTAACTTTATCAATTCGTTAGTTATTAGAATTCATTTTATGTATTTTCGATAAATAACAGATAGTATACATATAACCCAATATTATAATATTTTATTATTTTTTTATCTTGAAGTTAAACTTAGACGGTCATTTTTACTAATGTAGACACCTGATTTTTGCTCATTTTATTTTTCAAACTAAGTTACTATGTCCTAAATTAGAAAAAAATTTCAAAAAAATAGAAAATTACAAAAAACTCAAAAAATGAAGAAATTTAGAAAAAATAGGAATTGTAGAAAATTACAAAAAATAGAAAAATAAGAAAACCTCAAAAATATGAAGTTTAGGAAAAAATACAAAAATTTTCAAAGAAAATAAGAAAAGCATAAAAAAAATATGAAATTTAGATAAAAAAAACACAACAATTGAGAAATTTAGAAAATGGGAAAATTTGGAAAAAAGTTATAAAATTGAAAAATTACAAAAAAATTAGAAAAATTGAAAAAATAAAATATTCTAGAAAATAACTTTTTATTAAGGTAAATTTTTATTTTTTAATTTGGTTTAGAAGTTGAGCCGTTGAACCTGAGTTTAGATTTAAATCTAGCCTAGGCTGACCAAATACATATGTATAATTTGATTGTACGTATGGACAAAACACAGGCCAACGGCCTAATAGTTAAGCATATGAATTAGGCATGGGGTTTGAGTGTGAGGTCTTTGGTTCGAATCTTTGTAAAAGTAAGGAGGCCTTTTTTCGTTTTATTTTTTGTTAACTAACATATTAGCACTTGTCAGGATCTGATTGCGTTATGTGTCTTAACACGTGGTAGCGTCAGGTTAGGCGATCTTGCTGATGTAATGCCATGTTGTGTGCCACGTCAGTTGCTACGTGATAACACGTGGCAGGTCGAGAGTGGTTAGTACGGTTGACGTGGTGCCATGTAAGCTCCACATCAGCATTTTCCCTCTTTTCCCCTGTTCCCCCCCCTCCCCCCCCTTCGATTTTCCTCATTTTTCCTTCTCAAGAACAATTTACTCCCTCTACTTTAACTTCAATTTTTACACAAATTCTACATATAGGTACATAGTTTCTTGCATCAATCTTGCACTAGACATGGCATGGTTCGAATTGGTGTTAAGAACAAGTCCAGATTCAATCAAAAGCACATTCAAATCAGCTTTTAAAAATCGTAAAAAAAACTGAATTGTTGCGCATTTGCATTCAAATCCGATTTTGAGTTTCCTTAATTTCTAGGTGAAATTCATATATAAATAGAGGCTTAAGGACCATCAATAAGAACATACAACCACCCACGATCATTCACGATCAACTCCCAAACCCTCTCTCTCATTTTCTCAATCTTTCTTTCTCTATCTTACACTCTTTCTCTTCGATTCTCTCTCTCCACTCAAGTCCGAGCTGAATTACACCATAAGAGCACTACCTGTAGCTCGAGCTACCTAACCTAGCCCCTCTGGACCTCCGTCGTGACCTGTAGCATTGGCCACAGACAACTACCACCAAAACCTTAACCCTACGGCTACCCCCTCTTGAACCACTACCTCTAGCCACTTTTTCCCCACTCTAATCACACGGCCAAACTCCTAGCTACCTTAAACCCTTAACTCGACCACTCGTTCATGCCCAACTATCGGCCACGACTGCCACTTGAACACTACCGTAACCACCACTTTACACCACCTTTCAAACCACCTCCAATCATCATGACATCAATCCTTAACCCCATATCCACCCCCCCCAAACCTAATTAAATAATCATGAAAACCCTTTTTCCTGCTCGATTTACTATCTAAATCGCCTTCAATCACCCCTTCATATTGTTGTTGAAGAAGGAATCTAACAACTCGCAAACCCGATTCGATGACCTGTGACCTGAAGATCCGATTTGCATCCCCTTTCCTGATTTGAAGCTTTGTTTTTGTTTTTATTTTTTGTTATTTTTTATTATTTAGAGGTTAATGTTATTTTTTTTTTTCATTTCTAAATGTAAATGTAATAATATAAAAAAAAGAAAGAGAAAAACAAAACAAAAAAAAACAAGAGGAGAAAAAGAATAAAAAAAGGGAAGTAGTCTATTTATTTATTTATTTTTATATTAATAGAAATAGATAGAATAAGTAAAATAAAAATAAATAAGTAAATAGAAAGAATAAAGTATATTATTTCTTTTTGTCACTTAGAAAATTGATTTTTCAAAAATAAATCAACCATTTTTCAAATTAGGATCGTTTAGAATTTTTTAAAATAAAAACCAATTTAGAGCCCTTTAGGAAATTTTCTTAAATAAATCAAAATGGGTAAAAACGTAAACCTGATTGTTTTAAAAACTAAAATCAACTCAATCCACTAAAGTTTTCATTAAAAAGAACTACGTACATTTGATCCCAAATAGCGGGTACATAGGCATCTACGAGGCGACGGTAAAAAACGAAAAAACCTAATTTCCCTTTCCCTTTAGTTTAGATTATCTAATTAAATTAATAAATAACCAATTTCTGTCTTTCAAAGTTAAAAATGTGATTTTTTAAGTTTAACTTTAATTTTGGAAAGTTAATGGTACCCATAAGGGTTTAAAATTCCTAACCCCCGAACTTAAATCTCTAGTTTTCAAAAACCGTTTTATAAAATCGTTTTTTTTTTCATTAAATTAGTGGCTAAGTTATAATCAATCGACCTAATTGGTTATAACTTAACTATTTTTCCTAACTCCGATTGTGTAGTGACTCCAAAGTTGTTTTAAAAAAAAAAAACGGTTCTCTTTAAACCCTAGTCGAAGGCTAGTATTAAACGGGTAGGGTTTAATATTGGTCGGTTTAAAGAAGACATGATTTTATAAAAAAACTGGGAGGGTAAAAAACCAAGCTCAACAACTAATATTCCTAACTTCGTCGTAAAATTTTAACTTGATTAAACAATTTATCTAATTGCTTTAAATTTTACATATCAACTTCGAATACTTGATTATAGGGTTTATAAGGACTTGTTAAGAAGACTTAAGCATCTTAACTCAGCCTTAATGAGCTTCAGTATCAGGACAGCCATCTGCTGAACTCTTT
Source organism: Lumnitzera littorea (assembly GCA_024138015.1). Taxonomy (NCBI): domain Eukaryota; kingdom Viridiplantae; phylum Streptophyta; class Magnoliopsida; order Myrtales; family Combretaceae; genus Lumnitzera; species Lumnitzera littorea. The sequence goes on along the minus strand of JAMXBB010000005.1, from coordinate 4,102,988 downwards.
AAGCACCCAATTCAGATGTACTATGCTTTGTTCAATCCATTATCCAGATGCCAACTTACTAAGTGCCGAGGTTACCGCCCGTACACAACAAGATCTATTATTCCACCCTACCAAGCTACAACCTCATTCTATCACCTCAGCAGCCTTTAGTACAACTCAGCAATAACAACCCCTAACACCAGCTTAATTCTGCTACAATGCACCAAGATTCCAAAACGTGAACCTACTAATAAGTTGTCACCTGTCCTTACTTTTCTGACATTTATACTATATTCCTTTTTGTCTTTTGTCATATTTGCCTCTTTTTGTTTGTATTAGGAATCTTCTTCATACTTTATCCTTTTTGTAATTTTTATTATTATATTGTTATCCTAAGGGACTTACTATAAATAGTTCCTCATTTTTAGCTTCAGATAATTTAATCAATTTTGAGAACCCAAATATTCCCTCATTTCCCCTATTCTTGCGAGATACCTTCTCCAAGCAACAACCTTTACACTTTTATCTAATCTCGTTGAATAGCTTGAGATTAGTAGCAAGTTAACCTTAATATTAGCTTATGCGTTATATCAAGCAAAGTGCTAAGTTGTGTTGTGTTCATTAGTGCGTTATATCCAACGAATAACTTCACGAAAGCTACTGTATTTTGCCATTGCCATCTCCATCTCCTCTTTCTTCGATATTTCAAATGACTTATTAGTTACCCTCTCTTCGGTAAGCCTTAGTGATTAACTCAGCTTCAAGGCATACTAACCTCGTATAAATGGCACTCTGACTATTGCATTACATTCTAAAAGGACTAGTTTACCTTGCTTGTTTACGTATAATGCTTATTTTTTGCTATTTACTGAGTACATAATTTCGCTTATACCCCTATAGTTATTCTTTTATAAGTTAACTTTACAAAAGCTTGGAAATGGAGAAATGAGTGAGGTTCAATTAATAGAAGTTGACAAACCACTCTGTTAGGGAATTGAAATAGGAATTTTAAGTTAATGGAAGGCTTATTTTTTAGGGTTATTGGTAAGCATACTTCACTTCCACTAAATACTACTAGTTTAAATGCATAGCCTTATGTATATCAACAGTGTAATGATAGCTATGGGCCCTATACCATCATCGGCCATTGATATTCACAGTAGGATTGTTATGATATAGGCACTTAGGGCATGACGTTGGTAATTGTAATGCAAATATATTTAATGCATTAAAACTATAAAATACCAAATCATTAACTATATACAATTAAAAAGGGGTTCCCCTTTAATATAATAGATATTTAGTCAATATAATAAAAAGAAAATGATATGGAAAAATAAAAAAGAGAAATACTAGGTAAACTATGAAGGATTAGCATCGAGCAGCTCCTGTCCTTGGGTGGTTAATGATGATTGATTTTTCTTATGGGCCAAAAACTTGCTATTATAAGTGGTCATGATGGCCGAATACCGATTATAGGGGGACATATGACTTGGTTATAATACAAATTTGCAACCTCCTAAAAATATAGGATAATTCTTGATTGCCTAAAGGCAAGGGTAGCCGTTAACCATGTCACGTGTAGTGGCCATTACCAACCATCCTAGCTCTTTAATGGTTGATAATGGCCCTTTATAGGTTATTTTATTTTATGGTTTGTTATCTTTATTACATTAATTAATTAAATACATTTAAAGAAAACAACTCAAATTATTTTATCTCCATCAATATCACCAACATATTACATTTAAGATATACGCTTGTTTCAATGGGAAAAATGCTAAGTTCTGAAAAAATTAAAGGTATGTATAATTTTTAAAGTTCTTATGGATAATCCATGCAATTCACCCTATTTAAATGAATAATAAACTTTCATGTTTGGTGGGAGAAAAATATGTTGATTAAAACAATTCAGAAATGGAAATGAAAAGACAAAAGTACTTGTACTAAAATATAAAATGACACAAAAATTCATTTAAAAATCTCATATTCAACTAAGAGGAGTAATAAATTGAGTTAGTTATCATTTGCGACACAAATCCATTATCACTAGTCTTTTAATTAGAAATCTACCATCATTACTAGTATCCTTCCCTCCCTCCCTCTAATTAAGAAGATTACATTGCTCCATTATATGTAGCCTAGAATGGATTATTGTCTCCTTACTCAGTAAAGTGGTCACAACTGCTTAATGGGGTCGGAGTCCATATGATACAAATCCGTAGATGAATACACAAACCTGGTATCACACAAAAACCAATAGATGGGTCCTAGCTACAAGATGGCTCGAAAAATAAATGGAAGTCGATAGTTTAGCAATTCTGCACACTAACTTTACAGATATAATGCATCGTAAAATCACACATAGACCTAAGCTAATACCTAATATGAGACACGAACACTAGGCCTATGGTTGCTGTAAGCCCCAAAACTAGCCATTTGAGGTTATGATCAGTTGAAAGACTTAATCGAACTTAAATTTTAAAGTAAAGTTAGAAATATTAGTAAAAATGATCCCGTAAATTTGAATTTAAGAAAATAAGCAATAAAATAAAAGACTATAAAAAGTCCAAATTTTAAATATATAACTCGTTATTTGTCAAAAATGTGTAAAATGCATTTCGATAATTAACAAATCACTAGAGATAAATTATATGTATACTAAAAATCATAAAATGACCTAAATAATATTTAGAAATATTTATTTGTACTATATATGAATTTACATATAGATATAAATATGCGTAATTACTTAAAATACGCGAAATGTGCTAAAATAATACTAAATACTTAAAGAAAATTCATAATTAATTAAGAAAAAATCAAGAAAAATCAGGAATGATCCAGAATTGGGTCGTCGCAGCTGGGAAAAATAAGAAAAAAATCGGCCAATTAAATTAAAGCAACTCAAAAGTAAAAAACGAAGGGATTTGGACAATGTCTTGTCCAATTTAATGCACAATAATTACCCTAAAACTCTATAAATAGCAAGAAAAATTCAGAAGCTCATTTGGATAGTTAGAAATTAGAGAAAATTAGGGAGAGGCAAAAATTGAGAAAAAAATTCGGGTTAGAAAAAAAATAAGAAAAATAGTACAATTAAGGCCTTTAAAGGGAACCCACACCAGACGAGCAGTTGGAAGTAAACGGCCACCGCCACCACACGGTGGTGGCAGCACCCAGACCGGCCGATAAGGCCACAACAGCCGGAGCCACCCAGATCGGTGAGTACGATTTTCAGCCCGATTTTATGTAATTTTGTAAAAAATAGTAAATATTCTTAGAAAATTATGAATTTTGTTATTCTGGAATATTTTTGTATGTAGTTTTTAGGAAAAATATTATTTTGATGAAAATATGTCTCATGATATAAGGTCCTTAAGAAATCGTGCAAAACCAAATATGTTTGGGTTTATAAATAAATGACCTTAGGAGTGTAGTTTTGAACCCAAAATTTTTTTGTAGACTACTTAGATGATATAAAATAGTGCTATAAAGCCCGTTTTCAAAAATCAATTTTATAAATTTTTAGATAATTTTTGGGCCTTAAAATGGGTAATTTAGGGTTAATAAAGTAATTAAATGGTTAATTACTGATTTAGTGAATAAGTATATGTTTTAGGATGTTGAAATCTGGTGAAGTATGATACTTATAGCATTTAGGGTGTTAGATGTAATTATTAGGTTAATTATGTAGTAAATGAGTAATAGGGAAAAATAGTTAATTTTGTAAATTAGGGAAATTAGGAGTAAAATCTGATTTAGGATGAATTTAAATATTTTGAAATAATAATTGATGTTTAGAGATGGTAATTAGAGTGATAGAAATATTAGAAGTGTATTATATACATAATAAGTGATAATACATAATATGTAATTATTGGAAATAGAATAAATAGAAAATATTAGGATAAAAATTGATATTATATAAATAATAGGGATATATAATAAATTTGCTAGGAAACTTGAATTTATGTAATTATATGAAAAATATAAAAATTTCTCACATTAGGAGTAAATTCAGTACACTAATAAGGATTTAAGTGTACCGGGTTGAATAAAATACTAATTAGAGGTAATGATGGTATTTAGGAGATCGGGAAGTAATGTGATTAATTTCACATTATGAGTTGAAACGAATTTATAGGGTTCGAGTATAAAACAATACTTAGAAATCGAACTAGAACCTAATTCAAAAATCAATGCAGAAACCGAACCCGAACCTAACCCCAAACCTAAAATAATTGTAAAAGACTTAAAACCTAGATAATAGAGCATATTAAACCCTAAACAAAACATAACAATAAGCGTTATAGAATAAAATGAACCTATAATAGTTATATAAAACATTGAAACCACGTTTGTTGATTATTTTATCGAGGTAAGTTGGGATTAATATGATGTTGTATTTTGGAGGCTTAAGATTATGCTTGGTTGTGCTTGTTATATAGTTGGATGTGCGCATGTGCTTGATTATGAGTGATGCTATGATTCTGTTTGTTGTTCTGGTCTGTATTGTGTGATTTGTATGAAATGATTGATTACCCTAAACTGGACCTAATTAAATATACGACCTATAATCATAATCGGATCTACATGGCAACCCATTAGGGGAATTTAGGACTCTTCGGCCAAATACCGACCCCTTCGAAAGTGATAGCACAGGATTGCATAATGGTCCCTTCTTCATCCTCAATCGAACTAAGTGACAGGTGAGGAGGTCGCGGCGAGGGTGAAGTCAATGGTTCGAAGGTAGTTACGAGAGGAGCGAGGTCTCCGTTGTAGAAGCCTGGGTTTAGTCATGAGTTGTTGCATTAATGGTAACTCCTCAACCCGGATTAGAGTGGGCGCAATTTCTCTGATCTCATGACGAGCCAGACAACGTCGTACGATGGCATTTGTTTGCACATACATTGCACCTATTAAGTTGATTGAAAACCTTGTTGTATTTATGGTATAGCTTTAAGTCCTCCATCTTAACTTACTTAGCTGTGGTTGCTCACATCCCTATAGACGTCATACAGGTGCTGGCTAAGAAGTGGCAAATAATTACTCTGAAGCTAGCAACTGTTGGATCTTAGAGAGTGAGGAAAAACATCGAAGAATAAACACATATTTTTAAGGTCTAAGTTTTTATTTTAGAATTAGTTTTCATTTATGAATAATGTAATAACTAGGAAATATCTTACGGAGAAATATTGTAAACTTTAATTGCAATAACTGAATTATAGTGTATATATATATTTCCTCATTTTTTTAGGTAAATTATTTATTTAAATTACAAACTGTTTGCTTCAAAGCAGGTTAGTCGTTGACGCCTTGTGTAGATCAGGTCTAAGATAGCGGTTGTAAGGCCAACTTCTATCTTAGGATGGTTTACACGGTGGGGCTGTTACGACTCTGCCGCTTCGGGGCGTAACAGTTGCTCACCACAATCCTTGCTAAAGGGATTGATAAGAGTGGGTAAAGGGGAGCTTTCCGAGAGAAAAGACTCAAGGGTTTTTCATTAATGTTGTAAATTTGTCTAAAACCCTACACATGCATTCTATTTATATATAAAGGTAAACTTGTAAATAAAAGGGCTAAAAGAATGTCTTAGTAGCATTCTTGTCGATACAAAATAATTTGAGGGTAATTTAGGAATAATACAAGAAATAGAAAAGCTAAATAACATAAGTAAAATAGATAGCCAAGTGAGATTTTCAGGTGAGGACTGATGTTTTGATTCCAAAGAGCTATTGGAGACTTGGAGCTGTAATCTGGGTAAACCTAATTCTAGATGACCTGTCTTGTCTGGGCTCGACCTGATATGTCCCTGGGTGACCTAACTTGACCAGGGCCAACCTCGCTTGGCTAGACCAACTTGATATGGCAGTGGTCGAGTTGGCATGACAATGGCTGACCTCGTATGATCGGGCCTAATGGGAATCAACCCATAACTATCTACCAATCGAAGCCGACCTATCCTAGGCTAGCGTCGACCTGTTCTAACTCAAAGCTGAATAGTTTAAGGCTGAGGGCTTCAGTTGAGCAAATGATAGAAGATCGAGTGGTAGAAAGACTAGTGCCAACTAATTTTAGCACTCAGCAATTATGGGCCGACCTTTCTGGTGTCTTGGCCAAGTACTGCGAGACTTCAGGAGCTCCTATTTAGATTCGGACATCTAATTGTTGACCTCGCCCAGTTCGGATTTTGCTTCTTCCAGGATAGGCCGAGTAACTGCATACTGACCTTTATTAAACACACATTTTTGTATTCTTACGTATGTTTTTCTTTATTTTACTTATGGGCCCAATTCTTTAGGGTTTAAGGCCTTGTACATTATTTACAGTTTTGTCACTAGGGTTTAGGACTTGCCATAAATAACAATATCTGTAAACATCAGAAATAAAGATATACGAAATTAGATAGAAAAGTATATTCCTGCATTTTGGAATCTTTCCCTTTTTGAGCAAGGCTGCTCTTGAGTTGACATTGTTAGATTATTGAGTGCTAATTGAACTCGTTAATCCTTCTCGCGTTCTTATCGATCTTGATCCTAAAATTGTGGTGAACCCTTTCATTTGAATCAGTTAGCGAGTTGCATTTAACCCTTATTTAAATCCCGAGCAACATTTAGTGTTCGTGAATTATATTGAACCCTACTTCGAGCTCAAACTCATTGACTTTGTTTATGTTTTGGTGTGTGATATCCATACGCGTTCACACTCAAAACCCATTGCATCATCTTCCTTTTGAGATTCGTTGCTTCGATATGTATTAGGGTCGATTTGGCATGGGCATGGCTAACCTGTTTAATACGATCCGGTATGGTTGAGTTGATATGGAATAGCAGGGCAACCTTATTGTGACAGAGCAGACCTTGGCCGAACAATCTCGATCGAGCAAATCGACTTCCGCAAGGTAGGACGGATGAGCAAGACATGACAGTCCTGTATAGCCGATCTGAGTAGACTCGACAAAATAAAATAGAGCCTACCACAGTAGGGCAGAATGGGTCAAGTATAGTAAGGAAGACTTGGTAAAGCAAGGCATAAATAGTAAGCTAGGATAGAACTTGTAGAGCATGTAAAGTGTTTTAATATTGCCATAGTTCATAGATAGGTCTGTAGGAGAGCTTGGTTAGGGTAGAGCGAGGCGTACTTAGCATATTAGGGCAGGGCTAATAAGGTAGGGCAGGCCATTCGACACTGACATATCTTATAAATAGGTCACCTACTCATACAGAGCTCACGAGTAAGCCTCCTATGTGATCCAAAACTTGGTATGGCATCGGGTTAATACTTGGAATCCTATCATCCCCTCTTTCTTAGAAGAGTTTTGACTCGAAACTTGGTAGTTGGTGGTTCCAGATCCTTCCCGGGTTAAACACTAATCGACAAAATTGAAATTTAAACATAGGAATACATTTTAGTTCTTGCAACAAGGGCATCACTAGTCGATGCTCCCTCCACTTATCATGGGCTCTATTAGTCAAATCTTTTATCTTGGATTTTTGCTTCCACTCATCATAGATTCAATCAACTACACCTTAGTAGCCCTAGCAACTATTAATTATGGGAAGTAATATAATCTCAGGGTCATACAAAAGATTAAGGGCTCATAGACCTTGTGTCAGCAAGACGTAAAATGGCTCGTCAATTACAAGTGCTCCCACCTCTTCAAGCTTGGCTAGCTTGGACATCATGATCTCCTCATCAGTTGTAATCAACATTGCCTCTACTTCCTCGTGAATCGATTCTTCCTTCTCCTTCCATCTACACACCTCAAATCTTTCCAACATGAGAGTCCCAAGGGTTAACGTGATGTATCCCTAATATATGTATCCATCACCTCGGCCTTGATAAACTCAAACCCATAGTTGACAATAGCTCACAAGTGCAATGCTATATTTACTCATATCGGTGCCATGTAAACCTGTCGGATGATTTAGATGCAAGATTCCGATATGAGGAAAGCAAATGTAATAATTCCTGGAGCTACAATCGATGGCTTTTATAGTGGGTAATGGTATTATTTCTAGAACATGGAGTTTCAACTGCAATTCAAGTCGGTCTTTCTTGCTTCTACTGTTCATCTCTTCAGTAACCTTCACCCCTTCTTCTCTTAGTTCCTCTGCGCGGACTTCTTTCTCGTCGGCTTCCTATACTCGAGTATCCCTTTGCTGCCTCATTTTTGCTCTAAGCTCCTTAAGTTGATCAAGTATAACCTCTAGCTATTCCTATACATCATAATGGTTGGTACCAATGGTGGATTCTTTTCTCAAGGCTAGCTAGATAGCTTCATTTAAGCTTCTTACTCCTGAAGGGTTAATACGTTAGGCAATCTTTAGCCTCAATCCTCTTATGAATCTTGAGATAGTACATAAAAGAGATTCATACGACTCACATCGGTTTAGGAGTACCTTGTATTTCTTAGCAATTCTTAGACACTCATTGGTTCTTACCTCAAGGTAGATAGCTCTTCATACAACTCGTCTTGATATGATGAGGGTATAAATTTTTCTCTCGTTAAGCTCTATGTAGTACGTACCCTTCTTAGAATCCTTTACCTTAATACATTTTTCCACCAAGTCTTAGCAATGCCTTGAAGTTAATCCTCTATGATATACCTCATCACATTCAGGGCATGAATACTTTTCAAAGACTTTATTAATTTAGAATTCCCAATTTGAGCGTTCATTTGGAGGTCTATAACCATCAAACTTGGGTATTCTTGACCTTATATCTTCATAGTCATAGTCATAACCATATCCTCTTTGATTGTCATAAGCCATATTAAATGGAGGTATCACTTTAGCAAACTAGCTCGGCCCATAAGAAGTCTTGTTGGCAATGACTAGAACTATTCAATACTCGGTGATTCAAGAACTTAGTATCTCAGATGCTTGCACAGCTCGAATCTTCCACTTCACTTCGATACTTAAACTCAGCTTAGATACTATAATCAACTCTGCTATTAGGTTGAAGCAGCTCGGTGCCTAAGCTTAAACACTATAGACTAACTCTGGTGTGGACCGTGACCAAGAACTAATAAGGCCGGTCGTTAGATGGGTCCAAGCTTACAGAAAGCTTGAAAGGAGTAATTAGGAGAATGTGTGAAAGAACAGTGATGAATAAAAGCTAAGCAAAACTCACAAACAACTTAAGAGGATATGACACACCAATGGAACTTTCAAGGACTCACGGCACAATTCAATATGATGTATGAATTAGTTTGGTGAGGTTACTTGCCACCTAACCTTACTTAAGGAAAATGATAAGAGTGATGCTAAGCGTAAAACAACAGAGTGTTTACACTAGGAAGGAAAAAATACTTAAGTGTATTAATGATAATCTGTCTACTTGCGGCTTATAAATACAAAGGATATTTATACCAAAAAATTTAGGGCAACTTGCCTAAAAAGAGAAAAGACAAAATGGGTGTTACCCTAAAATAATAATGTACAACAATATAAAAAGGTAAAAATGAATATTCATAGAAACAATAATTAGTAAGGTGGATTCTACACATAGTCCTATACATGTTGGGATGTTGTATTGGTGAGATCGTCAGAAGATGCGGACAAAGTAGTACGGCCAGCTGGCTTGTCCGAGTAAGGACGACTTATGTAGTTTAGGGTTTCTCTCTCGGCATGATGGCAAAAGTGATACCAAGTAAGTAAGTGGTCGGGCATGAGGGAGGATTGGACGTTGTCTTGGTCATCCATTTCTCGGCATTCTATCTGCGAGAGATTAGCAATCATTCGGCATGGCTTAAGGAGTGACTCGGTAATGAAGTACTCGGCATCGGTTAGAGTAGAAGAATTCGTCTTGTCAAACCTTCCAGTCTTCTAGCTCGATTGTGGGTCAAAGGGCCAGTAACTTAATTCTCATAATTCCCTCCAGGTTGATTTGGATTTAGGATCAAATCCGGATAGCCTTTGATCAGTTCTCCGTCAGGGTGATATAAACTAAGGTCGATAATATTGAAGGTGTTAGAAACCCTATAATCCTCTAATAGCTCCAATCTGTAGATGTTATCATTGATCTTTTGGAGGATTTTGAAGGGTCCCTCAGCCTATGCGGATAATTTGTTTTTCCTATTACCTGGGAACCGTTCCTTGCTAAGGTGCAACCATATTAAGTCTCCTGACTGGAATTGCTTAACCGTCTTACCCTTGGTCTTCTCTTGCATTCTTTTAGCAGCTCGGTTGATGTGTAAAGTGACCTTGTTGTATTGTGCTGAAGGGATTGTACTTTAACCGAGGCATTGGGGTCCTCTTGCGTGGGTAGAGATATGAGAGTGTGGTTGAGGGGCAACTCGGGATTGAAACCATAGACCATCTCGAAGGGAGTTTGCTTAGTAGTGTCATGTACTGTTCGATTGTAAGAGAACTCAACCACTAATAAGCAGACATCCCAATCAGTTAAGTTCTTGCTTACTGTAGCTCGAAGCAGTAATCCTAAAGTGCGATTAACCACCCTTGTTTGGCAGTCCGTTTGAGGGTGACAGGAAATATTGAATGGTAGTTTGGTTCCCATTCGACACCACAAAGTCCTCCAAAAATAGCTTAAGAATTTCGGGTCTCTATCGGAGACTATACTTCTTAGTATGCTGTGTATCCACATAATCTCCTACAAGAAAAGAGAAGCAATAATCGAAGCGTCGTTAGTCTTAGTGTAGGGCATGAAGTATAATGGAATTAGAAATATATTGTTCACTTAAGAGAAAAAAATAGGGAATAAATTATGAATATAGAATAGAATGTCCAAAATACCCATGATTTAATTAAAAAATAAAATAAAAAACAAATGGAAAAACAACTATACATGATGAAAGCAGAAAGAGCCTCAATTCATAGCTTTCTTCCCATTTGAATCCTTAACCCTAATGCCAAACATTTTCCCATATGAAATCCTAATCCCTTAATAACTCTGTGAATCATTAATTGAAGTAAAAAAAAGAAGGACAACTTAACAATATGGATAATTGCCATGGTAAGAAGAAGCAAGTTTTGATAGAAGGAATCACTCACGAGTACCTATTACAGCAAAGTTAAGAGTAATGAACTCGTTTCTTGGTTGTACTTGAATTCATTATCGAGTCAAATTATCTTTAACGACATGAAGAAAAAAACTTAGTGAATTGACAGGAAATAGAACTTATGAAAAGGGAATAAATAGAGAGGGAAGAAGATGACTTTCAGCTAGAGAGAGACATAACTTATGAGTGAGGAATGATGGATTAGGGTTTCATTCCATGTAACTATGAAATCATTGGAGGAGGAGAGGAACCCTAGCTTGAGAGTTAGGACTGTTATAGGTTGATCGGTGATTTTCTTTAAGAATAGAAGTTGTAAATTTTGATTTTTAAGGAAGGTAGTTTGGTAATTAAGAAAGGGAAATTTATGGGGAATACTGATTGAAACCTTATAGGTAGGAATCCACATTCCTTGTTGGGAGGGAATATAGATTCATCGAGATTCCAATTACCCATCGCCCAAAACTAAGTAAATAAGGGAATTGAGGCCTCATAGGTAAACAAAGGGGAAATGAAATTGTCATTCTTCCTATTGAACATGCCGTAAAACTCGTGGCATAATTTGTTTTGCTTGTGTTATGGAATAAGGTAAGGATTGAGCAAAGAGGTAATGATTAATTCATATACCCACCACTTCGTTGCAATAGTGATTTGCTTTCTCTTTTATTCCTCATTGAATTGTTATGATGATGTTTAGTTTAATTTTAACTCTATAACAACAATTCCACGAGGAGTTGCAATTATCTACTTTAACCTATGAATTACAATCCCGTAAGAAATTGTCATTCCATAAAACGTTGAATTGCAATTTAGTGGAAAAATTATCTTTAGTGTCTTCTTCTTCTTCTTCCTATCATCTTCTACTAACAACTCACTATAGGTACACAACCATGTAACTACCATCATATAAGACAATTAGTGACCACTACCATCTTTCACCAACAAACCACGATAGGTATATGACCTATGTGACTACTATTGAACACCACTAACAACCATCACCACTAAACATAATTGCCACCAAACACAACAATCACGGACTTATGTCCATGTATGATCACTACGCATAACCACTAACCTATATAAACTGATGATTTCCACCATAATCATGTTAGATAGTTGTAGAATTCCTAATATATTGAAAGCAAATAAAGAACAAAAAGTACAATAAAAGAAAATAGAAATTATTAAAAAAATTAATTTGAAGATTAAAATTAGTATTAAGCTTTTGAAAAGGTCTTCAATCTTGTGTTTCCAAAATTTGTTCCAAGTAAAGTTACAAACTAGTTAACTGTTGTTGGTGCTAACGAAAGGATGGTACTTACACTGAATAAGAGATTGTAGTAACGGTTGGGGTTTTTAGAAGATAAGAGTAATATAATCATTTATATTTCATGAGAGGTTGATTTCTTAAGTTTTTTTGTTAATATTTTTTATCCAACTAAGCAAAGAAATAAGCTATTACAATTTCATTTCATAGTAATTGCAATTTTATCACCTTTTATTCTATTCAATAATGTGAATGGAACAATAGTTTGTTTGGTCTCCTAAAAAAATGAGATTGTTAATTTTTAGTATTATAAACTAAAAAAAGGAGAAAAAAATAATTATTTTATTCAAAACCACAAAATAAATAAAATTTAGTTCATAGCATAGGTATTGTGGATCCAAACATGTCGTAGGAGAATCCATAAAGTATATAATTAAAGAAAGAAAAAGGAAAGACCAATTTGCAATCGCCATCAACCTTGTTTTTATTGGGGTACAACTCAAGCAGCTCGAAGTCATAGATTTTCTACATTACAACCTTTACTCATGTGCTATTTTCAACTAAGAGTTTTGATCATTAAGTAGTGACACTAAACATGTATCATCAACTTTAATAATATAGAACATAATCAGAGGGAGAAATGAACATGGACTATTGTTCTATTATCAAAGCTTTTATTTGAATAATAAATAGGTACAATGCAAATAATCCTCTAAACTTTTATGATATGCGTTGGATTTCAAAATGTTATTTGGTAATTTGCAAATAACTCTCAAATGTACTAAATAAAACCTTCAAATATTGATCTTGGTGTGAGGATGACATAGCACGTAGTATGATAGGCACACAATATGTGTGAAAATAAACTTTCAATAATACATAAGATTCAATCATTCAATTCATATTACATATTTATAGGAAAGAAAATTTCCTAACAACTATGGAAAATGCAAAAAAGAAATATACGTATATATATATACACACATATATACCGATGTCTTGGTATATAAGAAATTATATAAAAGAAATCTTCATAATATCTAAAGTTTAGGAATTGGACTCTAATTAATAATGCCTAATTTACTTATTATAAAAGATTATAATATCTTTGAAATTTCAAATAAGGACATAGAACATATGAAAGGATAAAGATGAATAATCCGTATGCTGGACGTTTGCTAGAACAAATATTCCAAAATTGGAAGTCCAACTTGATAGTAAAACTAACCAAAGGTGAAGAATTAGAACCACAAGTTATAAGCATCTTCTTTCCATGTGCTTGTGAATCCACGGTTGCCATCTTTAGCCGTGGGCTGCCTTCTGATCTCCACCATGTAGTCTTCATAAGGAAACTACAATATATCTTTTTAAAATATCTACCGACTAAATACGAACTAACATCTTCTAGAAATAATTCCATTGACTCTAAAAAGAAATAAAAGATACAACGTATTTTTTCTAAAATACAGCCAAATCAAATATTGTCAAAAGCTTGCAAGTGAGAAGTTTCTTCGTGAATGCATAAAGTTTGATTTTGATTTTCATGGATAATTGTCTCTATTAAAAAAATCCTCTAAACTTATCAAAGTATATAATAAGGCTTCTTAAATTCTGACCTTAGTGTGTTTGTTTTGAATTAAAAAAAAAACTTTTTACACTATTAATTATCAAGGTTTATGGGGATAATTTTCCATATTTGAAAATTTAACGATAAATTTACACTTAAGTTTGGGTTTAGTTTTTTTTTTTTTAAATTTTTTACATATAATGAAAAAAACTGAAGGCATGAGTCTGTGTCATTGGCTTTGATAAAATAATTATATGATAAAATTTTAATCCCTTAACTTTTTTAATTTTTTTAAGGCATGTGGAAGATAAATTTGGCTTGAAACTAAAAATGTTTGTTAATAAAAGAAGCACGGATCAAATAAATAAGTAATATCTAATTCATATAGTTTCTTTCATCCGTAAATAAATGAAGTGGGGATCAAATAGATAAGTATTAGCTAATTCATATAGTTTCTTTCATTTGTAAAGAATTTATAATTTCTTATTTTACGGTAGTAGCAATTACGTATAGTAAATATTATTTGAAAAATACCATAAAATGAGAAAAATAATTATTCTATTTCAAAACCAAGCATAAGGGAGGAGCCAAAGCGTGCCCTTTGAAGATTCATAAAATATAAAGTTGAGAAAAGGACAAAAAGATATAGATTTGCAGTTATACTCGACCCTTATTTTCCATTAGAGCATAACTCAAAGCAGCTCATAGTTACATATCCCTCCATGTGGCAACTCTCACTTATGTGCCATTTACAACTCAAAAGTGTCTTACTTTGAACAATTTTAATAATATAGATAAAAATTGGAGAGAGAAATAAAGGTGAACATGTATTTTATTTCTAAAACTTTACATGTGAATACTATTGAAAGGAAAATCTGAATAACTTTCTATACTTTAATGTCGGTAAGAATATATTATAAATTCTAAAATATTGTTGATAGCCCTAATTAACTTTGATAAATTAATAAATAAATTGAAAGGTTGCAAATAAGCTCTTTAATTTTGATCTTACCGTAGAAATACTCTTAGAATTATTAGTGTATTTTAAGATTCTTAAATTTTGATTTTAGTATGTTTGTTTTGAACTGAATGAGAAATTCCTATTATATTATCAATTTATTAAATTTCAATGGAGATTTGTAATATTTAAATAAATCCACACATAGATCAACATTTGGAGGTTATTTGCAATACTAAAGACACCAAGCATGTATTTTTTGGCTTTCATAATATACACATATGATAAAATTTTAACATCTAACTTATTGGATTTTTTAAGCATGATGAAGATAAATTTGGCTTGAAAACTCATGATGCATTTGGTTTTGTTTGTGTAATAGAAGAAGTAGGGATTAAATAGAGTAGTAATAACTAATGTGTACATATATACGTTTATATATATTTTATGAGAAATTGTAATTTCTATTTTATAATAATAATTTGGTAGAATAAATATTATTTGAAAAAAAAGAGAGAAAAAATTACTATTCTATTTCCAAACCATAAAAGAGAATCAAATAAATTACACTTCATAGCGGCTCATATTCGCTTAGGGCTCAAAGCTCGGAGTTACAAATCTCAATGCTTTAACTCTCACTCAGCTCACCTCACCGCACCTTACATCACCGATGCCATAATAACGCTTACACTCCACTAGAAATATCTCCATCTACTTCCTCGCGCATCTCTGTTTAGGGTTTTGCTCCATTTCTTACGAACCAGCAAATCCTCTTGAAGAAGAAAACCATTCAAGATGTCTGGAGGGTTTTTCCGGGTAACTTCAATATGTATTTATTTGTTTATCTTCGATTCGATTGTTTTCTTTTCATCTAGATGAATTTCTAGGGTTTTATTGTTACATAATTGTTGTCTGTGCAATTTTGATTTGATTAGGTTGTTAATTATTCATTTTTGTTGGCAGGGCACTTCGGCGGATCAGGATACTCGGTTCTCCAACAAGCAAGCGAAGTTACTCAAGACTCAGAAGTTTGCTCCCGAATTGGAACACTTGGTTCGTCATTTATCTTCTTTTTCGTTCGTTCTTTTGATTAATTTGATGAAATGGCTTTTTGCCTAATTGCGATTCGTAACTGAGTGCAATTGTTTCGCGGGAAACTGCTTTTAGGGATTTCGAAAACTGTTTTCGTTATTGCAAATGATAAGGATAAAAGGAAAAAATGGATAACTGTTTCTTTTAGGATAAGTAAATAATATCATTGAATGAAGAGAATGTACAACCCTCATCATAGCAACTCTAATCTAGAGAATAGAGTACAAAAAACTGTCCGAAACAAAAGTAAACTAGACTATCGAAAGTCACGCAAGCCTAGAATAGGTGAGGATTTCCTTTGCAAGTGAGTGTGGGAAGCAGCAAGCGCTCCCTAAGCGAACTGAATTACATATCCTCCATAATCAGTGCATTATAGAGGCCAACTGTGACCTCCATAAAGAAAAGGTTGCATTTGAACGACCTGGTGTTGCCCGAAGACCTGATGTGGCTCCACTCCAAGACCTGGATGTGGTTGGACAGTTTAACCTGCCTCAAACAAGGCTCCAAACTTTGGTAGAAAAGGGTCACCAGAAGAAAAGGTGGCCACGATCCTCAAATCCATTGTTACCGAGATAAAAGGAAGTCTTTGTGGTAATCCCTCAAGTAATTAATCTATCCACTTTCTGTGCTTTTTTTTTTTTTGTTGCCATGCTGTCTGAAGACAAAAAGCATGTCTTTGGGTAGAGTTTTTGTTCCAAATGACATTGTCCCAAGGAACTCCAGGCTGGGTGGAGCTAAGAAATTTTAACCAGATCCCCTGAAGGAGAATGCAACCACTTGAAGATGTCTGATTGAGATGGCATCAGTTTGATAGATGATGAAATGTGAAAATTAGCCCAAAATTGGCCTTGTGGCAGCTGGATTTTTTTCCTTCCATTATGGAATGTACATGTGTTTCCCTTGGTGGACCCGATTGAGCAGTCTCCTGCTGGCTGTAGATTTGATCAAAGGGGGGTTTTTTAGGATCCAAATATCTGACCACAAAGAGATGGAGATATCATCCTTGACTTTACAGCTAAAAGCTAGTTTAGGGAGTTTTTCTAGTTTCAAGAGCAAACCGTGAGTTTCTTGATGGAACCAGAGGCTTTAACCTTTGGGTTAAGTGGATTGAATCAATCCACCCCCATATTCCCTTCCAACTGCCTTTACAAAGGTTTTGTATGTGGTTAATCCGAGCAGCTTTTTTTCAAGTTTTCAATCTCAGTATACCAAGGCCACCTTTATTGTAGGATTGCAAGCCACTTCCCTTCTCACTTTGGCTTTCATTGAGATGTTTGGTCTACCATTCCAAAGAAAATCTCTCATCTTTTGCTCTATTTGTTTCACCGCTAATTTGGGGATAAGGAATATTGATGCCTAATATACTAAAATGGAGAGAAGGAGTGACTCAATTAACATGAGGTGGCCTGCATAGGATAGAAATTTTGAAGTCCAAGTGCTAATGCGTGCTAAGATCTTATCTTGTAGAGCATCATAGTCCTCTTTCTTCAAGTTGGTGGTGGTTAGCAGGACACATACACCTAGGTAACAAATTGGTATGGAGCCTTCTTGGAAGTGAGTTAGAGATAAGAATTCTTCTCCTTGAGATTGATTGCATTGCCATGGAGTCTTCCCTTCATTCGCCTTTAAACCCGGAAGTGAGAAAAGCAGCTGCAACGATTGTTGTACTAAAGTAAAGGATTCCCTATTAGCTTTATATAAAATCAACAAGTTGTTAGGAAAAGCAAACACATCTCCATTGGAGAGAGATAAGAGGATTTGAGTTTAAATTCATTGAGATACTTGAAATACTTATAATCTAAGAATAAATAAGTATTGGTAAATTGAATCTCCTTGTTGAAGTCTTTTTTGATTGGGGAAGAACCCTACTAGCTCCCATATTGATGGAGAAGCTGGCCGTTGAAATGCATTGTTCTATAAGTTTACAAGAATGGTGGAGAAGCTGGCCATTGAAACGCATTAATAGTGGGAAAGGGAATCATCATTGTTTTTCCCATTGTCATTCTCCTCACTGGATTGGGTGGAAGTAGTTGTTGAATTGGGCTATTCGTCTTCTTTCAACACTTGGCAAGGAATCATCTCTATACTTTTCAGCAACCAAAGCCAAAGAACTCCATATTGGCTTGTGTTCCCCTCTTAGTAGCAAACTAGCAATTTACTCACTTTGGAGAGTACAGAATGTTGTTTGTTTAGGAAAGCCACTCCCTTCACCTCCTTTTTTAACTAGGAAGATTTTGAGTAATATCAAGATGAAAGAAGGTACAATTGCAAAAGTGGGAAGTGGGACAATAAAAAAAAAAAAGAATTATATACTTATCCAAAAAAATTTATATACTTACAGGAGAAATGTTTACAAAAATGAAGAAGCCCACATGATCAATGCTCTACTATATGGAGTTCTGTAGGTCCTTTGGATATCAATCTTCATTGCACTCTATAAGTGTGATAGTCATTTGTTAGCTTGTGCATGTCAAAAGTTGTTATCTGCTGTCTTTCTTTCCAGTGCAAATGGTGCTTGAATCTTTCACCAGGAGAAGATGTATGACTTTCTTCATTCTGGAGGCGAAGACCTATTTCATAACATTACAGTATGCTAGTAGTCAAAATTCGGTCAATTTAGAAGGGTTCTCGACTTTGGGCATGAGAGGTAAAGATTGTGTTATTTACTTCGTTCAATAGGAAACATGACACTAGGTGCTCAAGAACCGTTGCTGTCAAATCATCCTGGATAAATATCCCAGGCTGCCATGAAGAGCTTAGCCGTATATCCATCTGTTCCCAATGCTTTTTCATTAGCTTGGGAAAGGAATGAACATTTGATTTCACTAAGAGAGCTTGAAGTTGTTCAATTTGTTCAGCATTCAACTTCCAAGTTACATATCTTTCAACCTTCCATTAGTTGGGTTGAAAATCATGGTTGTTAAACAAATTTTTGAAGGAATTAATTGCTTCATTGTGGATATCCTTGTCCCCCTTCACTTCATGGCCATCATCAATTAGAAGGTCATGTATTGCGCTCCGATTGTGGTGGCTAACAATTAACTTTTCAAAGAAAGTTGTCATTTATCTCCTCGTTTCTATCTTCTAGTTTCAACCATTTTACGCGAGACTTTTGTTTTAGAAAACTTTTGTGCACATCTCTAAGTAAGTAATAATCCTTAAAGGCTTTAAGTTTTGTATCCCTAAGCAATGTTTCCCTCGATGCCATAATAGAAGCTTTAATGGAACTTAGATGAGCTTTAGCAACCTTTAGTCCTTTAATCTGGTTTGGATGTAAGTGAATTTGGCCAGATTTGGTTGCCTTAACTCACTCTTTAGTAGCTTTAACTTTGAAACCACACAAAAACATGTTAGAGCCTCTTGCCTCCACTTCCCCATTCTTTGGCCACAATGTCTTTGAAACTAGACAACTCCACCTAGAATTCGAAGAACTTAAATGGACAGTGCTTATGTAGATGGCCAAAATTCATTTGAGCAACAATAGAGGACTGGTTCAAAAGCATATGGAGTGGAATGCAGCTTGGCTTCTTGGAAGAGAGAGCAATCAAGGTTGATTTACTAGAGCCCTATCAAGCTCATGGAGGATGGGGTTCTTGACTTGCATATTAAACCATGAGAAGAGATCCACAACACATCTGAAGTCTTTTAGTTTCGTCTCATCAAGGAATTTCTAAAAATTGCCCTCAATATCCCACCTTCTTGTTGAGAGGTTGGACTTATCATATTAAAGTTGCCATGGACTGACCATGAGTCACCCTAGCCCACTTTGTT
Source organism: Lumnitzera littorea (assembly GCA_024138015.1). NCBI lineage: Eukaryota > Viridiplantae > Streptophyta > Magnoliopsida > Myrtales > Combretaceae > Lumnitzera > Lumnitzera littorea. The sequence goes on along the minus strand of JAMXBB010000005.1, from coordinate 4,083,328 downwards.
TTTAGCATTGGAATTCCTTGAGGTAACTTGAGTTTTCTTCTAAGTTGGTGAACGACATGAGTGGCTAAAAACTTTGCAAGATGAACAGCATGGAGGCATCCACTGGTATAGATACTTGCTTGCTCTAGTTCCACTTGACTGACCAAGTCATCCCTTGCATCAATTCCCAACCAAAATGTGTGCTGATTGATCATAGTGGGCATTTAAGGTATTAGCTTTGATAGGAACTCCAATTTTGTTTGCAAGATTATTGCTATATTAAGTAACTTTTTGTTGATTGTAGTCATCAATCCTTAGTCCTTACCATCGTGGTTGATTACCACCTTCACATTCAACTATTGTACATTCTAATAATACTGAATATTGAAAAGAATGCAAATGCAGTTTATGCAAAATGGAGGGAATCTAAATTAAGAAGAAAGGCAATAGAGAATTAAAATTTAATTGATGTTCTGGATAATGGGAAAAAGAGGAAATTTGCAAACTTAAACTTTTATGTTGATGGATCATTACAAGTAGGTTGGTGTTTGTTGGAGTTTAAAGAACTAGTTATGTAGACATACAGTATTTGTTGGTTCCATGTTGTTTTGCTCAGTTGTATTTTATTAGGTGAAGTCATTCTTTGGTGAAATGAAAATTTATCTGTGTACAATGATAATTGAATCACTTTTAAATTCTAATTATGGAGCTGGTAATTACTGATATGATATGATAATACAAACATGATATAATTAAGAATATAGTTAAAGAGATAAAAACAACATTAATACAATACGTGATAAGTAAGATATAGTTACCTAGTGAATAAACACGATTACAATGCAGCTAATTATTTGAGATTTTAATTCAATTTTATATAACTTTGGTATTGATGTGGATTTGACATGAATGATATATAAGTCCGACCCACCAGCAAGAATTGCCACCTTCATCTAATCCCATCCTAAAACCCCTGTTTCCTTAAATTTTCATGTACATTCTTTGCTTCATTGTGCAAAATATGTTCGTGTCAATTTAATAGCAGCATGTATGGATTTGGTTTTGGGGGCTCATTTTATCCTAAAAAGTTGAAGGGATAAATGGCTATCTCGTATCCATACCTAGAAGTAAAGTTGTTCTAGTGATGTTTGACAGCATTGCTTCCTTTAATTGATTTAAAATTGTTGGGATTTTTTCTATCATGGTGGTTCTTCTTAGGTCAGAAGGAAAATGTGAATATGAGGTTGTTGAGTTGCTGGCAGTAATGCTTTTCCTCTTTATATTTAATTGGGTAAAACAGGTAGACATGACAAAAGTAAAGATGGATGTTATAAGACCATGGGTTGCCACTAGAGTGACAGAGCTTCTTGGATTTGAAGATGAAGTTCTTATCAACTTCATCTATGGTCTTCTTGATGGAAAGGTAATTTGCTTGATTGCTTTGCTTCATTTTGAGTACTTGCTGAGTTAGAATTTGAATGCAAGCTATTATGTGTCCTTCTAGTCTCATGTCATTGTGTTCTGCTGATAGACTCTTCCAATTTTTTAGTACAATTGTTCTGAGGATTGTTATCATGGGACTGGAAGTTTAGCTATAAGCACCATGAGCTGAGCTAAGGATCGCTGTTTCACTGTTATCCTTAGATTCTTGCTGGAGTTCTGTTGGAGAAAGCTTTCTTTAACGTCTGCATCATGGTTGCAGAAACTGATAGATTACTTAATTGTATCAGGAGGTCAATGGAAAAGAGGTGCAGATATCTCTGACAGGTTTCATGGAAAAAAATACTGGGAAATTCATGAAAGAGCTTTGGGGTCTTCTTCTCAGTGCACAAAAGAATGCAAGTGGAGTACCTCAGCAATTTTTGGATGCTAAGGAGGAAGAGACAAGGAAGAAAAAGGTTATTTGTTTTTCATTTAGAGATTCTATTCTGTCACTTTGTGATGTTTTGAAAACCTAAAGTCAGTATTAATGGGTCATTTTCTTTTGGCTTTATAAATTCAGGAAGAAGCAGATCGCATTGCAGATGAAATTCGAAAGAAGAAGGATAAGGAAAGCAGAGAGCTTGAGCAGGAGAAATCAAGGAAGATGGTATGACTTTTATCCATGCTGGAGTAGAATTCATTAGAGCTGGGTTTAACTTTTAACTTTCGTTTGTGTTTCTATGACATTCAGCTAGCTTCTGCAATTATTTGGGTTCATGTCCTTTACCTCAAACTACTGTAGGACGGTGGGGCAGAAAGGAAGAATGCAAGTGCTACTTTGGAGCCAATTGATGGTAAGAGAGAATCTGACAGAGGCGATGGTATGCGGGGACGGAACTGGTAAGCTCTGGAAAAATGCATTTCAATTTGGGGACTTGATTCACATTCCTGTCATATCTTTCTCATTTCTATGTGGTGAATCCCACATTAATGACGGGACATACATTTAATCTTGGTTTTGTTAAGTCAATGGACGTGTGACTCAATTCTATGAGTTGGGTGCATTTTCAGCTTGTATATTTTTTCTGATTTGCATATCCTTCTACAGGGTAAGGTTAAAAACTCGAGAAAATTTACACCTGTCTCTGTGCTTTCAGAATCAATGATATAACATTGAAACAGCTCAAAACTTGTTCTCCCTTGGCTGCTGTACAGATTATTTCCCCTCATTTTCAACAATAAGACAGTCCAGTTTCTAGCATTTAATCATAAATATCATAGATCTGTTGTACCAAATCATAAGCTTGTATGGTCCATAGGAATCAACTATCTCTCACATGAGATGTATTAAATGTGTAGGGTAGACAATGAGTATCATGTAGTCATTTGATCATTTAAGTGGGATAATCACCTTCAACAATAAGATAGACATGTATTGGACTCAAGTAAATATTTATAAGCGGTTGATTGTTTGTTTAATGAATAAATGTCCAGTGTATGTTTGGATATCAGCTGTTTATTATTATCTTTTCCTTTTTCATTCAATATCTCTTGCTTGGTCACTTGCATGTAGATAATCACTTGTAATTTACACTCGGCTGGACTTTCTACATGTTTTTGTGAAAGTCTTCCAAAGTAAGAGTAAATACAAGGGTTAAATGCTTATTTTATTTGCTCGATAGAATATGGAAAGAATTCTTGGAGAAGATGGGAAATAAAAAATAGTTGTGGAGGGGGGAAAGAAATTCCAAGAAGTAGAATGGGAAACAAGAAAATTTGGATAAATTCAAGATGAAGAAGATTACAGCGTGATATGACATTGGTCAGGGGAGTTGAGTGCAATGTTGTCAAAAGCGAGCGATTTGAAGCGAAGTGCAGGGATGCGCCTTGCGGATGCCAAGGCGAAGTGCGTTCACTAAGGTGTGCGCCTTAGTTGTCAAAGCGCAAGGTGCAAAAGCACTAGGGTGCTCGCCTGAAGAAAAACTGCTGAAGAGGAAAAATTTTAAAGCAGATTATGGTATATAATGATCATATTTGAAAAATAATAAAATGGTAAGGTAGTAAATATACTAAAACAAAAACTTAATAATATAATGCTAGTTAGGTGTTTATCTTTGTCGTACATATGGCGCCAAAGGTTGTGTTTTTTTTTATTCCGATTTTCTCTATTTGTTTTCTTTTTTACCAAAAGTGAAACAAAACTGTTAAAATGAAAAATTAAAAATTAGAATAGTTTTTTCAAAATTTTTAACTTTATTCTTCTATATATATTGTGCTTGATATGAAAAAATATTTTTAATACTTTGATGTTGATTAGAAAAATAGTTGACATAATATAGTGCTTATCTTATATTTGACTTGTTTAAATTGTTTTTGTTAGTAGTTTAATATAAATATAATTATTTATTGAATATTAATGTTTAGAGTTTTGTAAATCAAGAAATTTTTTATATTTGTGTTTCGCTTTACTTAGGCTAGCGCTTTTTTTTCACTTCTCACCTCAGGTGACTTTAGGGCATTGTGCCTTGAGTGCGCTTTTCACCTTTAACAACCTTGGTTGAGTGTGCTCGGTGTGTGTTTGTATGTGCTGGTGATATGTGTTGTTTGTGTAGTATGTGATATGTAGTTGGCATATGGCGTTTAGTGAGGTGTGTGTTCATGTGTTAGAGGGTCAGGTTTGGTGCGTAAGCTCTGGAAACTTCTCTGAGTTTGGTTAGTAGGCCAATTAGATATTTTGTGAACCAAGTGAGTGAGTTGTTGTGAGCATATTGCTCGTGTGAGCTTTAGCTCATGGGCTCTCTTCCTAGAGAGAATGAGGGTTTTGTATTCAATTTCTACTACAAAATTAATAGAAAATTCATTAGTCTTCTCTATTAAATTTCTTTGGAACATAACAAAGTGGCATGGGGAAACAGAATATTTTTTAATATTGACATCTTTAAGTGAAAAATGTGTATACGTAAGTGAAGAACCGATACCAATCCTTTTCTCCTTCAAAAGTCAGCTAATGGATTGTTTTTCCAAATGTACATTGCATGCAATAGTTTGTTTGAAATTTTTATTTAAAATTCCTGAATTAGTCCTCCGTTTGACTTCTTTTGTATTTGAGTCCTTACCTTTGAATTTATCCCAAAAAAAAATATAAGTCCTTGCGTGAAAAGTCGTTGATGTAGCATGTTTAGTTGTAATAGGTGCAATGCCTCCTTCATTGTTCATTCATGTGTTTTTGTTCAAATAATCTGTGGTAGATTGTAGTACCTTTTATAATTAAATGTATTCTGTGAAGCTAATTGTTATTATACAAAAATAAGAAATGAAAATGAGCAACCAAGGCAAAAATTTTTTTTGATATGGAAATGTAACATTTCCACTGTAAGCTTTTCCCCCCGACAACAAGCCTTTAAAAGCAAATCATACCCCATCCCTTTGCGTTTAAAAGAAAACCCTAAATGCATTTAGGGTTTGAGAGTTATAAGCCTTGATTGAGGTGTTGTATAGGAGGAGAGTGTGTTCTAAAACTTAGTAGAAGATGGAGAGAGCTGAGACCATGTGGTGGCCCAGAGAGAGAGAGAGAGAGAGAGAGAGAGAGCCAATGAGTTTGGAAGCAATAAGTGGGTCTTGAGGGATATTGGATTGGAAGAATTGTGCATGGAGTTGTTTTGTGTGGTTAATATTTGTGCATTAATGGAGTTATCTGAGGTTTTGTTCGATGAGTCTTTGGGTAGGGAAAATGGTTGTTCCAAGTGGAGTCGTGGGTGGGCAAGTGAGGTTTGGAGTTGTGGAGATGAGTTTGAAGGTTCACATTATGATTGAGGAAGAAACTTGAGAGGAAGTGGGGGAGGAAAGAGGTGACATTTAAAATCACTCTATCCACATGATCTTTGTAATGGATAATTTCCATCCAGTAAAATTCTGGGAAAAAAAAAAAAAATTGAATGGAAAACATGAAACTTGCTATGCCCATCCTTGCAAAACCCAATTTGCTGGATTGTGATGATTCAGCTGTAGATATTTAGCTACCTCACTGGATTGCCCTATTGCTCGTTGAGAAACACCCATTTTTTGTTCCCTCTTCATCTTTGAGTAGTATTCTTGGTGACCATCAAGATCAAGGGTACGGCTGGATGAATGACTTGACTGAGGTTGAAGATGAACTGCTTTTTATTAATTGATCTTTTGCCAATTTACTTTTTTCATTTATTATTTTCATATAATTATGATTGACTTAATGGAATATATTCAATATTAAAAGAATTCCAATTAGCTATGGATTATTTTAATAGAATATATAAATGGATAATGTGGTGACATCAACTACAAAAAATTTAAAATGCCATGTAGCATTTTTTTGACAGAAAACATGACAAAGTTGATGGATGAACTTATCCCAATTCAAATATTTCATGTACTCAAATAGAAAACAATAAAACGTTCATGATTCATATAGAAAAACAACCAAACATTAAAAGATAATCATGTAGCTTCCTGAAATTTTACCGCAAATTCTAAGCGAAGCCATGATATCTTTACTCATTTATTAAAATAGAAGGTGATAAAAGTCATAAAAACCATGATGCTTCATTAAATATTTTAGCCTTATAGGAGCTTCAAAATTTTGCCTTCATTTAATTTGTGGTGTTCATCTTTCACTGAATTCATGCTTATTGTTATTGTTGTACTATGAGATTGAGGTGATTATAGTTATATGAGAGGCTAATATAGTTCACTGAAAAAACTTTAATCTGATCCTTGTTCCTAATATAACCATCTCAGGAGGTCAAGTGTTGACCTAATAGTGATTTGATAATTTTTTAAGCGATTTCCATTAGTGTGTGATACATGGATACTAACAACTGAGAAGCAATTCTGTTCATTGCACTAAGTTATTTTCATGTCTTTACATCAATTTCACTTTGTCATTCACAGGGTTTCTAGTTCTCCCAGGTCAGACGAGCATTCATCTCCTCGGTGAGCATCTGGACCATTACAGCTTTTTCTGTGTAGCATTACATATTTCTTGCCTATCCTTGTGACTGCTTAAGATATATGATTGTGGTGCAGAGGCTTGCGATCTAGGTCAATCAGCAAGTCATTTTCTAATTCCAGAAGCCACTCAAAGTATGTACCCTTTCTAGTGGCAAAGGATGCCATCTCTTATATTACATTCCCTTTTTGTCTGATCCAAAGAGAGTATGCATTGCTGAGGGGTGTATATGACAGTCTTTTGTTTTCATGGAATCTCAGTGAAAGACGCAGATCAAGGAGTCTCTCCAGATCACCACGGAGGCGAGGTCGTGCTATTTCTCCTGAAAAGGCTTATCGCTCTCCCCGTAGAAGGTCTGTTACACCTCGTCGGAGGTATTCTCCTCAAGAGTCCCGCTCTCCTCCTAGACGCAGGTCAACCTATTACAGAACAAGATCTAGATCTAGATCACGTACTCCAGTCAGGCATAGGTTGCGGTCTCCTCTCCGATGTAGGTCCCGTTCTCCCATGCATCGTCGATCACCGAGTCCGGCAATGCGTCGTATATCTCCATCTCCTATAGGTCATAGGAATTACTCCTCCAAGAGGCGAAGGTCACCATCTCCTGTGCGGCGAAGATCTTCCCCTGTACGGCGCAGGTCACCCTCTCCTCTGCGGCGTAGATCACCCTCTCCTGTGCGGGGAAGATCTCCCTCTCCTGTATGGCGCAGATCATCCTCTCCTATACGCAGATCACTCTCTCCTGTGCGGCGAAGATCACCAATTAGATCACCCTCTATGTCGCGACAGAGATCACTAATGGAATCAGCCTCTCCATTGCGTAGGAGATCATTAGTGCGGTCACCCTCTCCCAGGAGACGAAGATCACCGATGCTGTCACCATCTCCTTGGAGACGAAGGTCAACGATGCCCATCCGACGTAGATCGCCATCACCTGTCCGGAGGAGATCACCCCCTCTAGGGCGGCAAAGATCTCTGTCACCTATCCGAAGAAGATCACCATCACTTAGTCGTCACAGATCACCATCACCTGTCTGTCGTAGATCATCATCTCCTTTGCGTAGAAGATCAGTTTCTTCAATGGAGAGTGGATCTCTGTCTCCTCCGCAAAAACAGTCTCCACCTCCTGCACGCCGTAGGTCTACTGGTTCTACTTTCAGGAGATCACAGAGTCGTTCCCCGAGTGGCTCTTGTCCTTATAGTTCAAGGTCTCCATCGTCCAGTCACCATCGCTCTCCCTCCCCAGCTAGGAGATCTGCAGTTCAGAGGAAACCAGCAGTGTCTTCCAGGGAGAAACCAAGGTATGTATTATTTGATCGACGATTATTTTGAAGTTTTATTTGATTGGTAATATTCTTGAAGGTTTTATTGATTAATTTAAAAACTTGATGCAATTCCACTATGGAGTGGGACTCCTGGCTTCCAGAGTCAGGAAATCATCACAAACTGGTTGTGAAATTCTTGTCAGCTTCTGGAAGACTAGCATCATAGTTTACAATAATAGTTTAATGCTGGAACATTATAAATGGTATTGACACTACTATTATAGTTTTCTCTACATTTTTGACAATTGGTTACTTTGTGAAGGCCATCTAGGCCATACGAGAGTCCAGCAAGGCTAGCAAGGGCTAAGAATGGAGAAAGGGGGTAAAGCTTACTGCCTTCAGTATCCCCTAACATCTGGTCCCCTTGCATAACTGTTTTTACTGATGTGTGTTTGATTGCTTTAAGGTCATCTAGCCCATATGAGAGTCCAGTGAGGGAAGTGAGAAATGGTCTAAACAGAGATGGAGGCTCGAAGTCTTCCCGCAAATCACGGGAACTCAGAAAAGGCTATGATCCTGAAACCAGCAAAGAGAATGAATATGGGTACAACAGTCTCTTTGTGACCTGTATATAAGAGATTGACTGTGTGGGTGTTGATTGTATTAATTAGTTGGTTATTAATTTATAGTTCTTTTTATACGTAGGGAGGGTAAGGATTCTATTCATAAGCCTGTGGAGAAAAGATTGAAGTCCTTGGTTAGAGAGAGAGATTCCATTAGGAAGCAGCACGATAAGGATTCTGAGAAAGAGGCTGGTAATCGGGCATCTGGTTCGCGGGGCCATCCAGATAACTTGGCAGCCACGAACAAGGACTGTGAGAGAATGGGGTAAGCAGCTTTTCTTCTCATGCACCTGCAGGGAATTTTTGTCATATATTAATGGTCTCCATATTGTATGGAATAATTAATAGGGAAAAATCATCCCGGAAAGCTCATTCCAGAGTTTCTGATGAACAAAAATTATCTCCATCTGTGCATGGAGAGAAACAACTGGCTTCCTATTCCAGAGGAGACAGAAGATCTGATGACAAGAGATCGAAAACAGAAATTATGCCACCATCAGATGAAAAAGCCAATCGGGATGAGGTTAATGGATTTTCTGCATCCGCATCAGAGGAAAGTGATAAGCGTGTACGTGAACATAAGGAGAAAAAAAGGCATAAAAGATCGGATAGGCGAGAAGTGGATTTAGATAGTAACGATAGTTATGATTCTGAGGCAGAGGAAAGGAGGGAAGCCAAGAGGCGAAGAAAAGAGGAAAAGAAGTTGCGAAAGGAAGAAAGGCGTCAACGTCGAGAGGAGCGTCGGCGTAGGAGGGAAGAGCGTCGTGTGGAGAAGTTGAAGGCTAGGAGAGGATGTTCTGTCACCCCATCTTCAGAAGATGAAAAGCCTACCAGCAAAGCTTATGATTTGAGCGTTGACAGATCAGTTAGAAAGAAGTCTCGCCTGGATGATGAAGAGGCACAGAGAGAGCAAGAAAAACTTGAAATTGAACTGAGAATGAAGGCTCTTGAATCATTTAAAGCTAAGAGGAGTGCTGGTCACTAATTATGTTACTAGCTTTGAAACATTATGGGTCCCTATGTCATTGAATTATATCAAACAGTATTTTCTGCTTAGAAATCTGTCTAAACTTTAGTGTTAATGTATTTTGATAACTATTTAATTTGTCTATCTTTACTTCTGGCAGTTAAAATGGATAAATGAGGATTCCTCAGCTAGTGTCTTGACTGCAACTTTATTCAGGCTTGCTGCCAGATTTTCTGGTAATATTTGTCTTCCATTAGCATGGAATTTAGATTTGTTCTTGAACAGGTTTTCAATAAACATCTGGATACTTTTTGACGGTTTGGCTGCTTGAGTATTCAATATTTGTCTCGTACTTATTGCAAGCATAATTTCTTTCTTCTATGCTAACATTTGATTTTCTCATGCTACGCAAAAAGTTTTTGCTTTTTTTTTTTTTTTTTCTTTCCCCTTTTTGGGTTGTTGTTGTTGTTGTCTTGAGATATTATTGGAGGCTAGATACATACAGCCGAGGTCTTTGTAGATTTTATTAACTGGATCTTGGTACTAAATTGGGTTTCTCATCAATTGGTAGATGAAAATATTTTCGACTTGATGACTTGGTTGAGCAGAACATTGTGCATGTGCAGATCTACATTTTGGATGTCGATTCAGGTGATGTATGTACTTTCTCTTCTAGGTACTTTAATGAGTTAAGCATCTCTTTTCCAGCTGAGACATAGTTCATTGTTTTTCATTTTTCATGTGATTTTGGTATTTCCTTAATTTGTTACATGCTGCCTTCATATATCTTTGCGATTTTGTTGCCTTTCCTTCTAGGAATTTGAATTTATTTATACTGGCATTTGTTGGATGGAACATTTGCATGTGATAATACTTTGTTCAGATAGAAACTTTTTTTACACTAAAATAGTCATAATATGTTTGGTTGATTTCATAAGAGTGGACTAGAATAATTATTTAGTTGGCGGAATTGCTGTTGTTGCAAAATGAGGAATTGCAATTCTGTTATAGGATTGAAGAAATAGCTATTCTTCGGTCATTTTTTAACTTATTTTCAATCTAGTCATGAGATCTCAAAAGAACTACTGTGGAATAGCTATCATTTCTCTATTCTATTCTTTAAGAATATAATTCTATTCCTAATTTATTCCTTTCCACGTGTTGTCAAAGCAAGGGCACAAATAAAAGATCAATGGTTGCTCTTCTTTGATATGATGTGAGTCTCTTTGCATATTGTATTCATTTGATGTATAACACTTAAATTTAGAAATTTTCTTTGGATGCTTGGCAAGAGTTTGGTCATTTTTGTCTTTTGCCTGCATCTACTTATTAGTCTCTCCATGCTCAATACTTAAAAGAATGTTGGCGAACAATATATCAGAAACTTCGAATAAATCAATGTAACAATATATCTGTTAGAATACTGGAATGAATTGTTGATGTTAGAGTATGTTGCTGGTTGTATTGAGCTATTAGAGTTAATTAACAGCTGGATTTTTGATGAATTTTGATGAGCCTCCATGTGGGAATTTGGAGATCATGAAGCATTAACATCTAAACTTGGGGAAAGCACGCATATGAGCTTTCATGGTATTGGTATGCCCTTTCCCTTTCTCCACTTCTATAACAACTCATTAACTTGGGTATTTTGGCCTTTCCAGTTGGTTTGACATAATAAAATGACATCATTGAATTATTAAGTTTGAGGTATAGATTTCCTCTAATCTAGCCATCAGTGTGTACTCTGGTACAAATTTATGTCTGTTAGCCTTTATGATTTCATATGCTGTTCTATTAAGTTCTATCTCATGGATCTCCTTGTAAGGTTTTGCTTCATTTTTAGGCAAAAGCATTCAACTTAACTTGCAACAATTCTGACTTAAGACGGTATGTGATGAGAACATTATCTAGCTTTAAGCAAACATGTAAGGTGTATTTTTTTTTTTCTCCCTTGCTTCAAGGAAGCTGGGCCTAGTCAATCCACGTTCTGGAAAGTCCATCTCATGTAGAAGTTAAACTGGAGATGATCTAAATTGTAATTCAACCGTTTCATTTTATATTCTCATGGTTTTGCTTACCTGTTCTCTAGGGCATTTGTGCGATAAAGTATTGTCAAGGCATGTTCTGCTTGATTAGAGCTGAAAAAAGAAATATGAAGGGAAAAAAAGAAAAAAGGAAAAGAGTTTTTATTATTGGATTTTAATAATCTGTCTGGGTAACTTTGTAGAAGTGATCAGCAATTGGTCTTATGTCTTCCTAAATGAATTAAACTGCATGGGAGGAATATAGAATATGGTTTGGTTCTTGTCAAGAATTTCTTTTAAATTGGAAGTGGGATTGTCTCATTGCTGGGACTATTCTCCAGGTGAATTAGTCTTCCTGGATAGTTGGCCTGTAGTATTGAGCAGTGAGTAGTGTTAAGAATGGAACTTGTGAAAATTTTTTGGTTGCCCATCTCCCTTGTTCTGCAGTCTCTTTTTGAACTTCTCACTCGGTTGAGGATCTAGAAAGTGCATCAAAAGCTTAAACAAACCATGTTGATTATGGTGGGGCAATAAAAAAAGCTGATTATGAATTTGCATGAGTTTTTCTTGGCGGGTTTAGCTGCATAAAAGCTCATTTTAACGAAGTCTTTGATCTTAAAGCTTTTGTTGTCTTGTCTGGAAATTGAGACGAAGGTCAATGTAGATTGGGTTAAGGATCTATGGGTTCGGTCATCGCTACAGATGTCCTTAGCTTGTGCAGTAGCATCATAGGAACATTTTCTATGTGGCATGGATGGGCCAATAACTAGCATGTAGTTTATGATCATGGCCTTTAGAACTTTCTTTCAATTTTTTTTTTCCCTCTCCTCACCGTCTTCTTCCAGTGGAAATGACAATCTAATTAAGAACACTGCGATGAAATATATAGTGATTTATCTTACCTGCTTATATAGGAACTATGGCGGGAGCAGTCAAATTTCACTTTCTGACTGTCTTTTAATTAGCTGAAAGTGAGTTCAAGGAGGCATCTAGAAGTAGGAGCCCTTGTATGAGATTCTTATTTATTATGTTTGTTAATATGCTTCGAATGACCATATGCTTGTCCTTCCCTTTAGTGCAACTTTTGAATGGTCTAAGGTCAACTTCTTTTTTCTTTCTTGATTCAATATAAGACCATTAGGCTTCAATATGTATAGGCGACCCCTATTGATTCCGTGGATCTAGTCGTCGCATTCTTGAAGAGGATTCCTGGTCACTTTGTTCATCATTTATTGTTTGTGTTGTATTGTTAGGTATAAACAAACCGTGTTTGGCTTATGTAACTTTTAGTTCATGCTCAGTCCAAAGAGTTTCTTAACAATCTCGAGTTAGGCTCGATAAGCTTGTTTAGGATTTGGTCATTTAGAACATTATACACGTCTTTTAATTAAATGTTTACGAATGCTCGGATTGGACTCATTCGATGAAAACTCTATTTATTTCGCTTGGGGGCTCTTCAAGTTAAAAGGTACCAAGCTTGAGTTTATCTCGGTTTGACCATAACCAATAGTATTCTATTAATTGTCAAACGTCGAATTAGAGTGGCTATTTCTTTCATTTACAGGCTACCCTATACACATGATACCACGACAATCTGCACCAGCTGCCATGTTCAAGTTCATTGGAGGCCATTCCTAGGATGACTTGTATATTATGTGGTACTAAATCCGTTTATGTATTTTGCCGTTGGTTTAAGGATCCATTTACCATGACATATGGATCTTCTTGTTGGATTAAAGATTTAATTACCGCGATATATGGATTTTGTGATTTGTTCGATGATAGATCGTTGCCGTGTTCTTTTCTTAATTAAAATATGAGTTAGTTCCCGTATGGGCAACTCCAATCCAACGATCTTCCGTCCGGCATAATATCCAAATTGATAACATCTAATGATGTTCAAGTCCCGCTCACTTAACGAACAAATTCGATTCGTTACTTATCGTACTGAAGTCTTAAATGCTTGGGCATGGGCAAAAGCTGGATGTATGTTAATAGGTTATTTTGGATACGACACTTGAGATCAAATTGACCTATCTAAGATGTGGATGGAGCTTTTATGCCCCAATGCCATCTCTCCACATCTGCATTGAGCTCTTCACAGCTAGGGTGCCCTTTGAAAGCATGAGTCAAGCATCTAAAAGTTCAATCGATTTCATTAAAAACCATATCAAACCATTAACTACAAGTCCAACTTGATAAGAATGAGGACCTTTGAGCTTCTAGAGGCTTGAGCCTTTTAGCTTAGACTAAGCCTTCAAATGAAGACCATGTGTGAGTAGTTCAGTAGATAAGAAAAATCAATGCCGTCAACATGTCAATCCTACCACATTTGGAGTGGACCTATTTCCTAAAATAGCTTAGCTTCATCCTCTTTGTCCCCTTAGTAAAGGATCCTTACTTCTACACATTTTGCATATATATTTTGTAAAGCATGGATCAAGCATCTAAAAACTCTATTGATTCCACCAAAGGCCATGTCGAACCATTAGCTACAAGCCCAACCTAGTAAGCATGAGCCATGAGGACCTCTTAGCTCATGGAGGTTGAGCCTTTGCTCAATCCAAGCCTTCACCATGAGGGAGTAGCTCAATAAATAAATAAGATTAAAGCCATCGATATGGAGGTTTGACCTCATGCCTAATTTCTCTTTAATATTATCTTTGTATTGAGTTAGATATTAAAGTGGCTATGTCGGAATATATTTCAATACTCTCGTATTTTTTTTATTTCAACTTTTGTAGGTGATTTAGCTACCGGTCGAATATTTACAAATAACTTATGTTTTCTTATTTTGATTTCCTTACCTTTCCCCTATTTTGAAAATTTATTTAATCATAGATATATGTGGTTGCAATTTTCATTTTGATTAGGTATAACTATGTTGATGGTCATTTATGTATATGTTAAATTGAGTTTTCAATAATTTAATTGAGTTACTTTTCAAGACTATGAGTGAATCATTTAAGTTTTTTATGATATTGTAAAACAAGTTCTCTATATTTTAATTAAGTAGTTTTAACTTTTCCTTTTGTGTTGTCTTACTAATTAAATCCCTAAATAGTTTGCGAAGGACCGAAAACATGTCCGATTCGGTATAGTACACGTATAGATAAATTAAATGATTCACATAATATTTAGAAGCCCTTATTGAATTTTGGCATAACAAGAGAAGTTTAAATAAATCAGTTAAAATATCGGAAAAACATAGTTGGATTTTAGTGTTAACGTGGGGTACTTCTAACTTATCATACTATATTTACGGAAGAACTCCGGTAAATTCCAAATAAACTATATTTTAATAGAGTTTTAGTAAATTTTCTTTAGTTAATTATTGAAATATTTAAGTAATTTGCGTTTATACTTAATTGAATTCTCTATATTTTAATCGAGAAGTCCCGCTTTTGTGTTGTCTTGCTAATTAAAGCCCTAAATGAATAGTTCACTCGGCCTATACCTCATACTCTTATTTATTTGTTCCCTTAAATCTTTTTGTTTATTTAGACACAATAGAAGTAAGAACCCATAATGCTTCTCATATTTCTTTCTTTCTTCCTTTTTTTTTTTTTTCCCCGCTGATGATTCTTGTACCCAAAAATATATTATATTGGTGTAATAACACAATTGTAGATGAATTCGGTATAAATATAAAAATTCTAAGAGAATCATTTAAAATATTGAAAACATAATTGAATTCTAGTGCTAACATGCGATAACTATAACTTATCCCTTCTAGTGTATTCAAACTCTCACGAATTCTAAATAATTCATATTTTAATAGATTTTTTAGGATTACGTGGTGGTTCTAAGAATCAAAACTTTCAATAAGCATTCGTGGCATTAGTTGATGGAAAAACAAATGGGTACTCTTCGGACCATCTTATTTCTAGTAATATCTTCCATGGATACTGTACTATATAAAAGAATTGATTAGTATCGTAATTTACATCTTAATTTTACCATTTTTTGTAATTATACATATGAAATTTCGATTTATCTAATTATATACTTAATTGAAGATTTAATTATTATTGTTTATAATTTAATTAACTTTAATTTATACTATTAATCTAATCAATATAATTAATTAATAGGAAGGCCACCCATAGCTTTTGGAGGTCGTATTACCTCCAATAAGTGATTATTGGTCATTTCTTACAAAATAGCAGGTCATGACTTACTAAAAAAATATGAATTATGAGACTTATTAGTTATGAATGGGTACCTGGCAGGTGATTGTATTAATTAGATTAATTGTGTGAATCGAATTTAATTAAGGTATAAATAATAACAACTAAATTTTCAATTAAAGGTATAATTAAATAAATCGAAATTTTAAGTTTATAATTATAAAAATTAGTAAAATTAAGATATAAACCCCATCATATTGCCCCTAAAAAAATCACTCTCATAATGGGCTTCGATTTGTTTTTTTTTAATGATAAAAACAAATCAGCCAAAATCCATCCATCTTCTTACTCCTATTAATGTTTCCTTTTATCATTTTCTCTCAATAAGCAATGCATCATTGAAGATTAGAACATCAGGTCTCTGACCTACTTTCCACCAGATAAGCCCTCTCCATGTGGCTCCATCCTATTTGCTGCATCCCTTTGCCATCCGATTCAGATAATATACCAAACACAACTTTACTCGAACACCACACACATTGGATATCTGAAATCAGTGTTGGAATGGGATGTGTTTGGTAGTAGTCCACTCGGTCTAAACACGATCCAGTCGACTAGGACTGTGAAAATCCTCCCTTTTACTCCACCATGGCTCCTGCTCTCACCTCCAATTCATTCCTCCTCACAACATCACCGCATTCACGATCGGCCCTCAAGAACCGCAGCAGGCTCACTGATTTCGCGAAGAAGGCCGGTCAGTTCCCTCCATTTTGGCTAGGCAAACCGGCCGATGATGAGGCCGAAACCAATGATTCTTCGACTTCTAATTCGAACTTGAACCTTTTTCGCTTCAACTTTGGTAAAATTCCTGATGTTAAGTCTTTGGTACCGGTTGTGAGCGAGCCGTCCTCAGGATTATCGCTCGGAAACATCAGGAAGAAGGATCCTGATGCGGTTTTCGTCGCCGGAGCCACCGGTCAGGCCGGGATTCGCATTGCGCAAAAGCTGTTGAGGGAAGGTTTCAAGGTGAGGGCTGGTGTTACGGAGCTAGCGGCTGCCCAGGATTTAGCGCGCCTTGCCGTCCAGTATAAGGTTAGCATTTAGAGCATGACCTGGCGAGTCATACCCAATGAATTTTTTTTTTTTTTTTAAGTGGGATCTTATAACCAATTTTCATATAAACTTCAGGTAATATCAAACGACGAATCGAAACGTCTCAATGCAGTGGAATCAACCTACGAAGATGCTGAATCCATAGCCAAAGCCATCGGAAACGCTAGCAAGGTGGTGGTGACCATCGGACCCGCGGAGTCCGGTCCGACGAAAGAGGTCACCACATCGGACGCCTTACAAGTTATACAAGGTGCCAACCTGGCAGGAGTCAGCCACGTGGCGATCATCTACGACGTGAACACGGCCACGGCATCTACTTACAATGTACTGGATGGGATCTCTTCGTTCTTTAACAACTTGTTCTCTCGATCGCAGCCGTTGAGTATGACCGAGTTCTTGCAAAAGGTAGTGGAAACGGACGTCAGCTATACGTTGATCAAAACAAGCTTGACAGAGGATTATTCCCCCGAGAGCTCTTACAACGTCGTCGTGAAAGAAGAGGGAAGCAGTGGTGCAAACGACTACAAAGTAATGTAATGTATGCAATAGAATCTTTTCATTACATGTCATCAACTTTTTATTTATTTATTTATTTGAGCATTACTTTATAATATGTGGTTTTTATATGCAGTTGTTTGACCATAATATATCTAACTTTTTCTCCTTTTCCTTTTAATTTTTAAATTAAACTTAGGTAGCAAAATCTCAGATAGCATGTCTGGTGGCAGATGTTTTCTCAAACACCGCAGTGGCAGAGAACAAGGTACAGTACACACTAAGCTTTTATGCATGCACATCAGTAATTCTATCACGGATTTACTGCATTTAGTGAAATGAATGGGCTTCGTGTTTCTATCCAAACATTCCTTATGTCATCCACATTGTACATTGTAAATCGATCCTGGCTATTTTTGCAAAATTTAATCAAAAATCTGACGTAGGCTTTGAAAAAAAGAAAAAAAAAGAAGCAAAAACATAGGTTCAGTTAAATTAACATAAATTATACCACTAATTGAAAGGTCAGCTTTTTTCTCTAATGAATTGGGATTTCATGGAAATTCAAGGCTCTTGCATGTCCACTATGTTCTTAAGATGTTTCTATATTTAGGAATTCATTGTCAATAACGTTGGTTCTGTTGGCTTTAATTAAAATGGTCAAATGAGCAGGTTGTGGATGTGTATACGGACCCATCTGCCCCTTCAAAGACTACAGATGAGCTTTTCAGGTAAATATATATATATATATATAAGTAATTCACAAACTAAACTTAATCAAAACTGAACAATGAATTTTATATTTTCTATCTTCTTCCATTATTATCTGGGATTAGTTAATCATTTAGAGATAATTATAGATATCAATATCCGTGAATTAAAGAAAAATAAAGATTATGTAAGACTCAAATCTATAACCATTTTAATTAATGTGTCTACAACCAACATATCTAAAAAAATCGTGCTTACGAATTCGTATGACTTTTATATTTTATATATATTATTTTTATATCTCATATTTTAGTCGTTTGATGAGTGGAATGTACTATAATTTTAGTGCCATCCCCGAGGATGGAAGGAGGAAAGCATACGCCGAGGCAATTGCAAAAGCCAAAGCCGAAGAAGCAGCAGCTGCAGCTGCCAAGGCAGCTCAAGAAGCTGCCGAGACGGCTGCAAAGCTCGAAGAAGAAGTCAAGAAATTGTCCGAGGAGGAGGCTCGGGCCGCCAGCTTGGCTGAGGAAGCCCGAGAAAAGGCCGAAGCTGCTGGTCTCTCAATGGAAGGCCTCTTTAACCGGGCCAAAAACCTGGGCTCAGGCCTATCTTTCGACAAGTTAAGTTCTCAGCTCTCAAATGCGGTCCAAAAGCCCATCGAGAAGCCCAAAGTACAAATTGCAACGGTTCGTGGACAGGCCAAAGCCCGAACATTACCGTCACAGAAAGCTGTTGTAAAACCACCTCTCACCCCAAAGCCCAAGTCCAAGCCCATGGCTGTTGCCTCAAAACCGAAGGAGGAACCATCGCAAAAGCCCGTTAAGGACGAGCCCAAAAGCGAGGTTCGGAAGGTATTTGGTGGTTTGTTCAAGCAAGAAACCATATATGTTGATGATGACTAAACCCTTTTCTGACAAAAACTAAGAAAACGTGTCGGTTTCAGTCTATTTTAGCATATATGTGGTTTCTCCCTTGTATGATTTATGTCGAAGTAAGTGATCATGAGCTTATTTCCTTTAATGGCCAATAAGCTTTTGAATTTTTCTTGTAATGTTATATCGCTTTTCTAAGTTTTTTGATTTTTCTCATATATAAGAATTTTTCTTTCGAGAAATACTATGTACTACAATAGTTGAAGAGGTATTGAAAGATCAATATTCATAATACTATTGAGTTATAGGGGCTTAAATATATAATGATTTGAGTAAGTTAATCATGGATAATTTAATCATAATATGAAAATGATATAGGAATGAATTTTGTGAGGGGGGTTAGTCACTAAAAGCAGCTCCATTGAAAAATTTCTTATACTTAATAAGTAAATTACAAGGATTTTGCATAAGTAACTATCCTCATTCAAAGATATGCTCCGATCTACATCTATTTTATTTAATGAGTTTTTATAACATTAAAATCTATGAGAGTTAGTAAAAATTAGAAATATACTATAATAATCACTAAAGTGAACTCTTGACTGAAATTATAATTAGATAATGTTACAATTTATATATTAATTTCGTTATTTTTGCAATTATATATTTAAAGTTTTGATTTATTTAATTATACATCAAATTGAAAATTTAATCGTTACTATCTAGGGATACCACTAAACAGGTCATTATAGGGTTTTTGACCTATTTGAACTGTTAAAAGCCTAATATAGTTAGATCCTATTGGGTTTTATTACGGTTCTAGAATTAATTCTTAAATTTTATAGGGTTATAAGTTGGGTTTTGAAATTTAAAAAATACTCAACAGAAAACTTGGACTCGTTTTAAAATAATAATATGTACATATATAAGAGCCCTTAATTTCATCCTTAAAACCAATATCATTACGTCTATATTATAAGAAATTGGTACTTTATGAAGCATGAGTTACTAATATAGTAATATTTATAAATAATATAATAATAGAATATAAGTGTTGATAGAATATAAACAATAGAATAATATCTTATGTCTCTTTCCTTTCTAACAACCCTAAGTTGGATAATATTTATATGGATGTTGTTTTTATGCTTTACTTTTTGGTTTGTAATAAAGATTTATAATAATGGCTTATTTGCAAATTAAATTTTATAGTGATGTGTGCATGGATACTTTAGTATACTTATATTCTTAAGCATCTTATTTTATGAACAAGAGTGTCTATTTTTATTAAATGTATTTTTTTATAATTTTTTTAGTATAAGTAAGTCAGGTCGGTTTAGGTTTTAACCAGATTTTTCAAAACCCTATAGTAGTAGGTTATGAAAATAGGGTTATTTTAGGAAGTACTATAGGGTATTAGGTTAGGTTCAAGTTTTGTAAAACCCATTCTAAACCGGTCCCGATGGCATTCCTATTATCATCTACACCTTAATTAGTTCTAATTTACATCGTTAATTCAGTTAGCATGATCAGCTAATGCGATAATCACTCATAGCCTTAGAGGGGCTTGCATGATTCCCTAGGGCTGTGGCAACTACCTACAACTATTAGTGGATCTTACGATTGAAATATAGATAGTGATAACTAAATTTATAATTGAGTGTATAATTAGAAAAATTGAAATTTCAAATATAAAATTGAGATATAAATTATGATATTAACCCTATGATTGAAGTTTTAACATCTAATGAAATTGGTCATTTTAGCCATTTTCCTATTAGAAGGTGTAAAAGTTAAGTGGTTGTTTAAAAATGTTTACAAAAGGTTAATGGCTTAAATGGATTTTTTTGCTGACACTTAGTGATAAAAAATGGATTTTAATGTGAACAAATTTTTATAATGGTGATCAAAGTAGTTGATTAGGTCAAATTTAACCAATTGATTTGATCTGATTTTTCCTTTTGCCAACTTTAGTAACTTCTATGGACTCGTACTTGATGTAACAAAGAAAAGTTGTCTATGTGAAAATAGAGGATATCTATATTGTTTAAGTTTTGGTAACCTTTTGGTTTCTTTTTTCCATATCATCATCAATTATCTTTAAAGATATTGAGGAAAACTATCAAAAGATATGTTACAATAATCTAACTTAATAATATTAAGGGCGAATGGGTAATTTTACAAAATTATTCTCTTTCTCTCTCCTATTTATACCACATTTATTGTTTCAAATCTTTTGATTTCTTAATAGAGATGATTTAGTAAAAGCAAATAAACCCTAAATATGGTTATGTTGCAATAGTTTGCCGTGTATAGCAATCCATGACTAAAGTTAATCATTTTGCCGTTAACCATAGAGAGTTATACATAAGTTATCACAATGTTAATTGCTTTGAAGCGCGTCAATCAGTAGAAGCGCAATAAATATAAATTATAAAATAACTTAGTTATTAGATATATAGGAATATATATATATATATATATATACACACACACACAAACAATCATACACATAGTAGTTTTATAAGTACAAAGCTAATAGATTTAAATCGAACCCCATGCAAATCCAAAATTTCTTCTTGAAAGTCAAAAACTATTTCCAAATTTATGTCAAATAACCTAGAGCTCATCACATACCCTGCTCAAATTTCATCCTATTCATCGTCTCCTGTATAAAGATTTATACCACACGCGCCGGGGGGGTGCGAGGTGGGGTGAGAAAACTACAGCTTAGTTAGGAGTAAGGGATTAGTGCTGTACATAACAAACAATAAACATGGTTGTTAAGCAATTCTTAAGTACAATGCGATAAACCAAATGCTATTACATGATGTTGTCCAGTCTATTATGAAACTAGAAAGATTATACTAACTTTAGTATGAGTTATGGAGTTTTGCGAACAAAATCACGAATGACACTTGTTGATGGGATATTTTGGGCTTAGGCCCTTTAGGCTCATACTGACTTACTTGGACCCTTAGCTTAACTCGATTCCTTTGCATTTGGCTTTATGGTCCTCTTAGTCGACCTTAACCTAGGCCCATCAAGTGGCCTGCCTAGTCAAGATAGTCCATAATAGTTAGAGGATAGAGGATAAGGCTTAGAGACTAGGTCAATAAACGCTATCCAACATATTTGGGCTACATTAG
Source organism: Lumnitzera littorea (assembly GCA_024138015.1). Lineage (NCBI taxonomy): Eukaryota > Viridiplantae > Streptophyta > Magnoliopsida > Myrtales > Combretaceae > Lumnitzera > Lumnitzera littorea. The sequence goes on along the minus strand of JAMXBB010000005.1, from coordinate 4,061,594 downwards.
ATAGCATGCTCCTACTACCCATGATGTATGGACATAGCAAAGTACTGTTACAAGATCCTTAACTTCTAGCAACCCTTCTCTATAAATAACAATCAACCTTCAAATGGTAAACTACTTATACTCTCTATGCACTTAGCCTACTTATTGCATTCTTGCAACCTTATTCTCTTTACACACTCAACTAACTTAAGTATTGAAGTGGTCAAGTTGGATAACACCTCGACATGCCTTACCGTTCTTTGTTTTATAAGCTTTTATTAGAGTGCAAAGCCTAATTCCATTAATTCCAGAAGTGTAGATAGATGCGTAGAGTTCTTCAAAATTCTTAAGATTCCCAAGGGTTTTGAATGGACTCTCTAATGCAAAGTAGCTTTCAAAGAGCTGTAAGACCTCTTAGAACACCTACCGGTCCTCTCTAAGCTTATCCTAGGGGAGGACCTCTATTTTGTACCTAGTTGTCAATGATAACGCACTCTTATTCATGCTAATCAAGGTGAAGGAAGAGAGCATAGACTTCGTATACTGTATTAGCCATATCCTCCAAGGGCCTGAGGTCAGGTACTCTAAGGTAGGAAAGTTTGCCTTAGCCATTGTAGTTTTTGCACATTGGCTCAAACCTTACTTCCAAGCATACTGGAACGTTGTGCTGACAAATCATCCTCTCTGTACATTATTGCGGAAGCTTGACACATTTGGTCAGATGGTTAAGTACGTGCTAGAGCTGAGCGTATATGGCATTTAGTACCAACCATGAAAGACCTACAAAGCACGAGTAATGGCCAATTACATTGTAGAGTATACTGGAGAGGAGGAAGCACCACTTGGAGATCAAAAATTGCTGTAGACTTTCCATGTTGATGGCTCATCTACCTCTGATGGGGGCAGTATAGGCCTGGTGATGCGAACCGTGATAAAAAACAGATAAGGTCGATCGCTGGATGGATCTAAGCTTATAGAAAGGTTGAAAAGGGTAAGAAATGAAGAATGAAAACAGTAAGCAAACCCACGAACAACCCTAGAGGATATGACGCACCAATGGAACTTTCGAGGACTCATGATATAATTCGATGTGACGCATGAATTGGTCTAATGAGGTTACTTGCTACCTAATCTTACTTAATGGAAAGGATAAGAGTGATGCCGAGAGTAAACAAGGAGTGTTTACGCAAGGAAGAAAGTACTCAAGTGTATTGAAGGTAATCTGATGCTCTTACAACTACAAGTACAAGAGTATTTATACCCGCAAACTAGGGCAACTTGCCCAAAGGGAAAAAAACAAAAAGGATATTTCCTAAAGAAGCAATGTTACATGATATAAATGGGTAAAAATGAACATACAAAGAAAACAATCATTGGTGCTATAGATTTTACACATAATATAGTATACGTAGCGATGCTGCATTGGCAATGTTGTTAAAAGATGCGGACAAAAAGTACGAATAGATGGGTTTGTCCAAATATGGATGGCCTAGTCATTTCGGTCTTTCTCTCTCGGCTTTTCGGTAAGGAAATGGCCGAGTAACTGTTCAACTTGGCAATAAAGAGTAATTGTCAACTCGGCATACAATACAATAATGGGCAATCATACAGTACTGCATTAGAGGTGACTCGGCAAGGAGGTACTCGATTTTGGTCTTGGTAAGAGTTGGTTGGAGCATAAGGATTCGTTATGCTAGCCCTTTTACTCCTCGAGCTTGACTGTGAGTTAGGGGCTCCGTAGCTTGATTCCCATCATTCCCTTTGGGTTGTTTTAGACTTGGGATCAAATCCGACTGGTGTTTGCTTAGTTCTCTATCAGGGTGATATGGACTGAGGTCAGCGATATTGAAGGCGTAAAAAATCCCATAGTTCTCAGGTAGTTCCAACCTGTAGGCGTTGTTATTGATTTTTTGAAGGATTCTAAAAGGTCCTTCTACTTTCACAGATAATTTGTTTTTCCTTTTGTTCGGGAATCATTCCTTACTGATTGCTAAGGTGTGGCCACACTAAGTCTCCTAGCTAAAATTGTTTGGCCGATCGACCCTTGGTCTTTTCATTCATTCTTCTGGAAGCTTGGTCAATGTGCTGAGTAACCTTATCATATATGTGTTGAAGGGATTGTGCTCTGGCTAAGGCGTTGGGGTCCTCTTGTGTGGGTACGGGTATAGGGGCGTAGTTGAGGGGCGACTCAGGATTAAATCCATAGACCACTTTGAAGGGGGTCTGCTTAGTGGTGTCATGTACGGTTTGGTTATAAGCAAACTTGACCTGGTAGGTAGACGTCCTAATCAACTAAGTTCTTACCGACTGTAGCTTTGAGCAATGAACCCAAAGTACGATTAATTACCTTTGTTTGGCCGTCAGTTTGGGGGACAGGAGGTATTGAAGAGTAATTTAGTTCTCAGTCGACGTTACAGGGTTCTCCAGAAATGGCTTAAGAACTTCGAGTCTTTATCGGAGACTATACTTCTTGGCATGTTGTGTATCCGTACAATCTCTTATAAAAAAAGAGAAGTAATAGCTGAAGTGTCGTTAGTTTTAGTGTAGGGCACGAAGTGTGCCATCTTATTGAACTGATCCACAACGACCATTATAGAATCTTCTCCTCATGTAGTTTTCGACAATTCGAGAACAAAGTCCATGCTTAGTTCAATCCATGACCTTGTCTAAGCAGGTAGGGGCATCGCCTTCCCTTATTCAACTCGGCACTTAGCCTTTTTGCACATAGCACAGCTTTCGAACACTCGGTGTATATTTCTTCGCATTCTCGGCCAAAGGAATCAGCCATTCATTAGTTCATAGGTCTTTCTCTTTCCAAAGTATCCGAAGAGTCCTCCGCTGTGGACTTCCTTAATTAATAATTCCCGTAGGGAACCAATGGGTATGCACAGTTTTCCTCTTCGGAATAGATAACCATCATGCACATGATACTTGTCCACTGTTTTCCCATCCATGTATCTCGAAATTATTGGTCCCAAGTGTAGATCCTTGGAGTACTATTCTTTGATACTCGCAAAACCGAACATTCTGGTCTGCAGTTCTAACAAGAGCGTATGCCTCCTCGAAAGAGTATTTGCAACTACGTTGCTCTTTCCTTGCTTGTATTTGATCACAAAATTAAATCTTTCAAGGAACTCAACTCATCTTGCTTGCCGCTTGGATAGCTTGGTCTGACTTCAGAGATACCACGGTGACTTGTGGTTAGTATATATGACAAATTCTCTTGGTAGTAGATAATGTTACCATACTTGCAGTGCGCGGATTAGTGCCAAGAGCTCTTTGTTATACCCGGAGTAATTTAGTTAGGGTCTTTGGAGCTTCTCACTATGGAAGGCAATCGATTGGCTTTCTTGCATTAGGACAGTGCCTATTCTAATGCTTGATGCATTGCACTTTAGCTTAAAAATTTTGTCGAAGTCAAATAACACTAACATCGGGGTAGAGGTTAATCTCTTCTTAATCTCAGCAAAACTCCTCTCTTCCCTTTCTCTCCATCGAAAGTTGGTGTTTTTCTTCGTTAATTCAATAAGTGGTGCGGTGAGGGTGCTAAAGTTCCTGATGAACCTTTGGTAAAACGAAGCTAGTCCATGGAAACTTCTCATATCGGCATAAGTAATAGGGGTCGGCCATTCAACAATTATTTGGATCTTCTCATCATCGACTCGCAGGTCTCCTTCATTAACTATATAGCCCAAGAATACTACTTCCTCCTAGTAGATGCAACATTTCTTCAAATTGCCGAATAGTTTCTCGGCATGAAGGATATCCAGGATTGTTCTGATGTGTTTACAGTGACTCGACATGTCGGTACTATAGATCAGGATGCTATTGAAGTACACCACGACACACTTTTTGATGAGATGTCTCAGCATATGGTTCATAAGTCTCATGAAGGTGCTCGGGGCATTCGACAAATCGAAAGGCATGATCATTTACTCGTATAGTTCATGTTGAGTCTTGAACGCAGTCTTTCACTCGTCTCCTGGCATCATGCGAATTTGATGGTAGCCAAACTTGAGATCAATCTTGTTAAAAATTTTGGCTCTACTCAGTTCATCTAACATGTCTTCTAGCTTCGGGATCGGATACTTGTATTTGATTATGATTTTGTTTACGGCTCAGCTGTCAACACACATCCCCTAAGTTCCCTCCTTCTTCGGCACTAGAAGTGCAGGCAAGGCACAGCACAAGGGTTGAGACTCTCTCTTACGTATCCTCTTTCTAGCAACTCATTGACTTGACATTGAAGCTTAGAAGCCTGCTCAGGATTCATGCGATAAGCTAGCTTGTTTAGCAATACAGTACCAGCTGCTAAGTCAATGCAGTGCTCTATGCCTTGGGTTGGGGGTAACCTTACTGGCAATTGTTCTGGGAACAGGTTGGCATGTTCATCTAATAGTTCCTTCACCTCTTGGGGTAAATCATTCCGCTTCTTCATTTCCAGTAGTTGTTTGACCAACAGAAGGATCGGCTCATTGGCATTAATGGCCTCTTAAAACTCAACTCTACTCATTGCTAAAGCTTTCTTTGATCCGTGAGCAAGCTTTATTTGTAACTTGTGAACTTCTTTCGGTGGCATCGGATTTAGCGTGATCTTCCGATCATCCTTTTCGAACATGTAGGTATTCTTGTAACCGTCGTGGATGACTCTCCTATCAAATAGCTAAGGTCTTCCTAACAACATGTGGGACATGTACATGGGTAGTATGTCTCAAAGAATCTGGTTGGATCGATAATAGTATTTGCCAATAGTGATTGATAGTAGTATTTGTCGAGTGACGTGTAAGGCTCCCTTCTCACTCAACCAGTGCAACTTCATTTTTGAAATGAGGTCTGTTGATGCTACGTTAGTGCAACTCCCACTATCTATAATAAGGGTGCACATCTGATCATTCACCTTACAAGTAATATGAAATAAGTTCTCTCTCTGCTCCTCCTCTCATGAGGGTTCTATACTCATAGTGCATCGGATAACCATGAGTGGTTAGTCCAAGTCTTTGGCATACACGTCTTCCTTAATCAAATCTTTTTCAGCATCCGCATTCTCGGCAGGAACCTCCTCCTTGGGTTCCTCATTTGTACTTTCTACATCTAATTTTCGGATGTCTCCCTTGATGACCATTGTCCTTCGGTTCGGGCACTAATTAGCCATATGTCTGAACCCTTGACACTCGAAGCACTTGATTTGGTTGGTCTTCTTGCTAGACCCTTGCCCCTTCTCATACATTCGGGTCGGCGCTATATCTTCAGGTCAGCTTTTCTACTGGTCTCAGACATCAACCCTTCTGCTCGGTTCAGTACTCGATAGAGACCGATGATTGGCTTATTCGGGTCGGCTAGTCGGCATTCTGGTTGTTACTTGGCTCCTTTTTTGCCTTTCTACTCGTTGGGCAATTCTAACAGCTTTATCTATTGTGTCAAATCGTTAAAGCTCCACAATGTCTTGGATGTCTCTTCTTAACCCAATGATAAACCTTGAGACTGTTTGGGAAGGTGGTTCCTCTACTTCGTACCTTATCATAAGCATTTGGAATTCCTAAATATATTCATCAACAGTTCGACTTCCTTATCTCAGCTCCTGAAGCCAAGTGAATGCATATTGGAGATAAGTTTCCAGTACGAATCGCTTTCTGAGCACTCTCTTCATCTTGGGCCAGGTATTAATCTCTTGGTACCCCTCTCTTCTTCTCATGGCTTGAAAATTCTTCCATTACATAGCGGTATATTCGAAGAATTCAACTGCAGTAGTCTTAACTTTCTCATAATCTTCATATTGATAATAATCAAATACACACTCTACCTTGTCTTCCTAATCTAGGTACTTGTCAGCATTCTCAGATCCATTGAAATTCGGAATCTAAAGCTTCACATGGTCGGATGCTCTGGAGACTTATACATGCTCCTCTTCAAAATGCTCTTTTTCCTCTTCATCTAACTCTCTCAAGTCTATCCTTCGCTTTACTCATCTGCTAACTCCTCCACCTCGAACTAGTCGAGCTAGGTTCCGACCTTTACTAGGTTGAGCAACTTGTGGAGAGTTTTGCGCAATCTAGTGGGTCGACAAGACAGGGCATGAACAGTTCGAATCAGATCGACCAAGGGGTTAGCTACCTCATCAAGTCTTTCGTCAGTACTTTTGGGAGTTCCGTAAGATTGTCATTTATGGTGGACAACTCTACTGTCATCACCAGCATCATCATTCATACTTGGATCTGTCATTTTTCCTTACAGATTGAAATTCAAATAAACATTTCAGAGAGTGAACAGCTAACAACACAGCAGTTAAGTGAATATAGTAACTTGCTTTGTTTTGCACACATAAAACAGAGTATAACAGAATTTAGGAAGAATTAACTACAGCTTAAACAAAACCTTCGCTCTAATACCAAGATAATGCGAACCGTAACCAAAAACAAACAAGGCCGGTCGCTGGATGGGTCCAAGCTTACAGAAAGCTCGAAAAGGGTTAATGGGGAAAGGTACGAAAATGGTAAAAAATAAAGAATGAAAACAATAAGCAAACTCACAAACAGCCTTAGAGGATATGATGCACAATAGAACTTCCGAGAACTCACGGTAAATTCGATATAACACACGAATTAGTCCAATGAGGTTACTCCTCACCTAACCTTACTTAATGGAAAGGATAAGAGTGATGTTGAGAGTAAACAACAGTGTTTACACAAGGAAGAAAGTACTCAAGTATATTAAAGGTAATCTGATGCTCTTACAACTATAAGTACATGGGTATTTATACTCACAAACTAGGGCAACTTACCTAAAGGGGAAAAAACAAAAAGGACATTTCTTAAAGAGGCAATGTTACATGATACAAAGAAGTTGAGTAATTGGTCAACTTGGCAATAGAGAGTAATCATCAACTCGACATACAACACAATAATAGGCGGTCATACGGCACGGCATTAGAGGTAACTTGGCTTTGGCAGGGGTTAGTTGGAATATAAAGATTCACTGTGTTAGCCCCTCTACTCCTCAAGCTCGACTGTGGGTCAAGGGCCTTGTAGCTTAATTCCTATCACCTGGTGTTCATTAGCCTACACAAGACCACTATCTAATATGCCCTCAAGTTCAGGTTCGATTTAAGTAATAATGAATCTGAATACGAGGCCCTAATTATTGGTCTTAAGCTGGTTAAGGAGATTAGCCTTGAGAACCTTAAAGTATTCTCGGACTCAATGCTTGTTGTGCAATAAGTTAAAGGCGAGTACGAAGCTAGGGATGACACCATGGTAAGGTACTTGGAGAAAGTGAAGACTCTCCTAGCTAAGTTCTCTTTATGGAATATCACCAAAATTCCCCGAACTAAGAACTTGGTAGCAAATTAGCTATTCCCCGAACTAAGAACTTGGTAGCAAATTAGCTATCTAAGCTCGCCTCTACTGTGATATAGAGGCTGGAGGTGAAGGACAAAAAAATTTTTATTGAGTACCTACCTGAGAGGAGCATTACTTTGGGTAAAGTTGTGGTTCTCAAGCTCAATACGGTACCTTCTAAGTCGAGTTGGATGGACCTCATTAAAAGATACCTGGAGTAGGGTACTCTATTGGACGATAGGAAGGAGGCTAAGAAGTTAAGGTACCATGGTGCCAACTACACATTGATCAACAGCGTCTTGTATCAATAGGGAGTCAATCTCCCTGTGCTGAGGATGCCTTTGACCTGATGAGGGACTGTACATCATGGAAGAGTTGCATATTGGAGTGTGCAGTAATAACGTTCAATTACATTATTCTTACATTCGAGCTCTTTCTCTTAGATATTATTAGCTTACCATAAGGTAGGATGCCAAGGCAGTAGCTTAGAAGTGCCTTCAAAGCTAGAAGCATGTCTCAATTACTCATGCCTTTAGTTCCAGCCTCTAGCCTCTTATAAGCCCATGGCTGTTCGCCTAATGGGGCATTGATATTCTTAACACCTTCCTTAAAGTCTCTAAAGACAATTCATTATTATGGTTGTCGACTACTTTATGAAGCAGGTTGAGGTTGAGACCAAGGCCGTCGTGAAGGTCATGTGGAGGAGTATGGAGTCTTTCGTGTGCAACAACATCCTCTCTAGGTTTAAGGTTCCATATGCCCTTATTATGGATAATGGACGGCAGTTTGATAACCCCAAGTTCAAGGAGTTTTGGGCCAAGTATCATATTACACCCTACTTCAACCTGGTTGTACACCCCCAATCTAATGGCCAGGTTAAAGTGATCAATAGGATCATCTTTGACAGCATAAAAAAGATGGGTCAACTAAGCTCAAGGGGGATGGACAAATGAGATGCCAAACATTTTATGGGGTTATAAGATGACTCACTGCACCTCTACAAGTGAGACTTTGTTTTGCCTTCCCTTCGACTCGGAAGTAATCTTCCCCATTAAGCTAGAATTCCCCAACATTCAGACTCAATCCTTCAATGCCATCGCAAATGAGTCCATCCTGTAGGCTAGAATGGATACCATAGAGGAGATTGGAGACCTTGCTGTAGCTTGGGTGGTTGCTTACCAACACAGGGTGGCCAAATACTATGAAAAGAAGGTTCGGCCTATCTTTAAGCTACTGGCTTACGAGAAGGGTAGGGAAAGTTTAGCCCCCAATTGGGAAGACCCAATTAGAGTTAGAGAAAACTTTAGCAACAGGGCATACAGGTTAGAGAGGTTGGATGGCAAGCTCATCCTACGTACACGGAATGTTAATAATCTAAGGCTTTACTTTGATTGACTTGATGTAATTATGCTTGTAATCATCTATTGAGATTATTAATGAAAATTTTACTCTCTAAGTTGTTGTCTGTCCCCTTTACTTTCTTTTCTTAGCTCATCCTAGCATTGAGTAGGTGAATGGACTTATAAGTTACTAAAGTCCCCATAAGAACTCTTAACTTGTGCACCTTTTCAGGTGTGGACAGGTTAGAACACTATTGACCCGACCTCTATCGGGTAACCTCAATAAGGGAAAACACTCCTAGCTAAGCCCCTTAGGAGACTCGAGCTACTAACAGCTGAGCGATCCCTTAGGAAGAGTTACACTAGCTCTTCCCTAAAAACGAAGTGGTCTTGGCTTTCGATGGCTAAACGGCTTTAAAGTTAAACTTAACTCCTTAGTCGAGTTAATTAAGTATCAATGAGTAAGCATAAAGTATTAAACTAAGCAGCAGTACAGAAGCTAAAAGGAAACCTAAGTAGTAGTAAAAGCAACAATTTTTCATTCATTTAAATCATATACAAGGATAAGGACCGTCATACTGATCTAGTACAAGAAAGCTTCTTTACAAAAGCAAGGAAAACAAGAAAAAAAAAGAAAACACTAACTTGCCACTTAAGATTAGCTAACTTTAGTAATTCAGAAAAGTCTAAAGCACCAATCTGTTCGAAGGGCTAACTCATCAGAGTTGCCTGGTCTTGAGTCGAAGAGGTAGCAGGAGGAAGAGTTTGCTGGCTTTGGTCAATAAGAGGATCACCTTAGTCTTGATCTTTCCTTTGTATGCCTTCTTGGGTGACCTCCTGCGGAGTTATTGGGATTGAAGAAGGAGTAGGAGCTTTTTAGGTGGCTTCGGTGGTAATAGTGGCTGCCCCTTATCTCTCCTTGGCCTTCCTCTTTTCCTGGTAGGTTAGGCAATCTAGGTAACATAGAAAGCTCAAGTTTAAGTTAGGATGATGTTGGAGCACTTCTTTTTGGAGTGCTCGCCTTAACTTGATGGAGATGTCCTTACATTCGTCGTTCCACTGCTGTGTCATGAAGAACTTGTCCACAGCTTTCTTCTTAGCAATAACATTAATGACCTCCCTACTCTCTAGGCTGGAGAAGATATCCTTCATCTCCTTAGCCTCCCTTTGAAGTTCTTAGATCCTTTGCTCCAGCTTGACCTTCTGACCGGCTATGATGCGAACCGTGACCAAGAACAGATAAGGCTGGTCGCTAGATGGGTCTAAGCTTGCAGAAAGCTCAAAAAAGGTTAGTGGGGGAAAGGTATGAAAAGGGTAAGAAATGAAGAATGAAAACAATAAGTAAACCCACAAATAGCTCCAGAGGATATGATATATTAATGGAACTTCCAAGGACTCACGGCATAATTCGATATGATACACGAATTGGTCTAATGAGATTACTTGCCACCTAACCTTGCTTAAAGGAGATGATAAGAGTGATGCCGAGAGTAAACAATGGTGTTTACGTAAGGAAGAAAAGTACTCAATTGTATTGAAGATAATCTGATGATCTTACAACTACAAGTACATAGGTATTTATACCCGCAAACTAGGGCAACTTGCCTAAAGGGAAAAAGATAAAAAGGACATTTCCTAAAAGGGCAATATACATGTTATAAAGGGTAAAAATAAATATACAAGGAAAATAATCATTGGTGCTATAAATTCTATATGTAATATTGTATATATGGCAAGGCAGCATTGGTGGGGCCATTAGGAGATGTAGACAAAAAGTACGGATAGATGGGTTTGTCCGAGCAGGGATGGCTTAGTCAGTCTAGTCTCTCTCTTTCGTCTTCTCGGCAAGGAAGATGCCGAATAATTGGTTGACTCAGCAATAGAGAGTAATCGTCAACTTGGCATACCATACAATAATGGACGATCATACGGCATGGCATTAGAGGTGACTCGGTAAGGAGGTACTTGGTCTCGGCAGGGGTTGGTTGGAACATAAGGATTCGTCGTACCAGTTTCTCTAGTCCTCAAGCTCGATTGTGGGTCAGGGGCCTTGTAACTTGTTTCCCATTAAGCTAGGTCCAGTGAATATATCTTGGTAGTCTAACAATCATCTACCTTCATTGTTATCTTAGTTTGCATCTTCAAGATAAACGAGCTTAACTCTGCATTATGTTGGTTAAGTTCTTCATTGGCCTTCCTCTCCTTCTCTAACCTTTTGGAGAATTCAACCTTAGATTTCTGCTTTTTCTCTAGCTAAGTTCTAAGCATGTTGGCCTTCAGCCATCGATGCCTCTCATTCTATAGTTTAGTCTTCAATAATGTCATTTGCATATAATAATGATGTAGACGTTGGTTAGCCTTAAATAACCTTTTATAAAAGTACTTAGAAGAGGACTTCGCCTCTTTGTAGCCTTTCTGTGCGCTAAATACCTCTTGACAAAGGTCCTTTACCTTGTTGAGCAGTGTGTTATAGTATATAAGCCAGAGCAGCACCTGACTATGATACTATACCATAATACATGAATCATGATTAGTCAGAGGAAAACTTCAAAAACACATCATCAAGTAAAACAACTCAAGGGAACAAAGACTTACCTATTATATAAGCGAGTTGAGGTAGCTGCCCATGTTAAGTGGCGAGTCCACATAGGCCTTAGTCATCTATCCAAGATAGCTTAATCATTGGAGGTAAAAGACCCCATTGAGGCCTGAAAGCTGAGCTCCCAATGGCGCAGTGTCACATCATTACCTTAGATGTCCATCGGCCTAAAGAGCTTTCCCCTGAGGAAGGGGTATTGATAGGGAACCCTTGAGGTACAGGGGATGGTTCCATCCTGTTAGTCTTGCCCGTCTTTAACTTCGACTTCAACACTTTACCCTTAAGGATGGTGGCCTTCTTGTCTTGTTTTGTTTCAGACTCTTGCAGCTTTAAGAGTTCCAATTCGATGGGTCAGGGTAGCTCCTCGGACCCAGCTAGCCTTTCACTTACAAGAGCAAATTAATAGCATTAATGGAAAACAAAAAATTACAAGTACTTGCAAGCTTCATCGTAACCAGCATGGGTAAAGAGGACTCCCCATTGCTTTGAAGACAATGGATGAAGGATAACTTCAAGTGACCTTATGTTGGCATGATGGAGGAGTCATTTCACACCGAGACAAGACCTGTGCCTTTTAGTTACTTCTTTATTATAGCTTTCTCCATGTTAAGGAAGAGCTAAGAGATTGGCAAGGTGAAATACCTCTACACAACGGCATTGATTTCATTATTATGCCTTAGAACCATGAAGGCTTCGATCTCTTGAGTGGCCTCGAAGTTTCTTAGACCGAGCTTTCTCAAAGCTCCAGTCCAGACTAATAGAGTCTACTATATCTAGAAGTTCACCTTTGATGGCAACTCTACTAATAGGAACTCATCCTTCCATTTCTTCACATTAGAGTTCAGGCCCCTAAACAAATTTTTGCCCAGTCGGTTCTAGATGTAGGTATACACATAACACATTCATGCTCTTCTATAAATAAAAATAATTAAAAAGCTTAAGTGTGGCTCGTAACAATAAATTTTCACAAAGGGCTTGAAATCCCTTCAACAACCTCCACCTATTGGGAGGGATTTAAGCAGTGCAACACTAATGATAGTCAAATAGATCCCTCTTGAAGTCTGTAAAAGAGAAGTGCATCTCATTCTTAAGGTACTTCTCATGTACGGTGAAGCACCTCCTCAATAGCAGTGCTACCCTTTCATCTCGTTGTAGCAGCCGCACCACTAAGCTAGATAAATCACCAACAATATAATTACTTAAAATGTGCTTTACAGTGGTTAGCTTGCTCTTGCTCTTGTTTATCCAACATTCGAACACTTGTTATTCTTAAGACCATTGTACGAATGAACGGCCTTAGGTAAAGGGCTGCTTAGGTACACATCTCGTGGGATGGCCCTTATCATCTCCGTCTTATCAAACATCTCCAACCTTTTCCTTGACTCCTCATCCAACTGTGCCAACGTAGACAGAACCTCTTTGTCCTTATTTGTAGGGGAGTATTACTCCTAGTCGCTTCAAAGTCTGAAGATGTTAAGTTATTGCTAGGAATCAGCTCCTCAGACCAATCACTAGAAGCCGAGCAAGAGGATTATCAAGACACACTAGATGCTTCCTAGCTTGAGAATTACTAAGAAGAGAGGATTCCATTGCGAGCTAGTCGAGTAGATCTACCGACCTACTAAGTAGCCACAACCACTGTTGAACTCTTGTAAGGTTCAACATGGTTTCTAAGTAACCCAGTGTAGAGCATTTGATTGATTCAAGTTGCCAACCTTTTGATTTGTCAGGTTAAGCAACTTGAAGAGAATCTAGGTGTCTTTAAGCGATTGAGCTTTGACTTGAACCATATTAGGTTGGCTTTGACTGTTGATTTTCTTCTAACCTCTTCTAAGTTGGATACTGCAATTGCTAGGCTGCCTTAAAATCTAGTTATCTACAAGCCCCTAGTAGCTTCTTGATACATATCTTTTAACACAACATTCTGGAATGATTCTTTAGTTTTTCATATGGAATATTCTTTGTCCTTTTTACCATCTCTAGCATGTCTTATGTATCTCATTTGTAAATTACCTTTTTTGTCTTTTCCATGTATGCATTGCAATCTTTGTGAGGCTAATATATAAATCCCCATTTACTTATATGTAGCATCATACCTCATTATTGATTATTATAAGTTTTCCTTTTAAGTAGCTTTAGTGTTCTCTCTTACTCTTATCTATTCTTTTTAGTAAAGAATAGTGACAAGTGACCCTATAATTCAGACCTATGAGTCACATTTGGTGAATTATAGGCTGTGTAAGATTCAATTGGTGTGTCATGTCCTGCTAAGTAGCCGCTCGAAATTGTTAACCCCCTTTTGTTTCCTTTTCTTGTTTTCTTTCGTTATGGTATCACCTCCATATGTACGACTTTCAAGATGCATCATCTTTGCTAGTATTATGAGCCCTATAGTCTCATGTGTTGGATTTTGAGAGCCCCATAAGTTTACATGTTAGATTCCGAGTAGGTAATTTAGGATGTAAAAGTTAACCTATTAGGATTATACTTCACATGTGGATCCTAGGAGTTAGATGATGGTATGTCATGGTTTGAAATATTGAGATATAATAAAATAATAATATTATAACTAAAAATTAAATAATTTTACTAAATTATATTATATTGTAATTTATTTGATGTAAACAAGTAAATTAGGTAACGAAAATTTACCGAACTTTAGAAATAAATTATTTGGATACTAAAATTATAAAGTGACATAAAATAACATATAAAAATAGTATATGTACTTCTAGTGTAGTTATTATATATAATTATATGCCAAAAAATGCTTAAAATACTCGAAAATGTGTATAATTACTTTAAAATTTATAAGAAAAATAATAAAATTTTAATAAAAAATTTGCTAAGCAACCAGAATTATATGGGAAAGGTGTGGCTTGCTTAGGGACAACTGTTTGCTTAAGATCATTATTAAGATGACACCTAAACATGTAAAATAAGAGTGTAGAAAGGCCCTTAGGAGAGAGAAAAATTCATTTTCTCTACATGCAACTAAGGAATTATCACCTATGCTCTCTGTAGGAATTCCTTAGTGTCTTAGGATCTTAGAAAAATTTGGGAAAGGAGAAGAAAGCTTGGAGAAAAATTCTATAAAAAAATAGAAAGAAAAAGGTACAAACCAAACTTAAACCGTAAACATTAGTCGAAAGAGTACTTGGGCATAAACCACCACCACAACTTGATGGTGAAAGCAGCAGCAAAAAGGGCTAATAGGGTGGTGGCCGAAAATTCAATTTTTTGGTGAGTCAATTTTGTACCCCAATTTTCCTTAAAATTGTAAAAATATTAAATTAACTCCAAAAATTATGAAAAAATATTTATATATATAATTTTAGGGAAAAGTATTAGATTGAAAAATTTTTAAGTTGATATAGTACCTCCTTAAGAAATCGAGCAAAATTAATTAATTTTCGAGGCCGATTTGAATAATCCTATTGACGTAGTTTCAAAGCCAAACTTTTTCTGGGGAGTCACTATATTGCATGTGAACATCGTATGAAGAGTTTTCAGACGAAAATGATTTCCATAATTTTTAGAGATTTTCTAGTCTTTAAATTAGGTGAAAAATATAATTTTTTTGAAGATTTTGTGTATGAAACTTGATGAAACCATTTGATACTAGGTTCTAGAGTTTATTTGGATCATATTATACTGTAAAGAATAATCTGAAGGTGTATGGATTAAGTGGGGATGAGATATGTGTAAGTTGGTGGATATGAGCTTAATGCACTAATAGATAAGTAAGTGAATTTGGTAATATGGTGTTAATGAACATGGTGAACTTATTAAATGATCATGCACTAACATGTGTTTAATCAGAAACATGATGTTGGAATGAGTTGCTCGAAATAAACTTATAATTAGATCTATTCAAAGGGTTCATTAGACGGTTGATCTAGTAAAAGAGTAACTTAAAATCTGGGTACAAATGCTTAACTAGAAGGTTAATTGGTGTAAGAATCTTGAATATAATAATGTTAGGGTCTTGGTTAGAACAACATTTGGTAAATGAAGCATGGTTGTGATGGCTTCAAAGATATCTTCAAAAGGTTAGTAAGTGAAAAAAAGAATTTCATTCTTTGATTTAGAGGTAGATTAGAAGGATGGATAGTAAAAAGGAACTTAAGTATACCCCATTGCAGATTTGTTTGGAATGTATTTGGTAAGGGAAATGTAGTTGGAATGGTTTTAAGACTTGATGAAAGGTTTGATTGGTGTGGAATGCTTAAAAGAAATAACTTTAGAAGCTTGTTTAGAAAGTTTGGTTAAGTAAGGGTATAACTGGGATAATCTTAGAGATTTGACTAGAAGGTTTTAAGATCAAAACTTGATATTAGGTGAGTTTTCATAACCTATTTAGAGACTTCAGTAGTAAGTTGGAACTTAATACAAAGCTTACATCACTTGCTAGAGATAAGTTATAACCAGATTTAAATTATTAAAATAAACTTATTTAACTTTATATTTAGTAAAACTAAAGTAATTGTTTTGAATATTTAGGGAACAATTGAAGTGGATAAGATCAACCATTAGCACCATTGAGCATTATATGTCTAGGTAAGTAGGATCAGTGCTTTACCATATTTTGAAGTACCGTATTTTGAAGTATTACTTAAGAATACTTGGAAGCCTTAGTATGTATCTTGCTTGTGATTGTGAGTTAGTAGCTCATGGGTAGGTGTTTGAATGTTGTTTTGTTGTTATGGAGTGCTAAACTATATATATTGGTTACTTTATGATGTTGCTTGCTTTGAACTGTTTGAAATTGCTTGATCACCTCAAAAGCAATTTAACTTAAACTTGATTTGATTTCTAACCAGACATGCATCATAACTCATTAAGGGAAATGGATAGGATTCTCGGGCCAAACACAAATCCTTCGATGAAGATAATTGAAATGGTCATTTCTCCATTCTTGTTCAAATTAAGCGACAGGAAAGGAGGTTGTGGTAAGGTTGAGGATCGTGGTTCGAAGTGAAGTCTTGGGTGGGGTGTATTTTTGCATTGCACAAACCTCGGTTTGGTTTTGATTCGAGAAGTTCACAATGTTAAAATCCTTAACTTAGATTAGAGTGGGTGCAATTTCTTTGATCTCATGACTGATTGAATAATGTTGTACGATGACACTTGCTTATATATGCATAACATCTAACTAAACTTGTTTGAAAACCCGGGTTGTTCTATGTCATATGTATGTTACTGTCTTTATCCTACTCATTGAGTAAGTTATTGCTTATTTCTCTATAGTTGTTTTATAGGGTCCTTGGTAGATACACCGGTATTACTCCAAATTTTAGAAGAGTAGAGAATGAGGTAAGGGAATGAGATTTAAGACTAATTGGTTAGATTCCTATTTGTTAATTCACTTTACTAACCTTCAGGAAAACTAATAGGGCCCCTTCAGGAAAACCAATAGGGTCTCTTCAGGTGACCTTTTGGTTTTCAACTATTGTTACTTGTAATATGTTCTATAAACCTGTATATTTTTATGAATCATTACTATGTCGTTTTTCTAAAGTTATTTATAAAACTTGATCTCCTCTCAAGTGTTTATACCACATAATCTCTTTCAACAACTATTTTAGAAAGTTCCACCACAGGTTGATACCAAACAATTACTGAATTGGATGACTAGAAGTTATAGTGGCAAATACCTAGTGTAAGTTATACTTACATTAGTAGTTAAAGTGGTTAGCTTTTAACTTAGGTTGTTTTATATGGTGAGCTGTTATGACTTTTTGGTTTAAGCGTGTGACAGGTATCAGAGCATGGTTTCGAGAGGGAGTGTGTGAAGTGCAGTGAAGTTTTGTTTGTGTTCACTGTTAGTGGTTACTATATTCCTTTAGTAGCTATTGCAATGTATTTGTGTGAAGTGAGTTTAAAGTTGTAAGCTGTGTAGTAGACATTTATGAAGTGGTAAGAGTAGTTTCCATTATTATTTTGTTCATTTTTGTATTATATTGAGTAATCTTGGGTGTTGAAGTTGTTAGAGTATATTAGTAAGATTTTAGGAAGTGAGTAGAAGTGTTTGTTAGGTCTTATGATACGACACATCGAGAATTGACAAGGGCGAACGTATTGGGGAGCTTTTAAGCTTGTAGAGAGCTTGAAGATCGAGATGGGAATAGCATAAGAAAAATAGGAAAAAGTAAAACAAGCAACCTACAAACAAGTCTAAGGATGTGACACACCATGGAACTTTTGAGGACTCATGGCACAACTCAATATGACTAGCAAGATGGTCCAGTGAAGGTACTTGCCTCTTAGCCTTATTTAAGGGTTAGGATAAGAGTGAAGTAATTAAATAAGCTAACTAAAGCAATGTTCACAAAGAGTATATTCAATATTCTCAAATAAGATGATTCTTGCAGCTACATGAACAGCGATTATTTATACCCGAAAAACTAGGGTAACCTGCCTAAAATGGAAAAGACTAAAAGGGTAATGTCTAAAATAAGTAATGTACAAGGAATAATAAAAGGGTATAAATGAAAATTCAAAGAAAATAACGACTAATGCAGTAGAATCCTTCATGTGAGTTTGGACACGTGGCGACAACTTATTGGATATGCTTCTAGCGGAAACAGACAAAAAGGTACAGTTAGGGTTGAGGTTGCCGAGCAGGTGTACTGAGTAGAGTTAGGTCTGTTTGGGGAGAAATGGCTTCGGATGTGTGCAGGGTCTCTCGGATTCTCGGCACTAGTGTGGCCGAGTTGGAGGTCGGCTTGGTCATTACTAAGTAGGCATGTGAGGGGTTGGACTATCAATAGAGTATTTGCCTAATTGGCACTCGATTATTGAGAGATGTGTAGTTACTCGACTCAGCATAAAGAGTTGGTCGACAGTAAGGATTAGCTTGGTCTCAGCAGAAGTTGGCTGGTACAGGAGAATTTGCTTTGTTAGTCTTTTCATGCCTCGAGCTTGGCTGTAAGTTAAAGGTCCAGTAGTTTAATTCCCATTATCCTGTGTTATCAACTTATTGAAGGAGTATCATATAATGTTAGATTCCACTCACGGCTTTATTGGTGACCAGAATAGTGGTGCTCATGTTGGCTGAGGCCAAAATAATAGTAATACCCCTAGCTTAGTCGATGATAAGTTTAATAAACTCACCAATCTTATTGAGAGTCGGTCAGTTGATGATAAGCTTGATAGAGTCACCAATCTTGTTGAGAGTCTAGTTACTGTAATGCAAGCCAACAAGTAGCAACCATAGGGTGTGCCTCATTGTAACCTACTTGAGAACGTTCCTGAGAGATAATATGACTAAGGTGGCTAAGCTAATTGCTCAGTTTGACCCCACCGAGTTGGAGGAGTAGCAAACCGAGTTGCTAGACAAAGGTTGGAGTTGGAAGAGATTGAGGAGGATATTAAGGATGTAGATGTAGAGAATGATGGAGAGGAAGAAGCTGAAGTGGAATATTATGAGGCAAAAGAACGAGGACACTGAGCTCCTTAAGGACTTGATAATGTTAAGATCTAAATCCCAACTTTTATTAGTAGTTAAGATGCACATGAGTATCTAAAGTAGGAAGAGAAAGTTCAGAAGGTGTTTGACTATTATAGGTATATAGATGCAATTAAGGTTTGACTTGCTACACTTGAATTTTCTAGATATGCTATCATGTGGTGGAAGAATCTGAATGCAATCAGAGCGAGGGATGGAATGAGAAGTATGAGGACATAGGTAGAGATAAAGAAATTATTGATTGATAGATTTGTACCTAATGCTTACCTATATGACACATTTGCTAAGTTGCAAGAGCTTCGCCAAGAGAGCTGATCAATTGATGACTATGTTAGGGAATTCTAGATGTTGATGATCCGAGTTCACATGGATGAGCCCAACGTTCGCATGGTGTTGAGATTCATTTTTGGAATTAAATATGAGATTTATAACATTATGAAAGTACAGAGGTTCTATACACTGGAGGAGTCCATTAAGGTCACTAGAGGGTCAAAAAATAGAGGAGAAATGCCTCGAGCAGACCTGGCAAAAATTTTTCTTGAGTTCCTACTTTACACAGACTTGCTTATGCGAAGCAAAGGAGACTATCCTGAGTTAAGGAAAAACATGATTGACTTGATGATAGGCTAGCTAGAGATAGGCTAACCTCGAGGACATATGAGTAAGGATAGATCTCTGGATGGAAGATAAGTGAGGTGAAGTGCTTCAAATATTTAGGTTACGGACATATGGCTCTTGAGTGTCCCAACTGACGTACCATGGTGCTCTAAAAAGATATAGTAGATTGCATTGACGAGAGTGAGCTAGAGGAGGAGAAGAATGCTAGAGGAGTTGAAGCCGAGGAGGAAGAGGAGACTTGTGTCCGACCAGGGAGAGGTAATGACACCGGTATTGAGATGAGTGCTGAGCTCCTTACTGAGCTTCGAAGAAAATCAAAGAGAAAATTTGTTCTACACCAAGTGTACCATTAAGGGATAACCGTACACCATCATTGTAGATTGGGGGAGTTGTACCAATGTGATCGCATAATCCCTTATGCAGAGGATAGGACTGTTAACCTTTAAGCACCCCTGACCTTACAAGTTATACTAGCTATATGATAAGGATGCTCTGTATGTCACTGAACAAGTGTCAGTACCTTTTAGTGTTAGGAACATATACGGGATGAAGTAGTATGTGATGTTATCCCCATAGGAGCCTTACATCTGTTACTTGGAAGACATTAGTTGTTCGACTGATGTGTTACTCACAACTGATATAAGAATACCTATGCCTTTATTTAGGAAGGAAAGAAGATCGTGTTGCAACCCACAACACTAACCTAGGTGAATGAGACCTATAACCATCTCACTTAAACTAACAAGAAGAAAGCAGTAATGATGAGCCGAAGAGAGCTTCAAGTTGTTGAAAGGGTCAATGGGTTGATGAACCTATGCTTTTATTAATTAGGAGACTACTGGAGATAAAAGACTTGGAAGATATACTTGAAGAGGTTCAGAAATTGATAAATGAATTTTTTTGGCCTATTCCTCGAAGAACTACTTAAGGGATTACCCCCAATTTGAGGCATAGAACATTATATTGATTTATAGCCAGGTGTAACCCTATTAAACCGACCTGCATATAGAATGAATCTAAAGTAGGTTGTCGAGCTGAAAAGACAAGTGATGAGCTGATAAAGCGAGGTTGTGTAAGAGAGAGTACGAGTCCTTATATTGTACTAACTATGCTCCTCCCAAAGAAGGATAGTTTGTGGCGCATGTACATCAATAGCTAAGCTATCAACCATATTATTATCAAGTATAGATATCCAAAACTGAGGGTTGATGACATGTTAAATGAGCTACATGGTGCTAAAATATTTTCAAAAATTGATTTGCAAAGTTGCTACCATCAAATTCGTATAAGGCTTGATGACGAATGGAAAACTGAGTTCAAGACTAGGCATGGTCTCTAAAGTAGTTGGTTATGCCATTTGGACTTACAAATGTGCTGAGCACATTTATGCGGCTTATGAACCATGTGATACGTCCATTGATTAGAAAATGTATGGTCGTGTTAACATCTTCGAGCTGTTTTCGATATCCTATGTGTTGAGAAGTTGTATGGGAACCTAAAGAAGTGTATGTTTTGTCAAAGAGAAGTTGTCTTTCTTGGGTATGTAATATCTGGGGATGGAATCTGAGATGATGAAGAAAAGGTCCAAATTGCCTTGAATTGGCCGATGCTAAGAGTGTCATTGAAGTACGAAGTATCCATGACTTTGTTTCTTTCTATAGAAGATTTATTAGGAACTTTGGTACTATTTCCATCCAATTGATCGAGCTTACTAAGAAGAGTGAAGGGATTCTGATGGAATGACCGAACTAGGTTGAGTAGAGCTTCAGAGAGATTAAGGAGAAGCTCATTATCGCTCTTGTCTTAGTTTTACCAGATTTTGATAAGCTATTTGAATTGGAATGTGATGCGTTAGGAATTGGTATAAGTGCCATCTCGATATAAGAATGCCAACCTGTTGCTTGCTACAGTAAGAAGCTCAGTGATGCTACACTGAACTATTCTGTATCCAAGAAAGAGTTGTGCTTTCTTTTCAGAGCTCTTACTGTTTGGCAACACTATCTATTAACTCGAGAGTTTGTAATTTATATAGACCATGAGTCTTTAAAGCATCCTGATAGCCAAAACAAAATTTCAAAGAGGTAAGATAAGTGATTAGAGTTCATAGAAGGATTTTCTTACGTAATTTGGCACAAGAAGGGCAGTGCCAATGTAGTTTCGGATGCCTTGTCTCATCGGCAAACTTTGTTGACTACTTTGCAAATAAAATTATTGGGATTTTCTCTTATCACCGAGCAATGTATTTCAAACCCACATTTTGGTCTTATTATTGAGAAGTGTAGAGAAGGAGTAGCTGTTAGAGGATATTACCTTAAGGATGGTTATTTGTTTAAGGAAAGAAAGCTGTGCATACCAACTTGTTTCATACATAAGCTGTTGGTTAAGGAAGCTTATAGTAAAGGATTATCTGGTCATTCTAGTGAGATTAAAATAGCCAAACAATTGAAAGAAAATTCTTATTAGCTTAGTTTAACCAAGGATATCCCTAAGGTTGTTAGAAGTTGTGAAGTGTATAAATGGATAAAAAGAAAGTAGGAATCGCATGGAGAGTATATACTCCTGCTAACATCGATTTCCCTATGGGCTGACTTTAGCATAAACTTTGTCCTAGGGTTGCCCCGTACATCTAGAGGAAGAGATTCAATTTTTGTTATAGTGGACCATTTCAGCAAAACGCTAAATTTCATCGCGTATCATTGAACTAACTGTAAGCCCCACAACTAGCTATTCGAGATTTCAATCAGTTGAAAGACTTGATCGAACCTAAATTATAAAGTAAAGTTAGAAATATTAGTAAAAATGACCCCGTAAACTTGAATTTAAGAAAATAAGTAATAAAATAGGAGACTATAAAATTTTCAAATTTTAAGCATAATAATTGCTAATTACCGAAAAGGCGAAAAGTGTAATCTAATAACTAATAAATTACTAAAGATAGATTATATCTATACTAAAAATTTTAGAATGACCAAAATAATAATTAGGAATATTCACATGTACCCCACATGTATTTACGTATAGATAAAAATACGCGAAATTACCTAAATTGGTAAAAAACTTAGTAAATAATTAAAGAAAATTAGTAATTAATTGTGAAAAAATCATAAAAAAATCAAAAGAGTGTGGAATGATGCAAATCTGGATGTAGCAGGTCAGGATCTGTAAAATAAAAATTAACCAATTAGAATTAAACAACACAAAAGCCAAAAATCAAGGAAATGGGGCAATGTCATGTCTAATTAATGCATATTAATTACCAAAATCTTCTATAAATAGGTGAAAAATTCACAGAACTCATTTGGGCAGTGATGAAGTAGAAAAAAATAGAGAAACTTGAAAATTCAAAAGAAAATCCAGAAAAAAAAAAGAAAAGAAAACTGTGCAGATAGGGCTAGGGAGCCAAACCCACACCTCACCACCACCTGGGACCGAGCCACCACCACCACCCCACTCCAGACCCATCATCTGGGCTGGTCGACAAGCTTGGACCGGGTTTGGATGGCCAGAAAACATCGAACCGGGTGAGTCCCATAATTGCCTCGATTTTGTGTAATTTCTTAAAATTAGTTATTTTACCCAGAAAATTATGAAACTTGTTATTCTGAGGTTTTATTGTATGTATATTTAGGAAAAAATAGTGATTTAGTTTAATCATATCTGAAAATATAAGGTTCTTAACAAATTGAACAAAACTGAGCATGATTAGAACTAAAAATAAATAGGCTTAGGAGTGTAGTTTGGAGCTCAATTTTTTTTATATAGAATTCTTATGTGATATAGGACAATGCTATGAAGCCATTTTTTTAAAATTAATTTTCGAAATTTTTAAGTTAATTTTTAGCCCTAAAATGATGGAAAAAATGGGTAATTTAGGGTTAAATAAGTAATTAAATGATTAATTACTGATTTAGTGAATAATTATATGTTTTAGGATGTTGAAATCTGATGGAGGATGATACTTGTAGCATTTAAGGTGTTAGATGTAATTATTAGGTTAATTATGTAATAAATGAGTAATAGGGAAAAATAGTAAATTGTAAGTTAATTTTGTAAATTAAGATAATTAGATGTAAAATCTGATTTAGGATGAATTTAGACATTTTGAAATGATAATTGATGTTTAGAGATGGTAATTAGAGTGATAGAAATATTAGAAGTGTATTATATACATAATAGGTGATAATACATAATATGTAATTATTGGAAATATAATAAATAGAAAATATTAAAATAAAAATTTATATTATGATAATAATAAAAATATACAATAAATCTGATAGAAAACTTAAATTTATGTAATTACATGAAAGATGTAAAAATTTCTCACATCAGGAGTAAATTCAGTATACTAATACGGATTTAAATGTACCGGATGGAATAAAATACTAATTAGAGGTAATGACGGTATTTAGGAGATCGGGAAGTAATGTGATTAATTTCACATTATGAGTTAAAACGAATTTCTAGGGTTCGAGTATAAAACAATATTTAAAAATCGAACTAGAACCTAATTTAGGAATCGATACGGAAACTGAACCCGGACCTAACCCCAAACCTAGAATAATTGTAAAAGACTTAAGACCTAAATAATTAGGCATATTAAACCTTAAACAAAATATAATAATAAGCGTTATAGGATAAAATGAACCTATAGCAGTTATATAGAAAAAAAACTGAAACCACGTTTATGTTATAGGGATAATTGGCGATGGCCCGAGCAAGTCGGACCTCGAGTGAGTGAGTGAGGAGTCGAGGTAAGTTGGGATTAATACGATACTGTATTTTGGAGGCTTAAGATTATGCTTGGTTGTGCTTGTTAAATAGTTGAATGTATGCATGTGCTTGATTATGGGTGACGCTATGATGTTGTTTGTTGTTTTGGCCTGTATTGTGTGATTTGTATAAAATGATTGATCACCCTAAACTAGACTTAATCAAATATACGACCAGTAATCATAATTGGGTATGCATGGCAACCCATTAGGGGAAACTTAGGACACTTCGGCCAAATACCGACCCCTTTGAAAAGGATAACGTAAGATTGCATAATGGTCCCTTCTTCATCCTCGGTCGAACTAAGTGATAGGTGAGGAGGTCGCGGCGAGGGTGAAGTCAGTGGTTTGAAGGTAGTCGTGGGAGGAGCGAGGTCTCCATTGCACAAGCTTGGGTTTGGTCGTGAGCTGTTGCATTAACGGTAACTCCTCAACCCGGATTAGAGTGGGCGTAATTTCTCTAATCTCACGATGGGCCGGATAACGTCGTACGATGGCATTTACTTGCACATGCATTGCACCTAATAAGTTGATTGAAAACCTTATTGTATTTATGGTATAGTTTTAATTCCTCCATCCTAACTTACTGAGTTGTGGTTACTCACATCCCTATAGACGTCGTGCAGGTGCTGGCTAAGAAGCGGCAAACAACTACTCTGAAGCTAGCAACTGCTGAATCCTAGGGAGTGAGGAAAAACATTGAAAAATAAACACATATTTTTAAGGTCTAAGTTTTTATTTTAGAATTACTTTTCATTTCTGAATAATGTAATATATTACGGAGACTTATTGTAAACTCTAACTACAATAACTGAATTATAATATATATACATATTTCCTCACTTTCTTAGGTAAATGATCTATTTAAATTACAAATTGTTTACTTTAAAGCGGGTTAGTCGTTGACGCTTTGTGTAGATCAGTGTAAGCCCCAAAGTTCAGCCAAGTAACCGTAAGATTGAACCTAGAACCCAAGGTTTAGGGCGATCGGCTAAAGGATTCGATCAAACCCAAATTATAAACTATTTAGCAAAATACCAGTAAAAATGACCCTGTAAACTTAAATTTAAGAAAATGAGTAGTAAAATAGGAGACTATAAAATTTTCTAATTTTAAGCATAATAATTGCTAATTACCGAAAAGGCAAAAAGTATAATATAATAACTAATAAATTAGTAGAGATATATTATATGTATACTAAAAATTTTAGAATGACCAAAATAATATTTAGGAATGTTCACGTGTACCCTACATGTATTTACGTGTAGATAAAAATACGCGTAATTTCTAAAATTGGCCGAAAACTAAGTAAATAATTAAAAAAAAAATAAAAAATAATTATAAAAAAATCAGAAGAGGATAACTGCAATAAGATTAGGTCGTGACAGAAAAAGAAAAAAATAACCAATAGGAATTTGACAAATAAAAAGCCTAAAATCATGGAATTGGGGCAAAATCCCATCAAATTAATGCACATTAAATTCTACAATTGTCTATAAATAAGGAAAAAATTTATAGAGCACATTTGGACAGATAAAAATCAGAGAAAATTAGAGAGAGTTGAAAATTCGAGAGAAAATTCAGAAAATAAAAAAAAATAAGAAAAACTGTGCAGTTAGGGGTTTTAAAAGAAACCCACACCAAACGAGGAGCTGGGAGTGGACGGCCACCACCACCACACGGTGGTGGCAGCGCCCAGGCCGGCCGACAAGGCCACGGCGGCCCGCGGTGGCCGGAGCCACCTGAACCAGTGAGTCCAAATTCCAGCCCGATTCTTGTATAATTTTTTAAAATTAGTTATTTTGCCCAGAAAATTATGAAACTTATTATTCTGAGGTTTTATTGTATGTATATTTAGGAAAAAATGTTGATTTAGTTTAATTATGTCTGGAAATATAGGGTCCTTAACAAATTGTTCAAAACCGAGCATGATTAAACCGGAAATTAAATAGGCTTAGGGATGTAGTTTGGGGCTCAAAATTTTTCTGTAGGATGCTCATGTGACATAGAACAGTGCTATGAAGCCATTTTTTTAAAATTAATTTTCGAAATTTTTAAGTTAATTTTTAGCCCTAAAATGATGGAAAAATTGGGTAATTTGGAGTTAATTAGGTGATTAGGATAGTAATTACTGATTTAGATGGTAATTATATGTTTAGGGATATTACTCTCTGACGTGGGAACTTAATCCTAGTCTATGGAGTGTTAAGTGTAATTAATGAAGGTGTTATGTGGTAAATGTAGAAAATTAGAAATATGTAGAATTGAAAATTAATAAATATGGAAAAATTAGGTTTAATTAGATAATAAAATAATGAAAATCAGAACATAACAAATCTGAAACAAAATTTAATTTTAGGTAATTATATGAAAAATGTAAAAATTTCTCACAACATGAGTAAATTCGGTACACTAATACAGATTTAAGTGTACCGGATGGAATAAAATACTGACTAGGGGTAGTGATCGTATTTAGGATATCTGAAAATAATGTGGTTAGTTTCACATTGTGAGTTGAAATAAATTTCTAGGGTCCGGGTACAAAACAGTACCTAAAAATCGAACTAGAATCTAATTTAGAAATCGATGCGGAACCTGAACCTAACCCCAAACCTAAAGACTTAATACCTAGATAATTAGGCATATTAAACCTTAAACAAAACCTAACAATAAGCGTTGTAGGATAAAACGAACCTATGATATTTATATGAAAAGCTGAAACCACGTTCGTGTTATAGGGATAACCGGCGATGGCCTGAGCAAATTGAACCTCGAGTGAGCAAGCGAGGAGTCGAGGTAAGTTGGGATTAATACGCTACTGTATTTTTGGAGGCTTAAGATTATGCTTGGTTGTGCTTGTTAGATAGTTGAATGTGTGCATGTGCTTGATTATGGGTGATGCCATGATTCTATTTGTTGCTTTAGCACATGTTGTATGAATTGTATGTAATGATTGATCACCCTAAATTGAACTTAATCAAATATACGACCAGTAATCATAATTGAACATGCATGGCAACCCGTTAGGGGATTTAGGACTCTCCGGCCAAATACCGACTCCTTCGGAAGGGATAGCGCAGGATTGCAAAATGGTCCCTTCTTCATCTTCAGTCGAATTAAGTGACAAGAGAGGAGGTCGCGGCGAGGGTAAAGGCAGTGGTTCAAAGGTAGTCGCGGAAGGAGTAAGGTCTCCATTACACAAGCCTAGGTTTGGTCGTGAGCCGTTGCATTAACGGCAACTCCTTAACCCAGATCAGAGCGGGCGCAATTTCTCTAATCTCACGACGGGCCGGACAACGTCGTGCGATGGCATTTGCTTGCACATGCATTGCATTTAATAAGTGATTGAAAACCTTGTTGTGTTTCTAGTATAGTTTTAAGTTCTCCGTCCCTACTTACTGAGCTGTGGTTGCTCACATCTCTATAGACGTTGTGCAGGTGCTGGCTAAGAAGCGGTAAACAACTACTCGGAAGCTAGTAACTGCTGGATCCTGGGGAGTGAGGAAAAACATTGAAGAATCAACACATAATTTACTTTTCATTTCTGATTAATGTAATAACTGAATTTTAGTGATTATATAACTTTTCTTACTTTCTTAGGTAAATGATTTGTTTAAATTACAAATTGTCTACTTCAAAGCGGGTTAGTCGTGGACGCCTTGTGTAGATCAGGTCTAAGATAGCGGTTGTAAGGCCAACTTCTATCTTAGGATGGTTTACACGGCGGGGGCTGTTACGACTCTGCCGCTTCGGGGCGTGACAGTTCTAAATATCAGGTCTAAGATAGCGGTTATAAAGCCAACTTTTATCTTACGATGGTTTACACGGCGGGGCTGTTACGACTTTGCCGCTTCGGGGCGTGACACTAACGATACTTTATATATATTTGATATGTTTTTACAGGAAGTTGTTTGACTATATGGAGTGTCGAAGACAATTGTTTCGGATCAAGATATCAAATTCTTGAGCTATTTCTAGAAGACCATTTAACGAAGACTTGGAACTAAACTTATGTTTGGCTCTAATAGCCACTCTTAGACTAATGATTAGACTGAAGTGGTGAATAAAACACTATGCAATATACTTTAAGCTACCATTTAAAAGAACATGAGAGACTGGGATGAATGTTTATTAGTTGTGGAGTGCGCATGTAACCGAACTGTCTATAGTATCACTGGGAAGACTCCTTCGTGACCAACATGTACTAATAGTAAAACCCTCGAAAATTTTAGCTGAACTAGTGGAATTTTTCCTATGGACTCAAGGTAAAGTCATGAGATTTGGTGTTGGTGACATCAAATATAATGTTTAAACATATCCTTTTATCTTTAGCAAGAACTGCTTGTGATAATTATATTATCTTTTGCGTTTTGGGTGTAGATTCAAAAAAGATGCTTGTCCTTGCAAGCGAAAGGAATGATGTACTCATAAGATTTTTCCTTAGCTACGGCGGATTTCACATTTCATTAAGGATACTTTAGTTTTTAGGTTATTTTATAGCGAAAGTATATTTAATCGGTACAAATCTTATAAAATAGTTGGTATACCAAGAGACAACTAGCTTAATTATGAAGTTACAAATCTTGTAAGTTAAGTTCCTATTAAATTGTGAAATAATATTAGTATCGATTGATAAATTTAAAGTGCTGAAAGCTAAATTAATATTGGGAAAAATTGTAAATAATTTATCTAAATTTTAATTTAAGTACAAATTAATTCCTTAAACTTTTCTAGTGTGCTTTAAGACTCATAAATTTACAAGTAATTTCTATAGATTGAACATAACATTTTTAAACTTTAATCTCAATGCATGAACATCTCTTAAATTTATCAATATATGCTTGCAGATTTCCTAAATTTTGATAATAATTTGATCTTTTTAACTTAAAAAGGAAATGCCATTTATGTTGACAATTTATTAAAATTTAATAGATCTTAAAGTACACCATAAAAGTTTAAAGGTTAATATATATCTAAGATAAAGTTTAGAGGGTTCATTATAATTTCCCCTTAATATTGGTTAAGAGTTACCAAGTTTAGCGACGGAAATTTTCATTAGTCACTAGTTGATTTGATTGAGTACTAACTATTTTTTATTGAGGCTAAGATTATTTTAATTTAGTAATACGAATATTGGTTTCTTAGTAGAGATGAATTGGATTTAATGTTTTTTTCTTAAGATGTAATATAATAGTCGGGAAAATATATATATTTTTACGGAGAATTACAAATTCATTATAAAAGAAAACGCATTGGCCAAGTCATGTTGTGCATCGAGTGAGGACAAAACGTGACGAGCTGGCGAACTGGAAAGGTGCTGACGTGATTCACAATAAAACAAATTTGTGTTAATAACCAAAGGTCAATTGGAGTGAAAGTGATGGCATCAAGAACAACAATAACATTACACGAAGAAAACGACAGAGAGAGGATTTAACCATCGTTTAACTGTCGATAATCTTAGACAAACTATGAAATAAAATTTATCGTTGAAAAATATAACTTAGGGAAGGGTTGTCTAATTTCGACGTCTGAAAGGAGTGGCAAAGGTGTATAAAAATTTTTTCTCCACCTCCGTTGAAACAAAACGGAAAAAAGCTCCAACAATATTAATATATTCTATAAATCGATAATTAATATATAAATACTAATAAAATTTTAATAAATAAAAATATAATTAATACTTTTTAAAAAGACAAGTTTTATAATTATCAAATATCAAAATTTTATTGATATCGATATGCATTTATTAAGTCATATAATATATTAATACTATTAAATATTTTTTTCATTGAATTGATATTTGTGTCAGTTTTTGATAAATTTATGAATAAAAAATGTTATTTAGGAAAGCATAATGTTGCTTAGAGGATTTCATTTCTTGAAAAAAAAAATTTAAATAAAAGGATTAGTTCCTTTATTTCTTTGATTCCATCATTAGTATTCCTTTGCTCCAAACTGTGGAATTGTGCCTGCTTCCAAGTCACCATCAATCTTTCAATTAAAATTCGTTCTTAGTCTTTTCCTAACCTAGTTTTCGACTCTAAACCACATTAAACAAGTCGTAAATGTTAGGTCAATCCTAGAAAAACCAAATAAGAAGTCATTCAAAAATAACTTTTTGAAAGATTGATCGAATGTTTTGGCAAGAGTTAAGTAGGGGAAAAGATCCGCAAGAAGGTGGTTAGTCAAACCCTGTTTGGCCGATTTTATATGTTATGATTTAATCAACAAATTTGATTACATCTATATTTTTTCTTTTGCTAAAGGAAGATTCATTAGTAAGAAAGGAGCATTTGTCTTGGTGCCCACGGTCACTGTAAGCACGTAATAAGTTAAACAAAGGAGATGGGGTAATGATACCCCAAATGAATTCCTCATCATCATTTTTTCCCCCCTTAAAATGTAATCCAATCATGTAAAGCTACGCTTTCATATATGTTTTTTTTTTTTTTTTTCCAAAATATAACAAACATAATCAAAACTAAAAATGCTACTAAGGTGGGTCCTGAATAAGTGTCATTAAACCAGAACTTGACTTCATATTTTATGGTGCTTCTAAAAACAAGTCTTAGGTCTTTGCAGGGTTTTTATCCAATACACAAACCCATCCTCATAAAGTATTATTGAACTCACAACCTGACCTAACTCGACGCGACCCGATCCAATAATTTTTCCTTTTTTAAAAAATAATTTTATTCACAATAATCACTTAGACTTTTGCAACAACTTAGATTTAATTTAGTATATGAAACTTATAAAAATTTAATGAAATAAAGACATTTAAAATAAAAATAAAACCTAATATGTTTTCATAATTGGCACATGAATGAGGAAAAATAAAGTTATAATGGATGATAGTAAGATTGCAAAGGACAAAGGGTAAGGGTTGGTGATTATGACTTTATGAGAATTGAGATGAGAGTTACTTTAAATGAGATAAGAGAGAGTTAAAAAAGATAATTAAGTGAGAATGAGTGATTAGCAAGTGTGAAGGATGAGAGAAATTAGAGATAGTGGTTTAGTGAGGGGTTAAAATTGTTTTAAAATTATTATCTTATTATTATTTTTATTTATTATATGTATATATAGTAGCTAATAACCATTTATTATATATTATTTTTCATTGGGTTTGGGTTTGGGTTTCCTATAGGGTTTTATTCAAGTCTTAATTGTTAATCCAAAACTTTATAGGGTTTTGAAACAAGATCTAAAACCTATCCTGAAACCTTGTTGAGAATTACCTTATAATGTACTTATGGGGTTGGCCAGGTCTCTTCATATTGGCATCTCTAAACAAAGTAAACCAAATATGTCTAATCAAGGACAAAGAAGTAATACGTACTCAATCGACTCCTCTTGATTACAACAGTTACAAAGAGAGTCTGTCTCAATTTGCATTTAAATAAGTTGAATTTACAAGCTTTAACATTAGAGCTAGCTCTTCATAAGTAAGTGTTCGACTTCTTATATTACTTGCATGTTCTAAATTATTTTCCAAACTTCTTTTTCTAAGTTGAGTGAGATGAAGATGCCTTATTTACATCCAAAAATTGGCTTGTTAGCTTATAGTAAAATCTTTTCCCCTTTTATGATCATTAGCTCCATAATTTCTCGGTTCCACTTTTCCCTTTCTTCATCTCTCATCTCACCTACCTTTAAACTCAACAAATCAGGATAACTTTCTTCATACACCTCTTAAAGCCTTTAATTCATAGTCTATTTTGGGTAAGTTAAGGGTTTTTAAAGATATTAGCATTATCCCCTTTGCTTATTTGCTAAAAAAAAGTTCATTTCTATTCAATTCTTTCCCTCTTGAATGCTTTGTTGACACCATAAAATCTATTAGAATTATATATATGAATATTATTTATTCTGTTAATTCTCTTATTTTCCACGTAGGATTATAGTAGGATTAATGCCATGTGATTCATCTATGCTTTTGTTCCTGTATAAATATTGCATCCAACTGTAATAACAAACTACTACGAGATTTAGCTTTTCTTCTTCTTTGTTTGTTTCATCATTCTCTCGAACTTTAGAAGTACTTCCATGGCAGACGGCTAAATCTGTAAGTTTTCTTATGGTATCGGAGCAAGGATTGATTTAGTTTTTGCACATTTTTTTTGTGGTTTACATCGGCATACTAGTAGCTATGATGATTGCGACTACTATAATTGATTTGAATATGGATCCTTTGTTTGTTTCGAATTTCGATAGTCCTAAAGTGGTGATAGATAACATTTTTTTTTAATGGAACAAGTTGGAGTCATTCCATTAGAATGGGACTTGGAGCCAAGATGAAGTTAGGGTTCATTGATGGTAGAATTGATAAACCTAATGATAATACTCCCGAACTTGCTAAATAAATTCACTGTAACTATATAGTTAGGTGTTGGATTCTTAATTCTATGAATAATGATCTTGCACAAAATTTCTTGTATATGAAATCGGCTAGGGATTTATGGTTAGAAATTTCGGAGTAATATGGTCAGAGTAATGGTCCATTTGTATACCAAATACAGCATGAGATATGCAACATGAAGTAAGGAAATTCAATTGTTAGTGTCTATTTTAATAGAATAAAAAGATTGTAGCATAAATTGTAGGTTTTAAATGGTTTTCCTAATTGTTCTTGTAGTCATCTTGATTATTGCACTTGTGGATTCAAAGAAAAAGTAGAAGAATTTGATTCACAAACAAAGCTCATACAAGTCTTGATGAGATTGAATGAAGTGTATGGGAATGTACGAAATTCTTTACTTTCGATGAATCCATTGCCTTCGGTAAATAAGGCATTCTGTCTTATTTAGCAAATTGAAAAACAAAGGGAGATAACATCTACTTTATCAGGGGAATCAGATGTATCCGCTCTTAATGTTGTTAAGATTGATGTAAGAAGGAATTCTTTTGATAAAAGGAGATTTAAGGGTGTTAGAGGTTCAAAATTGGTTTGTAAGCATTCTAAGAATGAAGATCATAGCATCTCGAATTGCATTCAAATTGTAGGTTATCCAAACTAGTATAAAGGGAAAAGGTATAAGAGTACAAGATCAGGAGCAAATAATAGTGTTGTAGAGCAGGAAGAAAGATTCTATTTTGCAAACATGCCATTTGATCATGTTTCTAGTGATTATAATGTAGGGTCAAGTGCTTATAAACTAGGTGAGCAAGATAAAATACAAAAACTCTGTGATGAATTGATGAGAGTTCTCTAGTCCAAACAGCAACATGAGGATGGTGCAGTAATGGTTCACTTTGTGGGTAATACTCTTTCCTTCTCTAGTATTATTGCTATGAATGATAAGATTGGTCTTTAGATAGTTGATAGTGGAGCCACGGATCACATGACTCCCTATGAAACCATTCTTTATAATCTATACACTTTTGATAAACCCATATGTGTAAAGCTACCTGATGGTTCAATTCAACTTGTTCATAAGGCCGGTTCTATTGGTATAAACCAAACTCTTACCCTTCATAATATACTTCTTGTTCTTAAATTCACACACAACTTGTTGTTAGTTAGTTGTTTATTGGTTGATTAACAAACACAAGCCTTGTTTGATTCATCTATGTGCAAATTACAAGACTAGAACAATAATTGTATAGCCAAAGCAATTATGCAGGATGGACTATATTTGTCGAGATCATACTACAACTCGACAAGTTTTTTAGCAAATTCTTCTTGTAATAAATCTAAGCTAGCTTATTTGATTCATTCCAATCTAGGACACATTTTGATTTCCAAACTCAGATAGTTGAATTGTTGTAAAGATATTGACATTGCAAATTTCTTTGTGAAATTTGTTAAGAAGCGAAATTCCATCGTTTGCCTTTTGAAAGAAGTTCACATCACTCCTCATTTGCCTTTCATCTTTTACATATAGATTTGTGGGGTCCTTATCATGTGGCAAGTATTTCTAGAGCCAAATACTTTCTTACTATTGTTAATGACTAGTCTAGATATACTTGGACATATTTGCTTCGTCAGAAGTTTCAAGTTGCTTCTACTTTGACTTCTTTCTTCAAATACATACACAATCATTTTTCTATTCATCCTAAGATAGTGAGAACTGATAATAGTACTGAGTTTGTTTCACATGCTTGCACTACTTTGTTCAATAGCCTTGGAATTTTCCATGAGAAAACATTGGTGTACACACCTCTATAAAATAGAAGAGTGAAGCGTAAACACAGACATCTTTTAGACACTACCTGTACTCTTAGACTTCAAGCAAATTTGCCAAAAGAATTTCGAGGAGAATGTGTTCTAATAACTACAGCTCATTAACAAAATGCCTATGTCACTTTTAGAATGGAAAACACCTTTTGAACTTTTGTTTGGAAAGAAACTAGATTATATACAATTGAAAATCATGGGGTACCTCTGTTATGTCTCAAATCTATCTAAACCACATGATAAACTCAAACCAAGAGGGATCAAATGTATATTTCTTAGCTATTTGAAAGGACGAAAAGAATATAAAGTTTATGACATCAATGCAAAACACATCCTCTGTAGTCGTGATGTGCTATTCTTTGAAGACAAATTTCCTTTCCTATCTACTGTGCATGATTATCATCATCTAGTTTCGACTAGTTCCAATAGTCTTCAACAAATTCAATTTTTAGATTTACCACTCTGTTCTAGTCCCTGTACTAATAATAACATACAAATTTCAGCTGATACAGGTCATTTATCTAATTAGTCTTTATCTAGTTCTTCTTTTGATCCTATCATTGATACACTGTCTTCACCTCCTTCTTCTATTGATATACTAACTCCAGTTCTTTCTTTAAGAAGGTCTGCGAGAGAACATCAACCTCCCAATTAGCTTAATGAGTATGTTCATGCTGCTTGCACACCACAAATAGTTCATTCCATCACTTTACCACTAAAGCAATTAGTTTCTTATCCATTGTTTGATTCTCAAACTTTTTGAAACCTTCCACCAGATTATGTAGCTTTCTTGGCTCATGTATTAACTACTAAAGAACTAACTCATTATTCAAAAGCTTGTAATTTTAAGGAATGGGTTGAAACCATGTACAAAGAGCTTGATGCTCTTGAGCTTAATGAAATATGAGATCTTGTTCCATTACCTAAAGGCAAAAAGGTGATTGGTTTAAAATGGGCATATAAGATAAAGTTTAAGCTTAATGGTAGTGTGGAACGCTATAAAGCTAAATTAGTAGCAAAGGGTTATAATCAAATACATGGAATTGATTATCATGACACATTTTCCCCTATTGCAAACCTCACTTTTGTATGGATTCTTATAGTTGTGGCCACTACAAAAGGTTGGCCAATTCATCAAGTTGACATCAACAACGCCTTTTTACATGATTATGTTGATGAGGAAATCTAAATGTTGCCACCTGAGGGATATGAGAAAGCTCAACATGGTCAAGTTTACCGATTAAAGAGATCTCGTTATGGTCTAAAACAGGCCTCGCGTCAATGGAATATTGAATTGAGTAAGTTTCTCATTGATCATGGCTTTGAGTAGTCTAAGAATGACTATTCACTATTCATATAGGAGTCATCAAATGGTTTCATAGCAATTTTATTATATGTAGATGACATGCTTCTTATTAAAACTTCTGACACTTTGATTTACTCCCTCAAAGCTAATCTACATGCAACTTTTACAATTAAGGATTTGGGGCCTGTTAAATTCTTTTTGGGTATTGAAGTTTGTTAAACATTAGTTGGTACAGTTTTAAATTAGAGGAAGTTCATCTTAGATTTGCTACAAGATTTTGTTTTGACAGCAACAAAACCAGTTTCCTTTCCTTTGCTTACCAGTCTTCATTTGAGAAAGGAATTGGGATCACTTCTTTTTGATCCAACATTCTATTGTCAAATGGTAGGCAGACTTCTCTACTTAACCTTAACTTGTTTAGACATTTCCTATGCTGTATAAGTCTTGAGTCAGTTTCTTAGTGCTCCCCGATCTTTGCATCTTGATGCATTATTCCATGTATTAAGATATTTGAAAGGTTCTATTTCATTGGGATTGTTTTATCCTACAAAAAATTCATTGAATCCTATTGGGTATACTGCTTTCGATTGGGGTTCTTCATCCATGGACAAACGCTCACTTACAGGGTATTGTGTACTACTTGGAAATAGTTTAGTCTCTTCGAGAACTAAGAAACACCGTACTGTTTCTACTTCTACCATTGAGGCCAAATATAGAAGCATGGCCTCAACTTCCAAAGAATTATTGTAGGTTACATATATCTTGAGAGATTTGAAGATTCCTCTTTCACTTCCTGTTTCATTGTATTGTGACAACAAATTTGCTATCTAAATTGCTTAGAATCCCTGCATGCATGGTTGCACTAAACACCTAGGTATTGACATACATTTCACTCATGATCATATATCTTTTGGGTTTCTTCACTTAATTCGTGTTCCCTCAAAACTTTAGCTTGCTAACATGTTCACTAAAGCAATTGGATCTTCTTCTTTGCAATTTTTTTGTTCCAAGTTAGGACTACAAGTAGCTCCGTCTTGAGAGGGGGATATGAGAATTATATAGATATTATTTATTTTGTTTATTCTCTTATTTTCCATATGGGATTACAGTAGGATTAATGCCACGTGATTCATTCATGCTTTCATTCCTATATAAATAGTACATCTAACTATAATAACAAACTACTACCAAATTTAGCTTTTCTTCCTCTCTACTTATTTCATCATTCTCTCAAACTCTACAAGTACTTCTGTAGCAGATAACTAAATCTGTAAGTTTTCTTAAAATCCTTCCCCCTTTTACGGATTCAAGAAAATTTCAATTGGGTAGTGATACTCTCGAGGAATTGGACTTGAAGATCATTTGAACAATTAATAATCCTCCAAGCAAGCTTTCTTGCTAAGGACTTACTAAAGTCTAAGGGATCTTTAAAACCAATTCCCCCTAGATACTTTGGTTGAGTTAGATTTTACCACTTTTTCTAATGAATTTTCCTTTTGTAATATCACCTTCCTATCAAAATTTAGCTATTGAATAGATACCTTTATAGTATTTCTTTGCAAAGAAAAAATCATTCATTGTGTAAGTCAATTTAGTAAAAGTTACAAATTGATAAGGACTTCTTTACCACTTAGAGATAATAGAAGGCCTTTCTAACCTTACAGCTTTGACATAATTTTGCATATGTTAACACTAAGAACCTCTAATTTAGATTTACCTTAATCTAGAGGAAATTCCCATAGATTTCCTAGCGTACTTTCAATACTAATGCCCAAAATGTTTACATACTTAAACCTAATCCATTGTGTTTTTACTAAAGAAGATATTGGATTTCACATGATTAATCAACTGTTCCTTATGTTGTAATTTGTGCATAATGTATCAAGACACTTTTAATATATTTATGAATATTACTTATAAAAAATAAATATTTATTGTATTTATATACTTTTTGCTAGTATATATCTTACAATAGAGTCTCATAGATAATTAGAGTATGCATGGAATTATAATAAGAGTGTATTATCAATGAGATCTTATGACATCATATTATCTAAAAGCTATCCTTAGTTGGATAAACATTTGAGAGGACATAGATAATTAGATTAACATGTTGTATAACTAAGATTATTTTCATTAGATCGAGGGAAAGATATCCAAGTTATATAAGTCGGTGCCCACAGTTAAGTGGATACACTAAATACGACCTATTAATAGAGGACACCACATGTTTAATGTCATTATCCATATGAGTGAGCGTAAATAATCTGTAGACTTGAGACCTTCATATATCCTATATACGAAATTTGTTGTGCTTTGATGCTGTTAAATGCAGTTTTTGTTTGGATTGTAAATAATACAATTATTGAATACGACACGAAATATAGAGGATAATGATGAGTCAAGATATAATTCATCACTTTCTTAGATTATGGGTCAACATCTAGGGTCGCTTGATTGAGATAATAGTGACTTGTAAGTTTATGGCCACAACAAATATTATTGTATCTATTTTATCTTAGAAACCAAGTAAAACGATTAAATATTGATGACATGACATATAATGGTTTAATCAGGATATCATTTGATGAAGATATTTAATTACATAGTAATCGGTTCATAATAGTTTCTCATTCATACCTTTTCTATTATGTTGGATAATCAATAATTATTATTAGGCGGTTATCTTGGTTTATGTTTAAATAGACATTACTTTTATGTATAGAAACTTAGAGGGTCACACAGTATAACACAATTAACGAAAACAAAGTTTTTGACAAAAAATTTTAGTAGATACTAAAATTTGTTAATATTTATTTTGGAGTTAGAAAAAATTAATTGGAAATAATAAATTGGAAGTAATTTATTTTACGTCGTAGAACATATTTGTGGTTAAGTACTTTTTAAAGATTATGTATTTTATTATTACCTTTTCATGTAAAAGTAGATAGAATTTATTAATTCCATATTTAATTGCTATTAAAAAATTCATGGTAATTGAAATGATATAAAATTTACTAATTTCATATTTAATTGCAATTGAAAAGTTCATAGTAATTAAAAGGTTGTCTACTATTAATTTCATGTTTAATTGTTATGCAATTGAAAGGTTATGGCAATTAAAAAGTTTATGGAATAAAAAATCTCTTTCATTAATTTTAATTAATATTTAAAAAGAGACAAGGGAGAGAAAGAGTTGTATGTTGATTTTCTATTTAGAGAAATACCTAAAGAAAAGGAAAACGAGAGGATATAACATTTTACTTCCTAGTTTTTCTAATTCTAATTCAAGTTATCTAGTAATATAAAATATTAGAATTTGTTCTTTTCAACGTGTATGTGGATATTACTAAAAAGACTATATTTGGAGTTCTTGTGGTGAATACGCTTTGTAAACATCAAATTAAATTCGTATTGCAATTGAACTCCATCCCTAGGAGAAGACGGTACTCCTCAATAGCGAAAAAGGTATTTTATAATATTTTATTAACATATATATTTTATTACATGTTACACATGAATCATACAATAGATTTTATAGTTTTTTTTTTTTAATTTCCATTACGTTCTTTTTTATCTATAAAACCTAACACCCTAATATCATTAATAATCATCCAATAACTTCTTTAATATATAGATGTTAATCCCACTAACTTTAACAAAGAAAAGGGGATCATCTACTAACAAAATATGTGTAAGTTCAGGACTACTCCTCCTTATCTTGATCCCCATAATATTTCATTTTCTTTTCTTTATGGATCATAAACAGAATGTACTATTAGAAGGAACAAATAGGATCCCCCAGACGGACCCCTACTGGACGTTATTTTACTCACTCTTTTTTCCATTTTACAATTAGATTATATAAAACAAAAACAATGCAATTGTTATTTAGTTGATCTAAGTGTCACAAAATCCGATTGTCCTCATAGTTTTTTTATTTTTTATTTTTTCCCCCCAAAAGTGCCATTTTAGCCTGTAATAAGCATTTGCTATATCTATATTGATTGTACAATTGGAATTTCAACGTTTATTTTTAGTTTTAGAAATGAAGTACCTCATGGGTGACTATTACGAATGAGTCAATTTGAGATGAGCACACTTTAATAGCTTGACTACAAGAAGAGATTAAAGCCTACTAGTAAGAATTTAAAAAATTATCTTTTGCACACGAAATTGCATAGACTAATAGATTGATATGGAGATATTTCTTCAAGATGAGCTAATTTTGGAATCATGACCGTGTTAGATTCATCAAAGGATGAAGGAAACGTACTAATTGAAGAAAGTTTCTAGTCACCTTTGTCCGATAACGCTCCAATGAGTTTGATAGAATAGGCCATCCAAAGCATCAGGTCTAAGGGCTCTTGTTGATCCTAATTTGAAAACAACTTGCTTAACTTCTTCTTCTATTATTTCTTTAGTTACCCATATGTTGTGTTCCTCATATAGTACACGTTGAACATGATCCAAAACACCGCCCCATTGGTTGATTCTTGTTCACTGAAGAGTGTTTGGTAAATTTTAGAAACTCATTGGAAATCTCCTCCTCTTCGATTAATCATTTTTCTTCCACTCTTTAGGTTTTTTAAGATTTAGTTTTCTCTCTTCTTCTCAAGGTGGACTAGTGGAAAGATTTAGTATTTTTATCTCTCAGTTGAAGCCAATTAATGCTTGAACGTTGAAACCAATGCAGTTCTTCTTGTATCAATAGGAAATTCAGTT
The DNA here is from genome assembly GCA_024138015.1 of Lumnitzera littorea. Lineage (NCBI taxonomy): Eukaryota > Viridiplantae > Streptophyta > Magnoliopsida > Myrtales > Combretaceae > Lumnitzera > Lumnitzera littorea. Next base: position 4,021,267 of record JAMXBB010000005.1, on the reverse strand, counting down.
CTTCCCTAACAATTTTTTTTTTTCCCCATTATCCTAACAACAGTATCTTGACCTTGAAGAAATTCCAATTTCCTTGTTAAACCATCTATACACTTATCACCATTTGAAAACTGTTGCTTGCTCCATTCAATTAGGTTGTTCTTGCATTCTTTCAGTTTCTCCATCAGTTTGAACAAGTCAAGGGGCTTAACAATGGCATTCCAACTAGACTCAGAATTCCTTATGTCTTCTTTTATCTTCTTTTTCAACTCAGATTTTAATCACGAGTTTCATTATAATTGTGTAATAGAAACAAATAATATATATATATATATATAAATAGTTTTTCGAAGAAAAATTTTAAACAAATAATGATTAAACATAAAATAGATATAGATAAGATTAAGACTAAAATGAAAATAATTCAAACAGGGATCAAAGTCTTCACTTTCATACAGATCTCTCTATATTAATGGCGTCCTCGTCGTTATCCAATATATTTCTACACGTTTCATCGATTTGTTTAGCTTGTTTTATAAAATCTCTATCATAGTTGGATCATTATGCTCAAGTTATGATGATTTAAAGTTTCGTATAGTCAAAATGGTCATAAAGTATGCTGCTGTTCATGCCCTCCTCTTTCGTGGTCACGAGTTGCAAGAGAGGAAGCTCGTGCATGGCCAAGGGCCATCGAAGATTGAGAAAGAACAAAGTTATGGTAAGTGGAAATTGAAGAGCCGTTAAATGTTTGTGATTTATTTTTCTTTTTGAGAAAAATTAAAGGCTTAGCTGAGTGGACTTATTATAGAGATCACGTCTCCACTTTCTTAATCTATATGTGGACAAAATAATGGTATTCACACGTTATATAGATTAATAAATAGCATATAAATATGTAAAAATATAATTTGATATTTTTTTTCCAAAAATATATTTCTTTATTAATATATATGAAAATTTTATTAATACTTATACACTATTTATCGATAGTTCAAATATTATATTAATGCTATTAAATATTTTTTCTATAATAATAGCCTTTCAAATTTAATCTAGCAGCGACTTATTATTCCATTTCACCCCCATGAAATCAAATCAAATATGTTGTTAGTATCAGATTATGCGATCCCTTCAAGTTTTAGGATTTCAAAAGCTTGATGTCTATAATCTTTAGTACGTTTTTCTTGAAAAACATCAATATACATAAAAAATAGATATCTTATCTAACACCAGTCAGTTCTGCTCAAAAAAAAAAAAAAAATGAAATAGAAGAAGAGAGAGAGAAGATCAAGGTTTCGCTATATATATATATATAGTCTGAGCATTTTCTTTTATTCAGCAGATTTAACTCAACATCAGAGTTAGATATTATGCCCGCCATATATAAAAGAGCAAAACAAGCTTAAATAAAAATTTTCAAGTACAACCCTGAAATTAAATACATGCATATCTATGTGGCAAAGCATATTTTACTGTATTCCTAAAAATTTTGAGAACATTGCCTTTACCAAATCAAAGAACGAAGTATTGGTTTGTAAATATTGTCTGTTTCAAGTGAGATTGTTATATATTAATTCCACAATATATATATATTCATCAATAAGCTATTATTTCTATTAGCTAAATGGCGCTTTATAAAACCGGGGCCAAAAAAGAATACGTACAGCTCCTACATTTTGATATAAAGCATAACATGATATCAGAAAATAGGAAATTCTAATGCTGGATCTTCCTATAATTAACCTTAATTTTCTAGTTACATATCATGTTTCCATTTATAAAAGGCCAAACACGTGATGAAAGAGATACTCTTTTTCATGAGCTTTCTATGGATAAATATTTGCTATTTCTAGCTAGTTGTCTCAAGACATATATACATCTTCATAAAAAATTAATAAATAATCATATAAGTTTACTTTAGCTATCCATATATATATATGATTCGTAGAAACACATTCGGAACAAAAAGTTTGAGATAACAAATATTTATCCACTTTTTACGCTGCCCCAACTCCTAAGAAAGAAGATTATTAGTATATCATTGCCTTTATGAACCTCCAGGAAAACATTAAGTCCCAATCCCCACATACAACGTTATTCTTTGTTGGTTGCTTGCTCAATGGTAGAGTATATGGCTTTCAAATGTGGCTTTTATAATTTTTATGAAGTAATAAATTCATTCACGTTCTTGGTAGAGTTTGTAAGACCTCGACTTATCCCCCCAAAAGAAAACACCTACACATGTACACGTGTATATATGTATATATATATCTACGTAGTAATTTATACAATTTTAAGGTACTTTCTAGGGGAAAAATTATCGATTACATATTTTTTATAGCCTTGGACACATGATTATTTTCAAAATGCGATAGGGTGAATATATATATATATATATATATATACATATATATATGCATATTCGAGGATTATTATACTTTTTCAAGGAATTCATCGTGAAATAAGTTTGTGATGTAGTCTTTTTTTGCCTATCTTTATATACAGCTTCAATGAAGCACGATTCATTTGCAATAGGAGGATAATCTATTAACCCAGGTTAATTTTCAAGGCTTTATTTACTAGACTATATACATAGAAAAAAATGATAAATAATATGCTGCTTCAAGTGTTACACATGTATGTATTTTACGGTTTCGATAACAAGTGCTCTAGAAAGACTTGATTGCTCATGTTTCCATAAAGATTTTCAAAACTATATGCTTCATGTAATTATTATTGTTAGTATATATATTTTATAGTTTTGTTAAAATGTATATATGAATGATTTACAACAAACATCCAGATTAAAAGATCTGAATGAAGCAGAGTTGAAGACAATTTATGTAGATATATTTTACAGTTTTGTTATATGTATATGTGAATGATTTACAACAGACATCCAGATTAAAAGATCTGAGGGAATAAGTAGTGTTGAAGACAACTTTATCTCTTTGTTTTTTCAGAGAATATTTACCATCATCTAGAAAAAAAAGTTTTGTCTCTCACCATCATCAAACTCAGTTTGTGAGTTGGCTGTTGTTTTGGTAACAAATCTTCACATAGTCATCGTCTTGTTGGGGTTAATGACTGGAAAATTCGGATTATATATATATATACGCTAAACTTGGGTGTGTTCTCACTATTCCATATGCTAAATACAATCTTTAGACCTTAAGCAACAACAATTTCAACACCGAGGAAATATCGGATTATTAAAATCTACAAAATCACACATCTTCTTGAGACTAACCGGTCAAAAAATGCTCCCCTAAAAATAATTAAGTTAATAAATGAAGCACATATATGTATTTCATAAATTCTAATTAAGAATTTGCACACATAACATGTATCAATGAGATGAAACCCTACCAACGTATAAGTATATACATGGTCTTTTCACAAATAACTACACAAGGCAGAACTATACCAGAAATTTAGTCGATCAGCTGCGATAAAAGATTAACATAGATAATCAATATTCTATAAATAGTACGTTCATTGATGTTCATGAATTCAGAAGAACCTTTTGATGCCCTTATTTGTTGGCGATGAATCTTGTGGTGGTTCGGGCCCTAGCCTGAGCTCGAGGTCTATATCCGAATCCGATTCGCCGCGGCTGATCGATCTCTCATGGTGAATATGTTGATCAGAAATATTGCGATCGATATAGTTGCTTGTTGGTTGCTCTGGTATTTGATCATTAGGAGCAATAACCCTAGGTATTTCCGAAAACAACGACAATTGTTTCACTTCAACTCCTCCATGAGATTGAGATTCAATTTGATTTGCAGCACCACTAATTTCTTCTTTTTGAAACATCCAATTAGGCCATGAGATATTGCTGAAACTTCCTTCATCGGATGGCTTCGATTCGGGAGGTCTCGACCGCGGCGTCGTTGTGGTTGAAGAATATGGTGGGGAAACAACATTCCTAGGACTAATATTAACGTCAACAAATTGGTGATGCTGTTGTGATGATGTTGTTTGATCGATCGAGGGTTTCTTCAACCTGGCTTTGTCCTTGCGGTGAATATTCATGTGACCACCTAGGGCTTGTGCATTAGAAAACCCTCTCTTACAAAAGATGCATCCATAGGATCTTACTTGGCTTCGACCTTGCTGCTCGTCCACCGTTGGCCGGTCGGAAAGCTCTTTGGATGCCGGCGGATCAGCTTCCATATATGATTATTGGATGAGATTTGTTGCTAATAATATTAAATCGAATAGATGTAAGAGATTGGTGTGGTTTTGTTGATGCTACTACAGAGATGATAGAGATGTTTTCCGTAGAGGAGTGAGGAAGGTTTTTTTACTTTATAGAAATAGCTTTTGAGCAACCAAGTATAATGTGAATTAAATATAGGGCAAAGAAACTATAAATATTGGGAATTTCTGTTTGGACCTGAGTAGAGTATGGAGAAATTGGTCAACGTATAATGAGGACGATTTGTGCTTGAAACTTATGTTTCCTAGAAAACATTGGACATAGATATGTTTTCTTGGGATCATCTATTATATATATATATATATATGTATGTATGTATGTATCTATGTATTGTTTCATTATTGTCTGATTTTGGTCGGGCAAAAGCTTTCTTTTAAGACTCTGAGGATCAATTAAATGTTGAATCATTCTAATGGCCACTTCACCCCGATTGAAATAGTTGGAAAAAAAAAAAAACTGGCAATAAGTAATGTCATAGCACAAGTTAATTTTGGTGTCTTATATAGTCTAGAAACATATTATTTAAATAAATTGAAAATAAAAAATAATGATTGACAAATGTGGTTTTTGGGGAAAGGTAATTTGAGATAGCACTTTTGAAATAGTTGGAAAAAAAAAAATTAACTGGTAATAAGTAATGTCATAGCACAAGTTTATTTTGGTGTCTTCTATAATCTAGAAACGTATTATTTAAATAAATTGAAAAATAAAAAAAAATGATTTACGTATATGGTGTGTGGAAAAAGGCATTTTGGGATAGCCCTATGGGGATTTGTTTCCTTTATATCACTTAATAAGTACGTGAAAAAGGTTCTTTTTAAAAAAAAAAATCAAATATATAATTGATAATGGAATGGATCTACTAAAATACTTTTGAGTAAAATTAGAAAATCAATTGTTGAAATTATCTACATTTTTAAAATAATCTTCTGGTATCATGATGATATCATATTCTTTTTTTAATCTCAAGAGTTGATTAATTTTAGACAATTTTATAAAAAGTAACTTTAGTTAACCTAAATCTCTTATAAAAAAAAAAGAAAATTAAGGAATATGTACACTTTTATGATATTGATTCTCCAATTGGGCAAACAAAATAATAAAATAAGTCGAAAATAAACTAATTTCTTGATTAGAAATAAAATAGATACAACCTTTTATCCAAGAGGAATTTTCTTTATTATAATATGTTTTTAGAAAAAGAATTTTGAGCCCCATAAAGAAGGTGAGTAAGTCCAATTAAAGTCATTTTGAGATAGAAAACACACTTTAAGGTTTGTAATGAATCTTTTTATTATTTAGCATTTTATTAGTGAGATTTTTGCAGCGATATTTTTACCAGCTTTTGTACATAATATATATATATACATGTACTTTTCATCTTTAAATAATCTTTTACAAGAAAATAAAGAGTTTTGAGTATTCGATATTTTTCATTCGTACAAGCGTCACCCTCCTATATGCAGTTGTCCTCTAGAACTAAATCCTAGGTCTGGAAATATATAATATAATGTCCACATAATATATGAAAAATGTACGGATTTCTAGAATGTTATATATATATATATTGGTAGATGGAAACATAAGAAGCGTTAATTCTTTAATAACATCGACAAATCCGAGAAAACTCATGAATGCATGCTTTTTTACACATAGCAAGCTGGGCATCCACTTGACTGAATTGGCAATACATGCGGACTTAGTTTTTTACTAAAAGCAAACGTTGCCGTCTTCCTTCCTTTGCTAGCTGTGTGCCTGCCTGTCCATGCATGTGCTAGACTAGACCTAGCCCTACCAACACAACAATGATAACGTTATGCCCGAGCATATTATTATGAACGCGCATCGAACCTAGCCAGAATAGCAAGACCAAGTCTTAATATTTGTGATCTTCGCATGTTTTTGTTTATTTTACAGTGGAAACATGAAGATTATTGTTAGTGATCCGAAAGGATAGGATATAGGGCTCAAAAGTCATAGCCAACTCGAAGCTGGCAAAAATAAGGATCGGTAATATTTTGCTAAAGGAGGTCCTTTAGGGGTCTCCAAATGGAAGCGTTAGCTAGAAAACAACTCTCACATTTCTATTAACGAGAAATCATGTTTACCTATAAGGGAATTGAGCATTTTAATTATTATTTTTATATTAGCTGGGTTGCAGTACAAGGGGACTAAGTTGATATTTGATGGGTTCCGGTTCCTTTAACAAAACATTTTAAAGCATTTGTTAAAAGTTTAATAGTGTAACTTCCTTTTACTTTTGAAGGGTGTAACATGTCTCTACCGATCCTAAAAACAATTACAAAAATATGAATAAAATCAAAATAAGTACATAAACACCAACGCTAAATAGTATTAACAAGATACGATTTAATAAAAGTTGTACCGTCCCTAGATCGCACTTTAAAAGTGCGATATAGATAGATAGTACTAATATTATATTTTAGAGATGCGATAGATGTATATATAGTTATGTCCCATTTCTAAAATGCGACATAATAATATTGGTAATATTTTTTTATATAACTTGTAATTATATAATAGTTATTTATTTCAATAATAACAATACAAATTTCTCATTTTTGAAAGTTGATTACATGCTTCATGAAAATCAAATATAGATAAACGAGAAAGATTTTTCATTTCAACATCTTAATAAGTGTTAACATTTCACTTAAGGATACATACCGGAGACTTTTTCCCTAGAAACTTATATCATAATACACATGCAACAAGTGTAGCACGAATAATCAAACAATTACCACAAAACAACATAAAATTAAGCGTAGATGGGCAAGTTTTGTTTAACGCTAAAAGACCATGGCTAATGTTGATTAAACTATGTAAAATCGTAACTTTTTCGAATTAATTGTATGGATTTAGACAACTGAAAAACTTAATCTGAAATGATTTGACGTTGGCGCTGACGAGTATATGGGGCTTATTTTGCGAATATTGAGTTATTAACCTCGTGAATGTAGAACTAGGTTCCTCTAAGGATACCAAGGCTTATTATGAATTTGAAATCGATTCATCCAATTCTCTTATTTGATATCCCATTATTGTCCACCCCAATTTTAGTTTTGTTTAAAAATCTTAGTTTTAGGGAAATGCCAATAAGAATAAAAAATACAAAAAATGAAAAATAAAGAAAAGATAAAAAAAAAAAAGGTGAAAAATAAGGAAAAAAAAAAGAAACACAAAAATAGAAAAATTTTTTAAAACTACAAAATTATTGCATGATAGTTCATTTGGGTCGGTTCAGGATGGAAATTATATTTTAAGGTCAAAAATGGTTTTTGAAGTTAAAATAGACCTATAAAATTTGATATAAATGAAGTTTTTGTAGGAAAAGTGGCATCTCATTAGAAGCCAAGGTTTTTTGGCCACATTTGTCAAAGTCAAGCTTTTTCGGCCACATTTGTCTTATTCATTTTAAAATATTTTGAAAATAAACAATTTAGGTTGATCTTGACTTTAATCTATGCCTCAGTTGGATTCCAGTTAATCATTTTATGGGTAACAAAAATTTTGAGTAAAGCCAAATATTGGAAGAAAACGAATTTATAATTCTATTAAATCGGGCTATTTTCAAAAATTATTTTCCACGTAGGTCTAAGAAACTTAATAATTATATCTGGGAAAATGTTAATTTTTTAGGAACTAAAATATTCGGGTCGATTTTTAAGACCCATCAAATGTTGAACCATGCCATCCCCTTATTTCTATCTACGTTACGTTCCAGGAAGCTCTCTTTTGAAAACAATGTGGGCCTCCATTTGGGTTGACTCCATTGACTGATGTTTGACTAAGTCAACAACCTAAATCATCTTCTCCCTTTCTTCTTGTTAAAGAGAGGTTTCAATGTGGTTACATTCCGTATGTACTTGCCTTTAGCACTACTCTATTACTATACTTCTTAGTAAGGAATTATTAACTTATTGGTATAATAAGATAGTAAACAAATATCAAAGGTTTTATTAGAGGAGGAAAAAGACTCTCGTAATATTAGATTGATCTACTTTTCCAAATCTTACAAATTAATTTAATTGATCATGCGGCTGCCATATAAGTTTTGTATTACACATAACTTCATAATAGCACCGTAAAGATGATACTTAATGAGATGATAACTAATATTTTCTTTATTGAGAGAAATCATACCTTTCTCCCTCTAAAACTCTAAATTATGAACCATAGGTTTCAATCTATAGAAAAGGTCCATTTTTGGACCAAATCAATGAAAATCAAACAATTCTGTGAATTTTTAGAGTTACATAGGTCTCATATCTTCCATCAATTGCAACTTATTATGAGGTTCAATAAACGAATTTAATCTTTCATGATGCTAGGGTTCATACAAATTCGAATTTGGGACATTTCAAAATAAACACACTTGTACGTCTTTTAGTCCAAAATTAGTTGAGAACTAATTAAGAGCTTGCGGCATGTGTGAATAAAAGTCTACATTATTATTATAAATTTTTTTGAAAACAATAGATGTAAAAACTAAATACTTATGAAATTATATTAAACTAAGAGTTGATGCACTAACATGGGTGTGCACGGAAAGCAAAAGGAAAAAAAGAAAAAGAAAAAGAAAATGTCATGTGTTAGTATTGAATGCAAAAAGATAAAATAAATTGTCATTTTTATGTTAATAAATTAGTGAATCATGCCATATTGGTCATAATAGATAATGATAGTGTTTACATTATTTACATGAGCACATTTCTTTTGGTCGTATTAATCATGCCAGGCTCATCCATCTTATTTTAAAGTTTATGAAATTTACTTTCAGTTGTACCTACACAAAATATAATATATCTTATTTATAATATTAAAGTGAGAAAGCTGACTTTAGTTGTCTTACATATTCTTATAATTTTTTTATTTTAAAATTTAAAGGTAAATGTAAAGCACTTTATGTTTCAGATATTTATTAATTTATCCAAAAATAAAAGTTACCCTTATTTACGCATTCCCATATAAAACAAGATAAAGTTTGATATTTATTATATTTTTTTCTCTCATATTATTACCCCTTCTTCTCCCTTATTTATCAACAACAATTGTATTATTATAGGCAAACTATAAATACACCTAAATATATAATAATAATAATAATTGTTATTACTATTCATTGATAATCTTATATAGTCAAATTATAGTAAATATATATTAATGTACAATAATTTGTTGAGTCAAACTATAGTAAAAATATATTAATATACACATTAATATATAATTATGCATATAAATCTTTTATTGTATTAGAGCAACAAAGGTTACTTTGTCTAAACCATATTTATGAACTTTTAAAAGGAAAATTCCATTATAATTATATTTTGTTCAAATCAATGTAATTTTTCACATATGTGTTGCATATCATATATCAACCATTTTAAATACTATATTATACGATATGTTGTAACACATATTACTTTACATTCTACTACACATAGTATGTGCAATATGATTGTTATAATTAAAATTTCCCTAAATCTCTTTGAAAGTGAATGTGAGTGGTTCCTTTCTCTCTTATCATTATACATTTTCCGGTAATAATACATTTCAATTCTCTTGAAATTTAGTTTACTCAATTATGTCTTTTATGCCGTCTTTGATGTCTTATATGTTTAATTTTAGGGTTTTTCTATTGTAACGTCACCTTATCATAATGTTATAATAAATTATATTTGATTTCTTATGTTATGTTGTGAATAATAAAATGTAATATGTCGATAATTTTTTTTTACTGGATTTTAATAAGTCATGCAATAAACAATAAAATGAAAACCATCGGTGGTTTTATTTTTATTATTAATGAGCATGATTTATAAAAATAAGATACATTTACCACAACGTTATAATAACGTGACATTATCATAAAATTTCCCTCAGTTTTAATTAAATGATTGAAAGCTCTCTTTTGGTCATTAATAATATGTTTAAATTCCCATTAGTATCAATTCTAATTAATATAATGAAAATAAAATATTGATATTGGTGTGAGATTTATATCTATTTGACTAGTAAAATGGATAATGAAAAAAGTAATAGGAAATGGTATGGTCAGGAAGTGGAAGAAGCCCAATAGTAGTTGGACAAAAATTAATTATGATGGGGCAATTGATTTAAAGAAAAGAATTGGAGGCTTAAGGATGGTAGCTAAAGATGATTGGGGGAGGGTTCTTGCTAGTTTCTACAAGCACCTAAAGGGGGTATCACCCATAAAAGCAGAATTGTGGCCAATATTTGAAGGATTGCACTAGGTGAAAGAACATAAGGTGATACAACTAGTGATTGAAATTGATTATTCCCAAGCAGTTGATTGGATTCAAAGGAAAGATGTTGATTTGATGGTTTGTCCTCTGACTCTAATTAGGTGTGTTAATCTTATATTGATGTTTGATAAGTTAATGCTTTGAAGGGTCGACTGTGATAAGAGTCATGTTGTAAGAGATTGAGTTCCCAATTCTATTAAATTGGGCTATTTTCAAAAAATATTTTCCAAATATGTCTAAGAAACTTAATGATTATATATAGGGAAAAGTTAGTTTCTTAAGAACCAAAAGATTCGGATTGATTTTTAATACCAAGTCTTTTCTTAAAAATTTAGCCCTAACAAATGTTTAACCACATCATCCACTTAGTTTTAACTAGAGCTATCCATTAAGCTGACTTGGCTTGGAATCGCCGGTTCACGGGTTTAGTTACGATTAAACCACAATCGACCCATGGGGGGGAGGAGTTTCGAGCCACTTTAGCTCTTGAACAAGTTTTTTTTTTAATATGTAATTTTTATTAATTTTTTTAAATACATTAATAAATTCTAATAACATGACCTCTCTCTCTCTCTCTCTTAAGTGTACTAATTCAATTATATCTTCTATTTTTTTTATTAATTTCCAACTTAATACGATTTCAACTTTTTTATTTTTTTTCCTTCAAATTTTATTTTGCCTTCATATTCAAGTACTTAACATTTAACAAGTTTTACAAAAAAAAACGTATATTAACTTAAATTGAATTTTCGATTTATCATTAACACATAATTATTTATGATTAGTCATCTATCATTAGTTTGATGATATTATTTTTAAAAAATTATTCTTCACCATTACAAAAAAGGTAGTTTTAACGTACTATGACCTAATATATATAATCCGATTTTTTTTCCTTACTTAATGGCCTCCCTTCTCTCTTTCTCTTTCTCTTTCTCTTTCTCTATTTTTTTAAGAGGTAAACTACCCAGGTCGACCCGCTTGTTCAAGTGGTTTCGCTCTCTTGAACCATCTAAGCCCTTAGGGTTCGACTGTTATGGGGAGAGAGGGAGGTTCGGCCTGATCTTGTTCAGGCCTGACTAGTTTACAGTTCAAAATCGACCCTTACACAAGTCTAGTTCTAACGTTCTAACTATGTTAGGTTCCAAGGAGCTCTCTTTTGAAAATTGACTCCATTTACTAATGTTTGACTAAGTTAACAATCCAAATTATCTTCTCCCTTTTTCATTGTAAATGAAGGTTTCAATCAAGTTGGTTACATACATGTCATATGAATCCTACATTACACATAACCTAAGAGTAGTGATGTGAAGATGATATTTAGTGGGATGTCGGCTAACATTCTCCTCATTAAGAGAAATCAATCCTTTCTCCTTCTAAAACTCTAACTAGCAAACCCTAGGTCTCTATCTCTAGGAAAGGCCCACTTTTGGGCCAAATCGATTAAAATCAAATAATTCTATAGGTTTCTCAAGCCCCGTAGATTTCATATCTTTCATTAGTTGCAACTTATTATGAGGTTTAATGAATGAATTCGATGTTTCATGATGCTAGGGTTCATACAAATTTGAATTTGGGACTTTTCAAAATTAACACACTTGCATATCTTTTACTCCAAAATTGGTTGGGAATTTTTTTTGCCTACCCTCTAGCAAGTTGATCTAACCACTCTTTTCTACTTAAGCACTACACCACCACCACCAATTGGCTTATTTAAAGATTGTGTGACATATTTTTTTCTTTTTTTAATTATGATTTCTCTTATTTTGTTGAATAAAAAAAATAAATATTATATATAATTGTTGCATGTTTTCGCTGATTCTTCCATGCCTTAATGATTTGTACATGTTCTCATTAATATTTGCATGTTATAATAACTTGTATTAGTATTAGTATTAGCATGTTTTCCTCACGTGATCCAATGCTTTCGATAAAATTTACATGTTCTTGCTAAATTTGCATCTCTTTGAGAAAATAGCATGTCTTCATCAACTCTTATACTTTTACATAATTGCATATCTAGATAAGTTTGGTTTTTTCTTATAAAATTGCAAATTTGCACGACTTTCATTAATGTACTAAATGTAAAGACCACCACAGTTTGATTTTATAGCAACATGATGAATTACCATAATATATGCATATTATATTATAATTACGATGCCCTTGTCAATTGTAATATAAATATTATAAAATGATAGAATGATTAATAGATAGAACTAAATAAGAGTGAGGAAGATGATGGTGAATGATGATATGCAATTAAGTCAAGTCATGCTAAATTTTCTTGTTTAATTTCTTTGGTTGATAGGTTCACTTATGAGTTAAATGAGTTAGTTTGTAGGTCATGACCCAAATGCACAACTTTAGTTAGGGGGTTAAATTGATAGGGAAAAAAAGTTGAAGATGCATATAAAATTTTTACTATAATGCAATATTAAGTAAGTCTCTTGTATTAATATACATTTTTTAGGTTAATCCATCACCTGATTTGGAATTCTTTTTTATGTATTTGATATTTCAGCAATTCATATGGATGAAATTAGATATCATATGTCAAACCTTCAATATGTAAAAATCAGTTGATATATAAAATATATAAGAAATGTAAAATACCATATGTTTTTCAATTAGAGGAATGTATTATACAATAATTAAATATGCATGTTTTGTGGATATGAGATTCCAGTTGATGTTGTCGCACAAAAGCTACATGAATCTTGCACTATACATAACCTCAAAAGGATGGTATATGGATGATACTTGGAGAAAGGACTTGGAAAAAAGTGACTAAGAGGATAAATAAGCAATCTAAGTGAGTCAAAAACACACTTATTTAATCTCTAGTAGCAAAGGTCTTACCGTTTTGTACTATTTCTTTGATATTTGTGAAAAGTGTGAAATGAGGATTCATAGTTAAGCATTTTGTAAACTCTCCAGCTTAATGATATCTATGAGATCATATTGATGATAAGTGAATTATATTATGTTTACTTATTTTAGAGTCATCTCGATAGGCTTACTATGAACCCAAGGCTATAGTTTACGTTGTTAAATGTGTGGGCTACTTGAAAGAGATTAGGAGTGGATGAAACACTCTAAGGATTTTTATTTTGATTCCATTAAGTTTAATCTCCTTAAATCATCCTAAACATTGTTACTTAGGTTGAGGAGCCAAGCCCAAATAATCAATGTGCTTAACCAAATATTTTAATAAAATAATTAGACCTCTATGTATATTATAAATTATGTATTATAATTCGTTATGTATAATGTAATATAATATTATATATTTTCATATATAATTATCAATTGATAATATTAGCAATATAATTGTACATATTTAAAATATGGAAAATACTACACTGATGCTAAGAAACATTTGTTTGAGGCTAGGAGGTAAAAAACAACAAGGATATGATAAGAGCAGATTTTAATTTTATATACTTGAGTTTTCACTTTTTGACGCTTTATACCCTTATTTATTTGTTATTGACACATTATAAACTTGAATGTTTAACCTCACATGTGACATTTAATCATGAGAGAAGTATTAACTTCCGATATTTTACTATTTTTTAAAGTATATTTAATTAAAAAATTACAAAAAAAAAATCGCATGAAAATTTCCAAACCCTAAAAACTATTGTTGACCACCTTAAGGCTAAGAGTAGGGCTACAATTTGAAACCCGAAAACAATGAATTCAAACATAAAACGACACTATTTAAAAGAGTTAGTATATAAAAAAATTAGTCACAATTTAAAAGGGTTGCAAACCATCCAAGTTTAGGTCAAGTTTTTAGACCTAGATATGATACACTAGACACGCTATATGTTATTTCTTATTTGTATTTTATTGTACAAATTATTTTTTTTTTTAAGTTAGAGATCTCGATTAAAAGCATGAGATATTTTTAGTTATATACTATTCTTACTATATTTTAGTTTAAATAGGTAAAAAAAATTATGAACTCATGGTTAGATTCTTTAATTATCTCCCTTAAAAATATCAGAAATAATATAATAAATTTGGAAATCAATACTAGTAGAAATATTAATATTCTTTTCATTTATGGTTCTACTTAATTTAATGATATTATATAACTTAAATTTTCGAATTTTCTAAACTTTTGCTTGGGTTGTAATTTTTTTATTAAGTTTGAAAATACTACGCCACTTATCTTTATAAAATTTAAATAGATTTAATTATAAATTTTTAATTGATAAATAATATTAACCTTAAGAGAAACAAAATAGAATATGATAGAACAAATTGTTGGTTCTAATATAAATGAATTTAATCCGGAAACAAGACACGCTATATCACGGGTTTAGATTTTTATACATAATTAATAAATAAGTCGTCTTACAAGCTTAAGTTTTTCGAACACGAATCTATTTAGATACGGAAATAAAACACGATAAGATAATATAAATAGCTAACTTAAACTACAATTGATTGGTTACTATTTAGGATTTTTCTTTTCCCCTTAATTATCCTAATTTCTTCTACACACCCATAAACTACACAGCGAATTTTCAATCTGAGCTATTCGATATATCTCACTTAAGATCTCTTCTTTATCCAAAGTGGAATTGTATTTATTAAGTACTCTATCAACTTCACTTTTCGAGTTGCTCTTCAAATTTTTCAAAAGACCCTATATCGATTCTAATCTTGGTTGTTTGGATTCTTCAAAGATTGGAGGCGGGAGGAAATCTTTGCAGCATGTTGGATTTATGATTGGGAGTTGAAATCTCACAAGGACTTCTTGTATCATTTATCAAGAAATCGTTCTCATTGCAGCTATGCATGTTAATTTTTTTTTTTTTTTTTTCCCGCTTTCACAAATAACCGATTCATTCAGATTTTTCCCATATAACTCACGATTTAAATTAAATTCCAACAAGTTAATCCTGGCAAAAGGTTTGTATTTGATTTTTACCTTTATTTATAAATTAGTCAGAAAGTAATATAGAGCAAGCCATTATAACAATCCGATCCAAACTCTCATCACGGTTTTGTTTCTTAGGCAGTAAATTTTTAGAAATTAGCTTAACTCAAACATACTTCATTTTAAAGTTTGCATATACTTTAAACCACCGTATCAATAAGTATTTTGATTATTAAAGTTCTATCAATTAATATTTAAGAAGTGAAATAATAAAAATTTATAATGATAATGATAATCATACTAATTATAGATCACTAGAAAAAATATATATATATTGAAAGGGATCTCATGATACTTTTGATGTGAATTGTTTCTTTTTCTTATCGATAGGATAACTTTTCGTTTCTTTTTTTGGGTAACAATATGGAGTAAGTTAATGTATGTATTCCAACGTATCAAACGTCCCAACGGAACGCATTAGGGAGACTCGTGTAAAATAAGGATATCTTGGAAAGAGATCCCCTGATCTTTGCATGGCATGTATTTTCCCCCACTATTTTTACCAGAGATCGCACCTTCAAAGCCTGTTCAATCTAATCCTTATTTTACGAGTTTCATCGCTCCAAAACAATATAATGATAAAATCCTAAAATTAGCAAAATAATGAAATATGTTTTGAGATCGTTTTTTCATATCATACGAATCCGTGGTAGTGTTCACGTAATTACCAATTCTACGTTATATAAGTATTTTGGAGTTTTTCATAGTTTCGTCCTTTTTTTTTATAAGATTAGTTTCATTTTTTATTATGAAAAGAATTTTCGCATTTAATTTAATTTAATAATCCAAATTTAAAAAAAAATAAAATAATAATACAATAGAAAAATAAATTGATTCTATTAAAATAAAGGACGAAACGTTATTATGTTATCATATTATACATATCTTATGATATTTTCATGTATATTTTTACATTTTAAATTTAGATCTTTTTTAATTTTTTTCAATTTATAAATTAATAGTTAAAATTATTTAAAATTTTAAAATATTATATGATTATAATATTGTCGTTCAACCATTAATTATATCTATTATATCTAAAATTAGATATATGGAGAGAAGTAAATAAAAACACATTTCCCTACATCTAACCTGCCCTTGTTTACAGAAGAAAGGGAAAAAAGACAAAGGAGAGTTAACAAATTCTTTCGCGTGGCACGAAATTGCGGAAAAGAGAGCATTCGGTAATCGCTTTCAGCTGAGACATGTATCAAACAGTTGGCCTACTTCACTCCCCCTCTCCTTGTTTTTCTGCTTTTCCTTCTCCTCCATCTCTCAAACCCCCTCAAGTTCTTCATTTACCCTTCTCTTCCCATGTCCAACCACCAAAACCCTCACGCAAACACCTTGCACGCATGCCTTCTCAAAAGACCGTGGCACTTACATGCGGCAGCAGCAGCAGTCGCAACAGAAACGATGATGTCGATAACGAGAACAAAAACAATAGATGGTCTCTCACTGGTATGACTGCACTTGTCACCGGCGGTACTCGCGGCATTGGGTAGGACTCCTCAGTCCTCACACTGCTACTTGAAGCTTGAACCTCAAAAAACCTATGATTTAGATTTTATATATAGACATAGTGGTTTTGCTCTTGTTAGAAAATGGTTGATTAAGACATTTTTGCTAGCTTAGTATTAATGGCCTAATTAAAAGGGTACCATCTAACTATCGGTGATCATTTCATCCCATTGAATAATGTGACCCACACGCACGGGATCTATTCCCTGCATGTGGATCGGTTATTCTATTTATTATAAACTTAATTGGAAGGATCACCTAAGATAGATGGTCACGACCCCGTGCGGCATTTTCTTCGTGTTGATGTGCCTTGTTAGTAGATTGCGCTCATCAAGTGGAAAGCAGAAAAATTTTTAAAGGAGATTTAAAAATAGGAAAATGCAAGCGTTGTTGGAGGAAGGGAGAATTCCTATAAATTGTCTTATTGTCTGAATTCGCTTTTATTTCTCACTTAACTCCTAATGCATCTATTCACTTGGCTTAACAAATATCTTAATGGAGAGCCTTTCAGGTGCTACATTTGAAATTTCTTGCCAAACGTGGCCCAAGATATTATTCAATGATGTCAGGAGCTTCATGTGATTGTCCCTTATTAGATTAATAGAAAGTATGATAAACATGATAAAAACGAAGAGCTGCTGAAGGGGGGAATAAAATAAAATCAGTAGTTGCTGATGCATAGGATATGAAGTTCTTTATTTAATTCTTAAAAAGTATGTCAACACTGGATGGATCCTTTCAATGTGGTGAAATTTGGGATTGAATTGGATGTTTAGGCATGCAATTGTGATGGAACTGCTGGAGTTTGGAGCAAGAGTGCACACTTGTTCAAGGAATAATGAAGAGCTAAGTAAATGCTTAAAGGACTGGGGTGATAATGGATTCGAGATTACTGGGTCAATTTGTGATGTATCGGTGTGGGAGGAGAGAGAGAAGTTAATGGAGACTGTGTCTTCGCTGTTTGATGGAAAGCTCAATATTCTGGTAACAAAACTTTTGAGTTCTCTTTCTCCTCATTTAACTTTTCACTTATATGACTATCTGATTATTGAAAATTAATTTGATAAAAATTAACATTACTTGATGAGGCAAAGATTGTGCTTGGCACAGGTACCATTTTGCTGTGGTTTATTTGAAATCAAAATATGATTGCGCTTGTTTCTTGTTGTAGGATGGTGTACAATGCATGAATAAACTGTCTTTTTCATGTATCTATAAAAGAATGCATTGTGTTTCTGTGGTTTAATGAGATTAATGTCCACTATGTTGCTCTATGAACTATTAACTATGAGAAGTGGCCCCTTGAGATTGCTCTAATATTGTCATTGCTAAGGAGTTAGTGCGGTGATGTGGAATCTATGTAGTGAGGGTGTTGACATTGATTATATCTTGAGATTGTAGCTTGGAATATGCTTCCTTGTTTCTTCAATGTAGTAACAGTTTCTTATTAGACGAAGGATATTGACCTTTTAAGGCTGCTGACCAATGATTGTATAACCTGCAATTTTTCTCCTTGTGGAGGTTTGCAGATAAATAATGTTGGGACAAACGTTCGAAAGCCCACAGTAGACTTCAGCCCTGAAGAATTTTCGCATCTCATGAAAACTAATTTGGAATCTGTGTTCCACTTGTGCCAACTGGGCCATCCCTTGTTGAAAGCATCAGGTGCTGGAAGTATTGTCTTTACATCTTCAGTGTCTGGCTTTGTGTCATTGAAGTCTATGTCTGTACAGGGGGCGACTAAAGGTTTGCCCATTTGAGTTTTGATCTTTTTTGTAATTCAGATGCTTCGTGGCAGAACAAAGCAAAAAGCGTCTTTTGTTTGTGATTTCCAGGGGCAATCAATCAACTGACAAGGTTCTTGGCTTGTGAATGGGCAGCTGACAAAATAAGAAGCAATGCTGTTGCACCATGGTATATCAAAACCTCTATGGTGGAGCAAGTAAAGTTCTTTTTTCTATCTACAATAATTATTGGTATTTTGGCTGCCCAGTACTGGTTTGAAGGACTGATCCTATAAGTTATTGCTTTAGTGGTTTTGCCAAAAAATTAAAGGACACGGATGTGGAATGGGAGAAAAAGTGCAGGCATAATAGTTTGTACTTACTTTTGACAAGATTTGCATGAATGGAATGCTGCTTTATCGAGTTCAGGGACAGTACAGCCCTTGTGTTACTTCAATTATTAGGTGTCTAATTGTTGAATGGCTGTATTTGGAGCATGTTGAAATTTGTACATTTTTTCTTCTTTGAAGGTTCTTGGAAACAAAGAATACCTAGAGGAGGTATATTCCCGAACTCCATTGCGGCGTCTAGGAGATCCTAGAGATGTGTCTTCTTTGGTTGCATTTCTCTGCTTACCTGCATCATCTTACATAACAGGCCAGATCATATGTGTAGATGGGGGAATGTCCGTGAATGGATTTGACCCAAGATATAGCTAGAGACAACAGGTTAGCTATTTTGATTGCTGCTTCTTTTCGGACTTATCCATGATAAACTAATAGCTCATCGTTTTTGGTTTTCCATAAATGGAAGCTTCTTGTTTGGTAACTATGAATTCTTGCAGTATATCTTAGCATGCTGCCATTTTTCTTCTATGTTTATAATTTTCTGCTTCACCATGTTATTCTTTTACTATTGTATTTTGAGAATAATAGACTTGGTGATGGAATTACTTATTTCTCATCTAAACTAAACCTATATATAGGACTGCATACTCAGTCTGGACCATATTATTTTCACCATTTCACACCCCGGACTCTTGGCCAGAATGATTTAACATTTGATCTTGGTTGCAGGAAGACGAGACAATGGTATATGAGGTGCTTGTTGGCAGTTACATAATGTGTTTGGTTGGCTGTGCTCATCTTTTATTTGGTGTAGGAAAAAGGCCATGTAAATCAAGCAGAAGATATCTTTTAAATCATCACACCTCAACCTTTTCGTATGATGTGAGGTTCCAACTACTCACCCTGTAGGCCGTAACTTACTTTCATGATGTTCGCTAGTAATCGAAGTTAAGAGTAAGGTGGAACTCTGAAGTTTACAAAAAATTTACAAGTCAGATCTGACAAAATGTGTGTAGTTATTCTTATTCATCACAACTTTGGTTCTCCCAGTAGAATAGCACTTCTAGCCCATGCTGTTCTAATTCCATCTCCAGCAACTGTTTTTAACTTTTTCCAGGATGTCAATAAGAACAAATGGTGCATGCATTTTTTAATTTTTATATGGCCAAGAATGAATTGGATTTTGACATTTCTTGAACCATTAAACAGAAGAAAATCGGTGATTTATGAGTTATCAATTCACTGATTTATAATTCGAACCAATAAAAATAAAATTGTGTACTATAATTCTACCTTGCACTAGTAGCAACTCACTAGTAACCTGAAGGTTTTCAAGGAGCTTTATCTGGAGCTAATCTTCAGATTCTGATATCCTTGTACATGGTCCGGAGAATCTCTGTCTTAGTTGTAAGTTTGTAGGTAAGGAAACACTTTGGTCTTATAGTGGTAGTTTTACATGTGCAGTCCTCTGTTTTTTATAGCCTTGTAAGTAAATCTTACAGTGCAAATAAAGTATGTAGGAAATTGCATTTTCATCCTTGCTTCATTAGAACTTTCAGCTTTCTATTCATTGCATAAGGAATTTTTCTCTGCTTCTGGATTATATTGTGTGAGAAACTTGTATTTCTTGTTATTGGATGAATTGCAAATATTCCCCTGAGACTTCCGCTATGTGCACTTAGCTTTAATCTTTGAAATTGAGTATTTAGATCCATGAAGCCTCAATAAAAGTTCTTCATGGTCTTTTGACGACTATTTTGCCCCTTGAAAATAATTAAAGATATATTTTAGTATATTTTTAATTATTTTATCTAAAGCAAAAAAATAAATTAGGATCTTCTAAATGTCAACTTTAAAAACAGTGGGTTTGAGCGCATATGGAGCAAACATGATGGAATATATTTGCAATTTACCTCTCGATATTTCACAACAGCAAAGCATCTGATCCTCCCTTGTTGAAGATCTATTTTATTTTCATAAATATGCATGTCTTTCCTTAAGTATATCGTTATACAAATCAGAAGCAGCCCAAAGAGCCCTATTAAGAGTCTCATTATACCTGCTTAGTGGACCCAACCGGTGGATCCACGTATGGAACCTCTGATGGATGTCTTTTTCTCATGAAAGTTACTCTTAAAAGGAGTGATACAAGTCCACCCAAAGTGGTCCTGTTCTTGCATTATTACTTTCTTGTTTAGCTGTGGTCATAAGATCACATCGTTGATGAACCAGGCCCAATGTACATAGGAGTCTTATTCACTTCAACTTGGTCATTCTTAGTTACATCCATTAAGAGTTCTTTAATAAAGCAGGTCAGTTTTCTTATACCTGTAATGGCAATCGAGATGTCCAATAGTTGAGTTGTTGATTTTTTCTTTTTCCCCATTTTTGGGCCAATATGGATGGTTGACTTGAAACTCTATAGTTGTGCGCCTGATTCTCAAGTTCAATTTGAAAGTATAATTCGAGTTCAATTTAACTTGGTACCTAGACATACTCGAACTTGATTTAATTAGACATTTTTTGTGTTATATCAAATAAAATGAGTGTCTTTATCAAATATGAATCGAAGCTTTAATTTTACCCAATTTAAATTAAGCTTTGAACTACCAAGAATCTTATATTCTATTAATATATATATTGATTTTCTCTTTAAATTCTCCATCTCCTTATAATCACGGAAAAATAATAATGCCAGAGCCTTATATACCACCGCTCGCTCAAAGTCGAACTTCAAAGGACCTGTATTTTAGAAGTCAAGATTTATTCAGTCGGATTGATTGTAATCATATATATATAAAGCTAGTACGAGTCTTAATTAATATGATAGTCTTTGGGAGATGGAGGATCTTGATTGGACTTGAAAGATAAGAATAGAAATGTCATATGATGAGATAAAATGATTCGATCAGTCATCAATTGCTAATAATAGAGGGAGTTCATCTTTTGCTTTCAGAACGAAAGCTGGTGGGGCTGTTGGGAGCATTATATGGGATCCTTGGGTGGACCAATGATGCATTAATCCCGAAAACCCAATTAAAAAAGAAGGAAAAGAAAAAGAAATTGCTTTCTCCTTTTAAAATTTTTATGTTGGTTTTGCATTTACTATTAGGTAAAATGATTTTTATAAGTATCTCGGGGCATCCATACCTCCGACCATTGACATACATTTACACACTGGAAGCTTGAAAGTCTTACTTTAGCAGTAGATTCCCTGAATTTACAGCTTTAGGCTGCTATCAAATATTAAAATTTTGTAAGTGTATTTTTCGTATTTTCTGGTGTCTATTACAAACTTTAAGGGTGAGCATATATATATATATATACATATATATATTATATTTTGTTTAACATTGTAGTAAGTACCCGTGCATCGGATAACATTTTCCCATTCAAATGACAATTGGCAGTTTCTCTAATCAGCTTATATACCTCATGAATTATGTTAAATAGAAAAACAAAGAAAAAGGAAGAAAAATCCGCTTGATCCGAAATGGATAATCCAAACAGTTTGCCACACAGAAGGAAACGAATTAGGAGGGGAGAAATTGAAAGTACAGAAAGAATTGAAGTATTTAATCCTCATATATGTTTGTTTAAAGGAGGAGAAGACAATGGAGAAAAACTAATTATTACCGGAACAAAAACTGATATAATAGTAAATTATTAAAATAACCATAATAATTAATAATTTACTTAATTACAGGGCAAAACCAGAGAATTTAGTTACATTTCAAATTTCATCAATTTTCTTCTCATTTTAGGAGGGAACAAATTTTGGTATGGTTTCTAAATTTGTTTCCTTCCTAATTTTCAAACTTGTCAAATAATGAAAAAATAATCAAATTTCCTCTAATTCCTTTTTCCTCCCATTCTTTCCCTCACGTAGTCTTAAGGTTTTAGTTTGAGATATTAGAATGTTTGAGATCAAACCTATAATCCTCTTAAATGAGTATAGGTCGTACTGGCTTTAACTAATCACGTACACTTGGATTATTTTTTATTTTTAACGAGGGAAAGGGAAGGGAAAGATTGGGAAAATAACTAAGAAGGAAATGGGAGGTAAATATTTCAACTCCGTTATTTACATAAGGGGATAAGAAGGGAGGAGAAGAAAATGGAAATTTTTATTTCCATGGTCTTACTTATTTTTACACGTCAAAATGAAGAAAGAGGAGGGAAAGGGGAAAATTCACAATTAATGCTTCCTCTTTCACTTGCTTTTCCTTCCGTCTTGTTAATTTTTATGGACGTATAGTAATCTTATGTTGTAACTTATTTATCTTTTATAATGATTACGGTTTTTTATCTTTTTCCTTCCTACATTACCCAAACATATGGGAACTTTGTATTTTTTTATTTTTTATTTTGAGAAAAATACATTTTTATTCCTTAACGTCTACTTATTTTCTTATTTAGGTCGTCAATCTTTCTTTTCCTTTATTTAAGTCCACAATATATTCAAAACCTTACAAAAATATGATGTTTATCAATTTCATTCACAACACATATTAGTTTAAATTAGTCAACAATAATTAATTTAATAAAATTATAATATTAAATATATTTAACTATGTAATATAATAAAAATAATATCAAACATATTTAATTATATCATATAATGAAAATAACAAATAATATAAAAGATTAAAAGTAAGAAGAAGCTGGAAAGAATTTTGCAAACCCAACTACTACTCACTATTTTAAGTCCATTGACAAGCAAATACATGAGTAAGAAGGGTAAAAAATTTAACAAATTTAATATAAGTTTTATTTTTACAAGATTCTTAGATAAACGTTAAGAATAATAGGTACTTTTTTCCATTATTTTCCTTATGCCAAATGAGTGCTACTTTGCTTAAAAAATAAATAAATAAAGATGGGCTGGCCTTAGTTTCTTTTTTTTTTTTTTTACCAAAGGGCTGGCCTTAGTTAAAAACACTACATTTGGTATCTAGGACCCGTTCTCGGTACTCACAGTGACTCACCCAATTAGTATTTAATGGGTAGACGTGGCAACAGTAGGGGTCATGGACGGTCAGCGTCATAACTAACGCAGACGCCGTACTTTCCATGCTGTCTATGTCTTTTCCCCATCGTAATACACGCGGTGCCTCCATCCCCTGGCACAGCTTCTCACGTGGGCCCCATCATAAAGCACTGTACTTTCTCTCTCCACTCATTGCACGCCACGATACCCAGAAATCTAGTTCCCAGGATTGTGTTCTGGCCCAGTCCGGGCCCACCACAGATTCGCTAAAATGCTAGGTGTAGGCTGGTGTAGGCTGCTGTAGGTTTGGTAGCTATACAAGTAATGTACGGTATCTAAGAAGGGGTATTAATGGAATTTGAATTCCTGTTAAGGACAAAAAGGTGATTTAGAACAGGAGGTTTCTTATGTAAGAGCGACACGGCATGCTGAGGCTTGAGGGCATGGCGAGTGCATGCAACGTGGCTTGCTCCTGTCGAGACAGTGTCATTTTCAAATTTGGATTTGAAAAATTAGCAGAAAAAATGAAGTTGGATTCCTTCGGAATTTTTATTTTTTTACCGTGCTTGTATAAAATTTTTTAATTTTTACAATTAAGTCTTTAGCTTTTCAAAACTATAAATTCAAATTATTATAAATATATACAGTTGAATAAAGCATATAATCATGAAACAAATTGAAAGAGAATTATCATATTATCCACTAATTTAGAAAATAAAAAAAAATAATATAACTTCTAAAAGTCGTGCAACACAAAGTGTTAGTATAAGAGTTAGCTTAGATGAGGGGAACATGAGCATGAATAAAATATTATCTTAGAAAACTTTATTAAAATATCTTTATTAATGGTTTTATCTTCTATTTATACAATTAGTGCTATATTAGTTAATAAAGAACATAAAGGAAATTTTAGTTATTTTATTTTCTTAAAATGTGTAAGATATCAAATTTTAGTAGTTATTAGAGTACCTAAACTTTAATAATATAAAAAAAAAATCTTAAAATATTTATTTATTCTTTAAGTTATTGACTTTGGTTGTTTCCACAGCGTTGTTTATCTCCTATTTTTGGCCGTCACTTTTTTTTGGCCATAGTTGTTTATCTCGTTTATCAGATAAAAAATTAGCGTGCCCTACATGGTTTCTAATTTTGGGAAAATTCCTATAACCCGATTCCTGAATTGAATTCTCTATCCTCTGTAATTTATGAATAATGGATATAATTTTTTTTGTAGGAATGTTTGAATTTGGTGTAAGAAAAAAAAAAATGCAAACAAGTAAGAACTAAGAGAGAGAATATGGAGCTTGGGGAAGAGTAAAATCATAATATCATTAGAAGAGATAAATACACGATCATGATATATTAAAAGGAAATATAGTTCCACAAATTTTGAGAAATAGGGTTCCTCCTGAAAACGGGTTTTTGATATATTTTTATTACGTAATTGAAAATGATGCCGAGTGCTGACTTATTACAAGTATAACGAAAGGAATCCGAATTCATTCCATTGGGTGTTTTTTCATTCCCGATTACGGAAGGCGAGTGGAAACATTGGAATCTTACTTTAGCAAACCAACCATGAAGGTGATGTTTTAACGACTAATATACTGCAGCTATAGCGAAATGTGGAATTAATGTGTAATATGGAATTAATATCTAAATAGATTAAAGGGTCAAAAGTTAACGGAGTAAAATTAAATTTAATCATAATTCAATTAGGTTAGATAAAGATTGAATGAAATTAATTATATAATCGGATTAAATCAAATCGAATTGAATCGTAAAAATTAATTCATATTTAACCAATATTGTTATACCCGAATTGATCTGCTTGGTTCAAACAAATTAAACTTAATCTGTTCAAAAAAACCAATTTAAGTTACTTCATTAACCTCTATTTATATTTATCTTGATTCGATCTTATTAACTCAATCTATCCAATTTTATTTCTATAAGAAGCTATCAAGTTTTTTTGAATCAAAATGTATTATTGCTCTTATATTTTGTAGAAAGTATATTAATTTATTTTAAGATATTTATATTAAATAAAAATAAAATAAAAAAGACTACAAAAGCTCTTGATTTTTAATTTTAAGAATATAAGTAATTTTTATTACTTTATAAATAAATATAAATTACATTATAATAATTTTATTGATTTTGATTTTTTTCTATTTCAATTTTAATTAACCATCTCGACACTTAATTCTTTCTCGTTTTCCCATCTAACCTACCAATCTGGATTTGACAAAGTTGAACTTAACAATGCTATATTGAACCTGGTTATCCTACTAGATTTTCAGAATACAAAAGCACACGTAGAAACCTTTCTTAAACCATAGAAAGGAGTTAAGTCTTCCTTCTTTTCTTTCCTATAAGTTTGGATTTTGGAATATTTTTGGGGGTGGGGTGGTGGGGTTGTGGGGCCGATTTAAGTTGAAGAGTCACGAGCTACGTGGCGAGGAATGAGAAAATCTGATCCATCCAGCTAATTAATTAAATGAGGCGTCAAACGTTGTAGAAACACGGTCCCACGTAGGAGGTGGCGAAGTGATACGTGCGCACATGTCATTGGGCCTCAAGAATCAAAAGAGAATTTTTTATAAAGAAAAAGCACCAAACATGACGCAGCCTTGCCTTACTCTCTTCCCTTCTTTTTTATTCTCAATCCCCCAAATTCCTTTTCTCCTACACGTGTCCTGGAAATTCCTTACAAGGACGAAGCAGAAGTCTCATATTATGCCTCAAATGAGTAAAAAGCAGATTAAGGATTCAAAAAAATTGAATACCCGAAACTCCAACTTGTACGTTTGATGTGATGTGACATGGTAATGTTTTAATTCACTTAAGATGTGTTGCGCTATCCGGACACTTAATTATACATTAAAAAAAAAATTAAAAATAACCTGTAAATTGATTTAGATGTGAATTTATTTTTAATTTTTAAATTTTGCATATCATTTTCTAAGTTTTGATAAAAGAGTAATATAAAAGATATTTTCTTTTATAATTAAAAAAGTTACTTTATGATTAAAATTTATAAGGATTTAAAACATATTTTAATAAATTCATGGATTGTGTTTTTATATCAAAATCAAAGTTGAGAGAGTTATTTTTAATTTATAAGGGTCATTTAGTATTTACCAATTTATTAACTTTGAAAGAGATGATTTGCAATATTTAAAAGTTTAAAACTTAATTTTTATCTAAGTTAAAGTTTAAGAAATTATTTCCATTTTCTCCTTAAAATTTTATATTTTCAGCATTAATGATATAATATAACGAAAGATTAATCAGTAAAAATCACACTATTATTTTGAGAATTGCAAAATTAACAATTTTGAAAATAACCAACAACAGAATCTTTTCTAATGAGGATTGTCCTCAGCCTGAATGGCATTGTTTGGCAGGGCAAAGCATAAATTAGGAGAAAATAGACGAAAATATCGTTGTCTAAAAATCTTCATTCACTTTCTTGATCTCGTACCACCACAAATAGCCCTATGCAATGTCAAAGGGTACGCTTAGATATTAAATTTTTCTTACGAGGATAAACACGTAACGGCAAGATGCGTAAGGATGGAATTATACTTGTCAAATTGCAATCAATACATTAATGGCGAGGAGTGAGGAACCATTTCACTCTTCCATATTCAACATTTGCAGTTGAAATTTTTAAGTATCTTATTAAGAATTTTCTTTTTCTTTTTTTTTTATTAAGTAAAAGGAGTTGCATTCATCAATTAAAAGTCAACATTACAGCACAGCCGGTAGTAGGATTTTTCTGTATGAGTTTGCTGGCTCCTATGTGACAAGGAAGTCTTAGTCTTTCTACAAATACCACAACCTACAAAGTCTTCGTACGGAAATTAGAAACTTCAACTGGACGCTGCTCAAAAAACAGACTACTATAATCCAACTTCTGCATATAGTTTGCAGGCCGATCTGCAACTCTATTGCATTCCTTTGAGCTTGCTTCCATTCCCATCCATGTAGTTTGCAAAGGCTTTCCCTATAAGCGATGCACACTACCGTCAATAGGATTTGATCAGTAAAGTGAATTGGTTTAGACTTTGCATTAATGTATATTGAGCTTGCGAAATAGAGCGCATCAAGAGACATTGAAATATCATCCAATGTGGGTATTTCAATACTTAGGTAAATATTTATGTGAAGAGATAATAAGCAAAAATGTTAGGAGTTTACAAAGAAAGTCTAAGTGCACGATGAGTTTAACTGGTTTATCATTATGATGCTTAAGATTATTTATAAAAGAGGGCCACTAAGAATTCACGGAGCATGTGAAGCATGTTGACTTGTTTGCTTGATTTAGATAATGAGAGCGTAGAGTTTGATATATTGCGGATTTATGGGGTCATGGTATTTGGTTAAGTTTCCAAGCCTTATCCATTTGTTTGATGACTGTTGTGATTGTAGAGAGGTCGAGCAAGTCATCTACAAGGGATGGCTTGTTTGGAGAGCTTATGCTAAGGTTAGCTAATGGAACCACTAGATCAAGTACTAGTGAATCAAGCCAATCATAGGCCTAATTAGGTTCATCTATGGTTTAAACGGGTTGACATTAGTTTAAAGAACCTATATTCAAAATATCTTATTAATACACATTATAATATTTCAACTTAATATTAAGGAATTTTTCTAAGCACCTTTTAACATTGTATTTAGGCAGGTAGGATGGGATGGAAAGGAGGAGAATTTATACGTGGTTAATTGATGATGGAGTCTATGAAAAATGTTTAGTCTTATATAAAATGGATCATATTATGAATTTGGATTTTCTTAATTTAACTTCTCTCGATTTAATAAATTAACTTAGCGAAAAAATATGTGTCTTAAAGCATCTTCTACACACTTCACTAATGCATAAAATGTTGGGAAAAAATTTAATCTTTTGAGCCGACCATTTGTGACTTTCATGTCTTTGTTATATTATGCTCAACCCTTAAAAAATAATGTGGCTCTAATAATGACAACTTTGCTGAGTTGACATGGCAACCGGTTGATTATAAATAATTTAAATGCGTGAATTTTCAAAACCCAATTATATTTGCCATTTCAAGCATTTTGAGCTTCATCATACTTGTCTATCTTGCTAGTTTGAAGTTAGAGTCATATGAAAGTTGCATGAAATTTTACTGTCACTATGAAGGAAACACAGAGATGGAGGATCCTATGGAGATACTAATAATTAGGTCCTGGAAGACACACATGGAGAGTTTGGCTCTCTTGAAATACGGAATGGTTTATTGAATTTTTGTGCCTCTTTGAGGATTTTTTTTAACATGCTTATGTCAAATCTAAAACACCTAATTGCATTGAGGAAATTAATTTGATACCTTCCATAATATATAAATACATATTCACATTCAAAATAGGCTACCTATATTTTTCTTTGCATTTAAGGCTATTTTTGTGTAGTTAAAATTTTGAAATTTCAAGTTTTAATGATTAATAAAGTTTTACTAGCAATATACATGCTGATATCAGATAGTCGGTATTTCAATCATCATATATATATATATCAATAATATAATAAATCAATTGAACTAATTTATAAATACATATAAAGATATTATCTACTCAATACATATATGAAATAAGAATTATTAAGAAGAAAATATATATTGGAAAAGAAAATTAATATCAATTAAGAGTTTTCAACCATAATAAAATATATTTTTTTCATCAAATGTAAAACATATCAAAAGGTGACTGTGTAAGTATTATGAAATAAAATGAAAGAAATTAGAAATGGTAAACTCACTCTTTCTCTTATTTACATTTATCATATCATAATCTTTTTACACTTACCATTAAATGTGGAAAATATTTTCCAAAATATATATATATATATATCTTTATATCTATCTCTATAAACTTATTATTATTTAACTAATTATGTAATAACATCTAATTAAACCTTATAATAAAATATATTGTTATTCTAATTTTACTGGTCTCCCCAACCTTGTTTCACTATTCATTAACAATATTGTCAATTATTCATTTATTTCATTCCTTTTAATACCTTTTTTGGTTTATTCATTGAGATACTAAATTAATTTTCAATTGTTTAATTCTAATTAAATGTAGAATTGTATAATAATAATTTTACCATCATAATATACATAAGGAAAGTACTAAATACTTAATAAGATATGTTTCTTTTCCATTAACAAATAAATTATGAATGTTATACTTACTATAAAGATTTTAGTTGCTTTAGAAAAGTCACATTTAATCCTTACAAAATGTTGTAATATCTTTGTAATAATAATAATAATACATTAAGAAAGAGGTAAAAAAAATTGGAATATGCATTTTTTGGATTTTTTAAGAGAAAAGTTTGTTGAAATGTACATAGTTATAAGATAAATTTATCTAAATATATCTTAAATATACTTAAATACTTAAGTATGCACTTTTAGTTCTTCTACAATTAATTTTATCTTATTCCTAATTAGAGATGCAAGTATGAGCATTCTTACAAAGTACCCAACTTACCCAAATTCAATATTTATCTAATAGAGTTATTTAAAAAATTAATTTATTCAATTGTGAAGGATAAAAGAAATGAAAAAAAAAAGGGAGGGATGGGGTCTAGAGACCTTAAAATTGCAATTTATCACAAAATTTAACTTAGGTAGTGTTAATAAAGTATTTTGAACATGGGCCTTTCAGGCCTGATCGTATCTAATATGTCTCGTGGCCTAGGACTCACCTCTTTAGACTTAAGCCTTAAACTTGTATGGACCGAGCTCAGTAAGCTCTGCAGCGACTACAATGCACAAGATAAGGATGAAATAGTTACGTCCTGAATAAGTGGGACATGTCGAGCATAACAACTTCACTTTTCTCTTCACTTTATTATAAATATCAGGTCACTACCTAACGGTAAAACTTTATAAACTTTGCACATCAAGCTTGCATACTTTCCTATATTACTTCCTACTCTTAAGAGCCCACTACTAACTTAAGCATTAAGTTGTCACACCGGATAACCCCTCAACGTCCCTTCACTATTTATCATTTTGTAGGCTCTATATGTGCAAAGCCCAAACAATTACCGGTAAGAACTTGAAGACGACGTTTGGCGCCATCTATAGAAATCTGAATTCCTACACCTGAAACCTCAAACACATTAAACACATACTCGACGAGCAATTCTTTTGACATCATGTTTCAATGCGATGAGCTAGAAAATCAATAGTTGGTAAACAAACAACTTGGTGACAATTAGCTACTCCCAAGGGTTGTATTATAGGAGCACCTAAAGCGCATGGAACACCTAGCTGAAGAGTATGCTGTGCAAAACAGGGTACTTCACACTTGCCTAGACAAAGCAGAGTATCACAGTGCACAAACTCACCCCCTTAAAGCTTTAGATGCCTACATTAGGCAAAATAACATCCAGTAGCAATAACGAAATGATAGGGATCGAAACCTAATTTGCCAGTGCATCAGTAGCTATCAAGGTCTAAAGCTACCTAAAACCAAGCCATAGCTGGCAACAAACAAGAAGCCGACTTACAAGAGTGTAGGCTCATTCGGTTGTACGACAAGCTCACTCGACAGACAATGCCAACTTAAACAAGTTCCGCACTATAGTAAGGTGACTCTCCAAGTAATAGGGAAGCAAGGCTACTATCGATGCTAGGTTAGTCACCAATGATAAGACCCCCTTCACTAGGGGTATCCAGGACAAAGTACTGCTCCCTAATGGCAAACTTCTGTCCCTAGATCGGTATAATGGTACGAGTGATCCTAATGACCATCTTTTCCATTTTCGCACCCTCATTAACCTTCACGATTGTAGAGATGCTATAATGTGTAAGGCCTTCTCAGGCACTTTGAGGAAGGCAACTCGAATGTGGTTTAACCACCTTCCTAACAATTCCATTAGCTTTTTTGGATAAGCTAGCATGGAGGTTCAACCTCCATTTCAGGGTTAATAAGCCCTCGTTTAAGAACATATCGTCCTTACGCAAAGTAAGGCAAGGTAAAGGCGAGTCCCTAAGCGACTATGTAACTCAGTTCAACAATACCGTGGTCAAGATCCCTTGGTTGGATGAGAAAGTTACTGTCTATGCTACCTAGCTTGGCATCCGACCTTCAAGAGATTTCTTCCAATTGCTTAAAAAGAGCAAGTCGAAGACCTTGGCCGACTTTTAGAACAAAGCCTGGAAGTACATCAACCAAGAAGACAACATTCGCACCAGGTGCGTATCGACCAAGAAAGGTTAGGTGGAAAGCATGATAAGGAAAAATTGTTCGTAAAGGATTGTCTCAGCAGTAAGATGTTGAGCAGACTAAAGGGGGAGAACTCCAAGAACAAGAAGCACCGAGTCAAGTGCGACCCGTTCTCCCCTCCCCCCTCCCATTTATACCGATATACGCCCCTAAATAGGCCCATTGCTCAAGTCTATTTTGATTCTGAAGTGAAGCATCAAAATTTGCTCCAATCATTGCAAAAAATGTAAGGGAACCCTAGTCATCAAAACTTTGACAAATACCGTCAGTTCCATGAAGACCACGGCTATACAATTGATGAATACTTCCAGTTGAAGAACGCCCTTGAATATGTTATTCAGCACGGTTTCTTCAACAAATATATGACCCATTGGAGGAACGATAACTGTTCTAACGATGATGGAGATAGGGCACTTGGGAGACAACAGACCGAAAACGCCTATGCTAAGCAGAATAATGATCGCCACAATGATCGTGCCCTTAATGGTGTCATAAACGTAATCATAGACAGGCCACACCTTGGGAGCCAACCAAGCACTAGCAACTCGGTTAACGCCCCGTTAAAGGTACTGGCTGTAAGGGAGAAGAGATAGAAGCTAGACACTTTTGTCTCCTTCTTCGACGAAGGCCTTGAAGGAGTTGATACATCCTATTAAGACGCCTTAGTGATAAGGGCAAGAATCTTAAAATTTGAGGTCCTGAAGATTATAGTGGATACCGGCAGCTCTACTAACATCCTCTTCCTGCATACATACAAGAGGATGAAGAAGAAGCTACCAGTAAAAATGAAACCATACTACCATAATTTGATCGACTTCAACGGATTGTAAAAGTTGGGATTGAAACTCCAGTCGAAGCGAAGGACAAAACCATTACCTTTCTACTGGCAAATTCGAATAGGTTCATCTGGTCAGCATCGGATGTGCTTGGAATTTCCCCTGACCTAGTAACCCATAGCCTCAATATCGACAACACGACGTGGCTCGTCAAGCAAAAAAAAAAAAAAAAAGGCATTTTGCTCTAGAAAGGCAGGTTGTGATTAACAAGAAGTGCAGAAGCTACTTAAAGCCAACTTCGTAAGGGAAGAAAGATACCTGATAGGGCTAGTGAACATAGTACTAGTAAAGAAGAAGAACGAAAAGTGGCAAATGTGTGTTGATTATACCAACCTCAACAAAGCTTGCCCTAAAGACTGTTTTCCTCTCCCTAAGGTTGAATAACTCATCGATTCTACATTAAGACATGCCCTACTGAGCTTTATGAACGCCTTTTCGAGGTACAACAAAATCAAAATGGACCTGAAGGACGGATTTCATACTTCCTTCGTCATTGACTATAGCACGTATTGTTACACCGTGATGCCGTTCAGACTAAAAAACGTCGGGGCTACGTACCTAGCAAAGGGTGACAAAGCTATTTGAGCCCTAGATTAGACGTAATATAGAGGTGTACGTCGACGACATGATCGTCAAGAGTCACAAGCCAGTTGATCGTGTTAAGGATCTCTAGGAAGCCTTTAACCAAATGTGTACATACGACACGAAGCTGAACCCTTAGAAGTGCGTCTTTAGTGTCAGTTTTGGTAAGTTTCTCGGATTTCTAGTCACACAAAGAAGTATCATGGCCAACCTCAAGAAGATTATAGCTATTAAGGGAATGAAGTCTCCAATCTCAGCTCGAGACATATAGAAGCTCACTAGCATAGTAGCTGTCCTGGGTATATTTATCTCGAAGAGCGCTAACAAATGCCTAGAGTTCTTTAAAATCCTTAAAAATTCTAAGGATTTTGAATGGACTCCTGAGTGCACTATCACCTTTTAGCAACTTCAGGACTTCCTTGCTCATCTACCGGTCCTCTTTAAGCTTGTTTAAGGGGAAGGCTTATTCTTATATCTAGTCATAAGCGACCGAACACTCTCCTTTGTACTGGTTAGAGTAGAGGGAAGAGAATACAGGCCAATGTATTATGTCATCCATTTATTGCATAAACTTGAGGTCAGGTACACCTTGGCAGAAAAATTCGCCTTAGCCGTTGTCATCACAGCCCAATGATTGAGGCCCTACTTCCAGGTACATCAGGTAATCGTACTCACATATTAACCATTGTACACCATGCTATAGAAACCTAATGTATCTGAACAAATGATGAAGTATGCAATGAAATTGAGTGCATATGGAATTCGGTATTAACCATGAATGGCTTATAAGGCATAGGTGTTGCCTGACTTCGTAGCAGAATATACAAGAGATGAGGAAACACCACTAAGCGATGATAAACCAACATAGACTCTCCACTTCGATGGATTATCCACTTCGGGGGGTGGATTCGATTCTAGTAACAACGAGTTCGAATATGAGGTGCCTTTTGTCAATCTTAAGCTAACCAAAGAGATCGATGCTAAGCAATTATGGATCTTCTCGGACTCCATGCTTGTAGTCCAGTAAGTCTGAGGTAAATACGAGGCTAGGGATGACACTATGGAGAGGTACCTCGAAAAGTGAAGAGCCTCCTAATGGAGTTCCCTTCACAGGACATCAAGAAGATCCTTCGACTGGAAAATTCTGCAGCAGACTAGCTGTAAGCTTCCAAAATTGAGTTTAGGATAACCGAGCTCAGATTTAGGGCTTTTAGGGTAACTTATCCAATTGAGCCCAAACTTTGCAACTAGAATGAAAAAGTTAGTCGAGATATTACAGTGAAGTTAGATTTTAGTAATAACGATCCGAAATCCCAATTTTGCCCTTAGAAATTGGAGTATTTACTAAAGCCCTAAAATGTTCAGAACTCCTAAAAATTGAACTTAGATTACAACGAGAACTTAGAGATAAGCTAATTGAGCTATAAAATGAGATAATGTAGTATAATTTACTATAAAAAAATACACGTAATTTTTAGTATATCCGGTACAAATAATAATTATACTCGTAAATTAACTTTAAATTGAGTAATTATATAAATATTGTGTTGAATTCATGAAATTAACCTTAGAATGTATCCTAAAAATAAAAGATATGCTAGAAACTTAATTATATGAGTAAAGTTATATATTTCACGTGTTATTTACATAAGGTATAAACTTATATATTAATTAAATAATTAATTCTAACATATAATATCTATATTTAAGTAATTATTTAGTAAAAGAAAAAGAAAAATTAATTAAATAATATTGGAAGGAGGCGTGGCAGGAGGATGGAAAAATATATTGCTGATTCAAAAGTGGAGTTACCATATTTGGACACCTCATGCATAAAAAAAAAAAGAAAAAAAGAAATTGGAAAAGAAAATATGAATTAATTAAAGAAAAAATTCCTAAACCGACTTTGAAGCACTATAAAAAGCCAAGATCATCAGACAAGATAGTTTTAGCAATTTGGAATCAGAGAAAATCAGAAAGAAAAATTAGAAAAAAATCGTAGAAAAAAAAAACAAATTTAGAAAAAAACAGAAAAATTAGTGAAAGTGTGGAAACCTAATCTAGAGTAGATCTGCTGTGAAACCCAGCCAACCCCACACGGTCCACCCACCGCGCCAGCCGTCCGACAACCGCCCAGCCGCCGCCGGCCACCGGAGCACCCAAGAACACCAAGGTC
Organism: Lumnitzera littorea; assembly: GCA_024138015.1. Classification (NCBI taxonomy): domain Eukaryota; kingdom Viridiplantae; phylum Streptophyta; class Magnoliopsida; order Myrtales; family Combretaceae; genus Lumnitzera; species Lumnitzera littorea. Next base: position 3,985,372 of record JAMXBB010000005.1, on the reverse strand, counting down.
AAATTTCTGCCCTATTTTTCAATAATTTCTAAAAAATAGTAAATCCGCCCAGAAAATTATGAAAAAAATTACACTTAGGTTATTTTAGACATTCTTTCATGTGATATTTTTATTTTTGAAAAATTCGTAATATTTAATATACTTCATTAAGAAATCTGTAATTCATCCGAATATATATTAGTGAAATAAATATACTATATGATGTTGTTTCTAGCTGAAAATTTTTGTGTAGGATGAGTATGATATATGGGTAATTTCTACGTAGCCCAAATTTTTATTTGAATGATTTTAATATTTATTGAATTTTTAGGCTTGAAATTGGTCCGAAAATAGGCTGAAATTATGAATTTAATAGGAAATTATGAAATTAATTGATGAAATGGACATGTACTGATCTATAATAAATAATAATGGTATTGAGTCAGATTAGAATTAATTGGATGCTAAAAGAATTATAATTGGATAATTTGTCAAATTTAGGGGTAAAATCGTCAATACGAAAATATAGGCAATAGGTTGAAAACTTGAAACCGAGTGATAATTGAATTCCCTATATTTTTAGAAGTCCATAGAAATTTTCGGGGAATTATTAGGTGATCCGAACTATTTATTACGAATTTATTAAGTAAAATAGCTTAAATTACAAGTCGGGATGTATTTGTAATATTAATAGACTAAAATGAGTAAAATAGATAAATAAAACCTATATATAGGATCGCTGGTCGAATTGGGTTAAATAGAGATTTTATTACAATTATTAATATTTTCTGATCGGGATGTACTTTAGGTGTATTAAAATTGAATAATACTTATATTATTACAATATAAGGACAAATTGGATAAAATATAATTTAAAACTGTAAATTATGCATAATACGGTCGTTTTTATATAATTATGTATAATTGTATTAAAAATTCAAACTACCCGTTAAAATCCATCTCTAAGAACAGGACTCATAAAATGTGTCGTTAAGTCTATACGAACTTAATGACACTAGTTTTGTTGAAATCGGATAACTTTAAGCAAACTAGCTTATATCTATAACATATTCAAGAATATACACATTTCGGTAACTCTACCGGAATCAAAACGTGAATTAATAAATAAAAAGTACGTTTCGATACGATCAAAACGATATATAATACGTAATA
>JAMXBB010000005.1:3781008-3979220 GCA_024138015.1 Lumnitzera littorea | reverse complement strand
CCCATCCTTAGTCGAACTAAGTGATAGGCGAGGAGGTCGCGGCAAGGTTGGGGGCCGTGGTTCGAAGGCGGTCTTGGGAGGGGGGTGTTCTCCATTGCACAAGCCCGGGTTTGGTTTAACTTTAGTCGCGATGAAACTCCTCAATCTGGGTTGGAGCGGATGAAATTTCTCTAACCTCACAGTGGACCGGTTAACACTGTGCGATGTTTTCATTTGAGTGATTGCATTGCATTTCATCATAATTATTAACCTTATTTGTGATTGTATAGTACTCTTCTGACTCCGCCCCACTTACTGAGCTAGTTGTGCTCACACCCCTACAGACTCTTTTGCAGGTACTGAGTGAAGATAAAAGATGTTCCGGTACCAACGTTCTCAGGTTAGTGTGCTGCTGTGTGGGAAAGTGAGGAACGAGGAATTTAACTGAACCTGAGCTTTTGCTTTGTCTTTAAGTTTTGAAGAAAACTAAATGGGAATTCCCTGGGTGCCCACTAGTTTTCTAACTTATTGTATATAAATCGTATAACCTGTGGTTTTTAAAAGACTCTGATTGTAATCCTTACCCTTGGACGTGAAATGTTGTATAATTACTGTTGTAGTACTAAACTACAGATTGTATAGAACAAGTATTTTGTTAAAGCTCTACCACAGGTTTGGATATTAACAGATGTCAGAACAGACGTTTCAAGCTGGTTGAGTTGTGCGCCTTGTGTAAACTGCGTCTACGATAGCAGCTGTGAGGTCAGCTTCTATCTTAGATTAGTTTACACGGCGGGATTGTTATGACTCTTCTTGTTCGGGGCGTGACACTAGCTATCTAAGCTTACCTCCATTGGCATACAGAAAGCCCGAGGTAAAGGATAGTAAGATCTTCATAGAGTACCTGCCAGAAAAAAGCATAACTTCGAGCTGGACTGAAGTTTTGGAACTAATTGTAACAGCACCAGAACCAAGCTGGATGGATCCTATCCAGAGTTATTTGGAGTAGGGTGTAAGCTCCCAAAATTGAGTTTAGGACAACCGAGCTCAGATTTAGGGCTTTTAGGGTAACTTATCCAATTGAGCCCAAACTTTGCGACTAGAATAAAAAAGTTAGTCGAGATATTACAGTGAAGTTAGATTTTAGTAATAATAACCCGAAATCCCAATTCTGCCCTTAGAAATTGAACTATTTAATAAAGCACTAAAATGTTCGGAACTCCTAAAATTGAACTTAGATTACAACGAGAACTTAGAGATAAGTTAATTGAGCTATAAAATGAGATAATGTAGTATAATTTACTATATAAAAATACACGTAATTTTTTTAGTATACCCGGAATAAATAATAATTATACTCGTAAATTAACCTAAAATTGTGTAATTATATATTTATTATGTTGAATTCATGAAATTAACTTTAGAATGTATCCTAAAAATAAAAGATATACTAGAAACTTAATTATATGAGTAAAGTTATATATTTCACATGTTATTTACATAGGGTATAAACTTGTATATTAATTAAATAACTAATTCTAACATATAACATCTATATTTAAGTAATTATTTAATAAAAGAAAAAGAAAAATTAATTAAATAACATTGGAGATTGCTGGAAGTGAGGCGTGGTAGGAGAAAGGGAAAGGGGATTGCTGATTCAAAAGTAGATTTATAACTTTAGGACACCTCATGCATAAAAAAAAAATTAGAAAAGAAAATATAAAATAATTTAAAAAAAAAATCCCTTAACCAACTTTGAGGCACTATAAAAAGCCAACACCATCAAATATGAAAGTTTTAGCAGTTTGGAATCAGAAATAATTAGAAAGAAAAATTAGAAAAAATCGTGGAAAAAAAAAACAAATTTAGAAAAAACAGAAAAAATTAGTGAAAGTGTGGAACCCTAACCTAGAGTAGATCTGCTGTGAAACCCAGCCAACCCCACACGGTCCACCCACCGAGCGAGCCAGCCGTCCGACAACCTCCCAGCCGCCGCCGATCATCGGAGCACCCAAGAACACCAAGGTCAAATTTCTGCCCTGTTTTTCAATAATTTCTAAAAAATAGTAAATCCGCCCAAAAAATTATGAAAAAAATTACACTTAGGTTATTTTAGACATGCTTTCATGTGATATTTTTATTTTTGAAAAATTCGTAATATTTAATATGCTTTATTAAGAAATCTATAATTCATCCGAATATATATTTATGAAATAAATGTACTATATGATGTTGTTTCTAGCTGAAAATTTTTGTGTAGGATGTATATAATATATAGGTAATTGCTACGTAGCCCAAATTTTTATTTGAATAATTCTAATATTTATTGAATTTTTAGGCCTGAAATTAGCACGAAAATAAGCTGAAATTATGAAATTAATTAATGAAATGGACATGTACTGATCTATGGTAAATAGTAATAGTATTGAGTCAGATTGAAATTAATTGGAAAAAGAATTATAATTGGATAATTTATCAAATTTAGGGGTAAGATCGTTAATACGAAAATATAGGTAATAGGTCGGAAACTTGAAACCAAGTGATAATTGAATTCCCTATATTTTTAGAAATCCATAGAAATTTTCGGGGAATTATTGGGTAATCCGAACTATTTATTACAAATTTATTAAGTAAAATAGCTTAAATTATAAGTCGGGGTGTATTTGTAATATTAATAGACTAAAATAAATTAAATAGTTAAATAAAATCTATATATAGGATTGCTGATCAAATTGGATTAAATGGAGATTTTTATTATAATTATTAATATTTTCTGATCGGGATACACTTTAGGTGTATTAGAATTGAATAATACTTATATTGTTACAAATTGGATAAAATATAATTTAAATCTGTAAATTTCGCATAATACGATCATTTTTATATAATTATGTATAATTGTATTAAAAATTCAAACTACCCATTAAAATCCATCTCTAGAAACAGGACTCGTAAAATATGTCGTTAGGTCTATACGAACTCAATGACACTAGTTTTGTTAAAATCGGATAACCTTAAGCAATCTAACCTATAACTATAACATATTCAAGAATATACACATTTCGGTAACCTTACCGGAATCAAAACGTGAATTAATAAATAAAAAGTACGTTTCGATACGATCAAAATGATACATAATACGTAATAGTATATATGATGTACGGTATCAATAATTAATAATTTAATTTGATATATAGTAATAACATGACTGCATATTATGAAAATAATATATATATATATATATATATATAACCATTTTAGATTAAACCCTAATGTTTTCGTAATTATTACGAAAACTAAAGTTAGACCTTTTGTGTAATTAGGACCTTCCAAAGACGGTTGACAATCCAAGTCAGCAATAGCGAACATCTAAACAAGTAAGTTGGGATTGTAGCTTCACCGCTGTTTGGGTACTATTTAAAGTATCCGAGGACCCAAGAGTACTTACAGTTGTGTTTGTAATTAGATGATTATGCGTATGTTGTGTGTGTGGATGATTCTCGGTTGTGACAAGAGTTTAACTCCTTGGTGTGCTGTTCTGCATATTTGCATGGATTTTGTATTGTGTGAACTTGTTGGTCACCCCTGATTAACACTAACAGTTATTCGACTAAAATGTAATTGGACATGCATACTCACCCGTTAGGGGAAACGATTAAGAGTGTTAGGTCAAACACCGACTTCCTTCGATGAGGATAGCTAAAATGATCCTTTCCCCATCCTTAGTCGAATTAAGTGACAGGCGAGGAGGTCGCGGCAAGGTTGGGGGCCGTGGTTCGAAGGCGGTCATGGGAGGGGAGTGTTCTCCATTGCACAAGCCTGAGTTTGGTCTGACTTGAGTCACGATGAAACTCCTTAATCCGGGTTGGAGCGGATGTAATTTCTCTAACCTCACAGTGGACCGGATAACACTGTGCGATGTTTTCATTTGAGTGATTGCATTGCATTTCATCATAATTATTAACCTTATTTGTGATTGTATAGTACTCTTCTGACTCCGCCCCACTTACTGAGCTAGTTGTGCTCATATCTCTACAGACTCTTTTGCAGGTGTTGAGTGAAGGCAAGATGTTCAAGTACCACCGTTCCCAGGTTAGTATGCTGCTGTGTGGGAAAGTGAGGATCGAGGAATTTAACTGAACCTGAGCTTTTGGCTTTGTCTTTAAGTTTTGAGGAAAACTAAATGGGAATTCCTTGGGAGCCCACTAGTTTTCTAACTTATTGTATATAGATCGTAAAACCTGTGGTTTTTAATAAACTCTGATTATAAACTTTACCCTTGGATGTGAAATGTTTGTATAATTACTGTTGTGGTACTAAACAGCAGATTGTATAGAACAAGTATTTTGTAAAAGCTCTACCATAGGTTTGGATATTAACAGATGTCAGAACAGACATTTCAAGCTGGTTGAGTTGTGCGCCTTGTGTAAACTGCGTCTACAATAGCAGCTGTGAGGTTAGCTTCTATCTTAGATTAGTTTATACGGCGGGACTGTTATAACTCTTCTTGTTCGGGGCGTGACACAGGGTATGTTGCTAGAAGATAGGAGGGAGGCGAAGAAGCTCTGATACCACGCTAACAATTACATGTTGGTCGACATCATCCTGTATTGCAAAGGAGTCAACCTCTCTTTACTTTGATGCCTTTGAGAAAGGGAAGGGTTACGTATCATGGAAGAGTTGTACGCTAGAGTATGCAACAATCACATTTAGTCTTAAGCCCTCTACCTACGGCCGTTATGGCTTGAATATTGCTGGCCCACCATGAAGCAAGATGCAAAGGCCGTATCCCAGAAGTGCCCTGCATTACCAGATGTATGCCCTAATTAGTCATGTACCCAGCACCACCCTCTAACCCCTAACGAGCTCATGGTCGTTCGCGCAATGGGGGATTGATATCCTCGGTTCAATGGAGGATTCTTATGAAGTACCTAACTTACCCAAATTCAATATTTATCTAATATAGTTATTTACAAAATTAATTTATTCAATTGGGAAGGATAAAAGAAATGAAAAAAGAAGAAGGGAGGAATAGGGTCTAAAGACCTTAAAATTGCAATTGATCACAAAATTTAACTTAGGTAGTGTTGATTGGGCATTTTGGACATAAACTTCTCAACCTCAATCGTATCCAATATGTCTCGTAGCTTACGGCTCACCCCTATGGGTCTAAGCCTTAGGTCTATATGAATCAAGCCAGTATGCCTTATAACGGGTAGAATAGATAAGATAAGAATGAAATAACCACGTCTTAAGTAAGCAGAACACATTGGGTATAACAACTCTATTCTCCTATACTAGCGGGAGAAGATCTCTTCCACCAACTAACCTCCAACTACTGGCTCTACTCTACTATAAATATCAGGTCACTACATAATGATAAAGCTTTCTAAACTTTATACATCAAGCTTGCACACTTTTCTACATTACTTCCTACTCTTAAGAACCCACTGCTGACTTAAACATTAGAGTGATTACGCTAGACAATCTCCTAGTGTCTCCTCACTGTCTGTTGTTTTGCAGACTATGTACGTGCAAAGCCTAAATAATTACCAACAAGAACTTCGAGACAATAAGTAGCAACTCAATTGGCACTAGTTTTTGCTACTATAGAGACTAAAGAAAATGAGCAAATATCTAAAAATAATTTAAACTGAGCTTAATAACCATCTTCGTCCATCCCCTATTAACATCAATAAGTAGCACCTCCTTGATAGCCATCAACTCCACTAACTAAACTTTATCATTTTCAATCGCTAAATAGGTTGCTCAAAAAGACTACTCTTTTGAATCTTTGCTAACTAGATCTAACCTAACTTTCCCCGAAGAACTATTAACCACATCATTCATATTAATTTCGACAAAATTTGCGGTTGATGGATCCTAGTCTCCTATGTTGCGTACTTGCCTCACTTATCTCACATCTACTTTTCTTGTTTGGGATGGGTTTTGAATTTCTGAACAAGGTTAATACCAAACATATTCAAACCTGTTAAATTCTATACATGGTTTATAATTTATTTTAGGAGAAATTACAAATAATCTCCTTAAATTTTACTTTAGGTATGGATAAATTTTTTAAACTTTTAAAGTATGCTTTAACGTTACTTAAACTTTAGCAAATTGGTAATATAAAGTACATTTCTTTTTAGAAAAAGTTATACTATTATTAAAGTTTAGGGGTTTTAAAACATGATTTGATAAGTTTAGGAGTGTTTGTGTACCAAAATTAAAATTTAAGATAGTTATTTTTAATATATGTAATTTTTTTATTAATTTATTAAAGTTTAAGGGGTATTAAAGTATACTTTAAAACTTTAAAAGTTATTTCACAACTAAGTTAAAGTTTGAGGGATTGTTTACATTTTTCACTCTATTTTATATAAAAAAATTGTATTACTAATTTACTATAAGGAAATATGCACTTGGTGGTTTGACTTTGTTGAATGATATTTCAGTAATTTTGTTTCCTTTTTGTTTGACTCAAGAATAATTAAAATATGAATTTTAAAGTATTTTAGTAAAATTATATTAATTGGCTATATAAATTCCAAACAAGCTATAAGTTTGGTTGGCGGAAAAAAAAAAAAAAGAAAAGTTATAAGTTTGTGTTAGCTTATATTTTCTTTATTTAATTTTAAATTTTTATTGAAATCTTGCACGAATGACCACCCCCCTCCCTCTGGGTCTTAGAGTGCATCTAAACCAATCACGGCGGTTTGATGGCGGGTCACGGGTTCAAACGCGTGCACCTACGTCGTCTGTAATCTTATGTATACGTGGTTTGGAAAACGTCTTTCCTGAAGACGAGTTTTTTAATTACTAAGGGCGAGATCCATACTTCACACACGTGTCCTGGGAGTTCCAAACAAGGAAGGAACACAGCAGAGACAATTAATTTAAACGACATTTGAAATTGAAGCCGAAATGGAAACATCGTGTAGGTGGAGGACCACATGCGTGTCGAAAAAGCAAGTCCCCATTTCTTTGTTAACGTTGTCGGATTCCTATTGGTCCACGTACAGTGCCGGCCAATCAGCAGACGTTACACGTGGTGGGTTTTGGGCCAGATCAACGGTGGAGATCCTTCTAGTTTTGGCGTAGGAGCCCTACGTCATTCCATAACATAGAAGGACTATAACGACATGCTCGGTCAGTCCCCTGCCCTATTAATCCGTTGTTTGGTATAGCAATTAGATTGTCAGGCGAAAGAGTCATAATGAGTGGAAAGTAAGGGAAAAAGAAATAGTTAGTTGCTTCTTTTTTTTTTTTTATAATTTTTCATATATATATTTACATATTTATATAATTGAAGAGAAAAGCATTACATTTGTTAATTAGATTTTTTAAGAATCCCATTCCCATTTTTAATGGTTAGTCCATGTTCTTTGTTCCATCTTTGATTGATATTCTTTTAACTTTTCATTATTTAATTAATTATAAATTTAACAATTTAAATTTAAAATATATAAATGAATGGTGAGATATGAGACTGAACGAGTCTCGTCAAAATAGAAAACGAAACCGTAAAATATCAAATACTACGTCTTTGAAAGATACATAAACTATATTAGAAAATAGAAGAAGAACTCTACATGCATAAAACGAAATTTATATATATTTTATACTCTACTCTTCTTTTTCTACCCTTTTCTTTTTGGATAATTGTTGCTATAAACGTAGATGTTTCCACCTAAATCTCTTCCACCTTTATTGCAACTAGTAACCTAAAATTTTACAATTTTATATAAGCTAAATCAATTGTGTAGAAATACTTCAACCCTTTTTCTTTATTAAATCCATTGATTTTTTTTTTTGAATTTTTAGATCATAATGATATATATGGGTATTCACTTTTTCATTATTATATTTTTGCCAACACTTTTTCACTTTTTTTTTTTGTCATATGTATCTCTTTTTCAAGATTCTAAATTAATGCAATTAAAATTTTATCTTGTTTTAACAGTCTTATGAGAATCACTAAAACTTGTTTCAACATCCCTAAATGATTTAATTATCATTTTCTAGTTGATAATTATAACAAAATACATCCATCAATCCTTAGCAAAACTTTACGAATCATGTGTTTTTCTCAATTAAGTGAATTTGAAAAATTGCTCATGTACTTTTTAGTTGAGTACTATCTTAAACTAAAATCAAATTAGCTAATTCTAAATTTTAAACTTATCAAGTTAAATCTAAGTGTATTGATTAATTCTCAAGTATAGATTAGAGTATGAAAGGTCCATCCGATGAATAAAATGGTCATTAGTTCTATCAAATTGGTCGGAATAATTATAATCGAATAAAAGATTAGCCAATTCTAGGTTGGTTCAAAACTTTAAAAGTCATATCTAATGAGGTTAGGTTGATCTAGGCTCACGAGTTTAGAGAAAAGTAATTAGCCCGTTGGCTTAATTATATTTTTTTATGATTTTTTTTTTATAGACCCATTAATGACTTTTATAGAATCAATGTTGTTCTTTATCGTATTATTAATTAATATTCATTAGATTTGAATTAGTAAGTTGATTATATTTTAATCTTTTAAGTCTAATGGATGATAAATAAAAGATAAAATAAAAAATTAAATTGATCCTATTAAAATAATCGAAGCGATCAAATGATAGAAGTTTCTATATAAAATCAATCCTAGATGGGATTCGACATATGAGTGGATCTTTGAGTACCAATCACATAATGCGACTACGAGTTCGGAGAAAAGTGACCGGCCTGCTGAGCTAATTATAGCTTTTTACATAACCGATTCCGATCCGGAAGAGTTGATCTTTTAACTGTGAACTACAACTATTAACTGCATAAAAAGGTCATACTTTTTTCTTTTACTTTCTCCCGGTCTTCAGTCTTCCCAAACAAAGTGTAAAGCAACGGGCAGCTGCCCGTCCACGTCTAATAAACAAAAATTGCATTAAACTCTGCATTACGTTCTCTCTTCTTCTTCTTCTTTTCTTTCTCTTTCTCTTTATCTTTCTCCTTCTTCTTATTCTATCTCTACGTTTCTTCACTTTCGTTTCATAACATCTTACGTAACAAACACACGACACATCTCCCCAAAAAAGAGAAACAACGCCATGTTCATGGATGAAGACCCGAATCCTAGTCCAAGTCCTATGACTTGTACTAGAATCTCCACCAAAACAGCTTAGCACTAAACAGTATATCATGAGAAACCCTAGAGCCTTCAATTTTCAAGTGTTCTGACATATATATATATATATATACTTATATTTCCCACTATTTTCTTTATATATTTTCATAACTACGTTGCACAAGGCTGAAATATGCCGTGGAATGATGAGTGAAAGTGATTCGAATACGGGCGGTGATTCAACCTCACGCGCAGCTCGTAGGAGGAGGATCGAGATCCGCCGCTTCAAGATCCTTCCACCGGAGGACGACAAGCATGAGGATTGTAATGAAGAGGAGAGAGAGAAGGGGGAGGACAACAAAAAGAAGAAGCGCATTGTGGAAGTCGGGGAAAGTGGTGGGGAGTTAAATGGGAAGAATTCGGTTTCGGTCTCTGTTTCGGAAGATTGTGTCGGTGTGGTGTCGATACTAGGGTGTAATATGATGAAGTGTCCGAGATTCGGGGTGGCGTCTGTGTGTGGACGGAGGAGGGATATGGAAGATGCGGTGGCCATACGGCCGTGGTTGTTTGATAGGGAAGGCGAAAGTGCCAGCATGGAGTTGCATTATTTTGGTGTTTATGATGGTCATGGCTGCTCTCATGTAGGGCCTTTGAAACCTTCAAAATAATCGAATTTTTGATTTAAAAGTGTTAAATTTATTGATACATGTGAATTTTTGTGTTTTATATTTCATGATTGGACCGACCATAATGATTAGGATTAATGTTTATGTGGGAATTTGTATGTTGTGAGGTTGTAATTGAATGTTTATCTTAAAAAAGGTCAGAAATGTGAAATTTTCGTGATTATAAGATTAATTAACTGGTTTTGGTCAATCTTTTCAGGGTCATTAGAAAATTCGAAATTTTCATTGAATTGGCATTTTATTTGAGAGAGAATTAACTCAGTTTTAAATAATTTTTTTGAGGTTTTGATGTAAAAAAATTCATAATTTTTTCAATTAAAATGGGATTTATTTATAAAATAAATTGACTGGGTTTTGATTAATTTTAGTGTTGGATACTATTGTGAGTGTAGGTGGCAATGAGGTGCAGTGAGAGATTGCATGAGCTAGTGAGAGAGGAACTGGAGAGTGGTGGTGGTGGTGGCGGCGGCGATGGAGGAAAGCGGAGGGAGTGGAAAGGTGCTATGGAGAGGAGCTTTATGAGGATGGATAAGGAGGTGGTGCTTTGGAAAAATGAAACAGCAGCGAGCGCCAACTGTCGGTGTGAGCTGCAAGCACCCGATTGCGACGCGGTCGGTTCGACCGCGGTGGTGGCTATCTTGACGCCGGATAAGATAATTGTGGCTAATTGTGGGGATTCTAGAGCTGTGCTTTCACGGAACGGGAGGCCCATCGCTTTATCCTCTGATCATAAGGTTGGTAGCCATCTTTTTAATACTGTGCTTGGTAATTGTTGACAAAAAAGAGAAATGGGAAGAAAAATACGGAAAGAAAAGAAAAGAGTTGAAATGGAAGTGGAAAGACGGGTAATTTTTATTTTGTGTTTGTTTGGTAACATTTAAAGCAAATAAAGAGAAATGAAATTAATATTTGACATGATTATTCTTATATTCATTTTGATAAATATTCTTACAAAGGATAATTTTGTAATTATTATTTATTTTTCTCCATTTCTACTTATTGGTTTATAAAGTGAAAATATTTTCACCGCTATCCATCTCTTTTTTTTTATCTATTTTCTCTCGTATCAAACATAATATTTCTTCTCATTTCCTTCCTTTTTTGTTTCTTTCATTTTTGCCGTTTTCAATCAATCCAAACAGTATAAATATTTTGTAATTTGTATAACTAGCTTTGTTATTTTCTAAGCGCTTAATGTAAATAAGGATTAATAGATTTCATGGTTTGATTTTGATTTTATTTTAATTAATTAAATGGGATAATCATTGGTGAGGATATTCTTAAATAAGTTAAAACGTATATATTCTCGTAGGATCTTGGTTTATTAGTCCTATAGTTGTATTAAATAAATTGTGATTTTCATACACAACAGAGAAAGCAACTATGTAATCTTCCTCGTACTCGTACGTTTTAATTTAAAATATTAAAAGAACTATCTTAAGGTTAGATACTTTAAAATTAAAAGGAAAAAAAGGAAAAAAAAAAAAAAAAAAAAGAAAGAGAGGGAGGGAGAGAGAATCTTTCGTTTTAAAATAAAGTATCATCTTAAGGGAATATGGCATTGGTGGGATCTTAACCCATGTAACTTTATACGTTCACCTCCCTTCCTATGATATTAGTGTTTTATCGTGCCGTTTTGTATCTGATATTCTTATTTATTGTGTCATCTCGTGTCACTTAGATTTCTAATGTAGATCGAGTGGATTTTGTTTATTTAGTGCTCGATCTGGATTCAAGATTACATCGTATCATACTAGATCTTACCTTGTATTATTATTTTTGCAGAAAATCTTGATAGATAGATATTACTATTGTTTGGATACTGATGATTGTAATTTGGTTTCACATATTATAAGACTGGGTTTCATTTTTGTTGAATTGATAAATTATGCAAATAGCCGGATCGTCCCGACGAGCTAGACCGGATCCAAGCTGCCGGTGGCCGAGTCATCTACTGGGAAGGGCCACGGGTTCTTGGTGTTCTCGCAATGTCTAGAGCAATTGGTATGCACCAAAACCTTAAAAAATAAATGAATGAATGAATCTATGAATAAAGATGCCAATTTTCAAGCTATTTTAATAAAAATAAATAAATAAATAAATAATGGGTAATTTGCTATTTTTGGCAGGTGATAACTATTTGAAGCCATATGTGAGCTCTGAACCGGAAGTGACGGTAATAGACCGGACGGATGAGGATGATTGTTTAATCCTTGCAAGTGATGGACTGTGGGACGTGGTCTCAAACGAAACAGCATGTGGGGTGGCGCGGATGTGCCTGCGCGGGAAGGGGCCACTGCCTCCTGAGATTTTCAAGGAGGAGGATGAGGCGGTGGTGGGTTTGTCCGAATGTGGTGGTGAGACGGCGGATAAGGCATGCTCCGATGCTTCGTTGTTGCTAACTAAGCTGGCATTGGCGAGGCTGAGCACCGACAACGTCAGCGTCGTTGTGGTGGATCTTAGGAAAACCTACGCGTAGAATATGTTTATTTTCTAATCCAATCCTCTAAAAACCTCCTCTCTTTTTTTTTTTTTTAATTTAAATTTTTATAATCTATGGTTTAATTCGATTAAATTTTAGTGGTGGTTTTTGTTGGTTGGTTGGTTGGTTGGTAAATTGGTTTTGGGTCCAGGCTCATAGGTTGGTCAGATATGACGAAGAATCAGTCCTTTAATCCCCAAAAAAGAAAAGAAAAAAAAAAAAAAAGAGAAGTGAAATATGTAAATTCGGAAAGCTGAAATGGGCAACTAAAACGTGTTCTTTTAGTACGTGAATATTATTCAATTCATTGATGTAATTCGAAGATGCAAAGAAGTAATTGAAAGTCCTATCTGTATTTATAGGAATAATAAATTTGTATTTATTATATGAAGAAAATGGTAGCAGGAAAAATTGTTTAAGATGGTTAAATGTATATAATTTATTTATATATATGCTCTCTCTTGCTTGGTAAAGATAATTTAGTCAATATATATTATTAGTTTCTTTTGCGCTAATTACTGTTAAAATTTACATAATAATAAAGATTTTATTATCCTTTATGGCGTATAGGATATTGTTATATTATAGTCATAGCTTTATTGTATGTTTGCTAATGTAAAGGTACTTGGTTTTTAGGGGATTGGTTTAGCTTTTTGTTTCATTCTTGTTTATATTTATTTAAATTTAGATTATTAAATTAATTATAATTTTAGCAATTCAAATATTGAGTACGGAGTAGTAGGTTAAATCGATTTTGTTAAAGTAGCACAGGGGACCATAGAAGTTTGTATTTATTATGCAACATCATTCATGATGTACAGTGGATAGTTTTTAATAGCGTTGATTTTATTATATCAAATGTTACTATGGAAATCTCCTTCTTAAACTTGAATTCAAATGTTTCCTTTTATTTATTTATTTTTTAAGTGAAATAAGCTCCATTAAGTAGAAGGAAGTTAACAACAAACAGAAGCAACACAATCACTTGAGGCTTTAGCCTCTGTATCGAGGGTTCAACGACATCATTGCAAAGCAAAATATTAAAAACTATTAAAACTAGAAATAAAGTCGGTAAATTGGCATAAAAAAGAAGAGCGTTCCTTGTAGAAGTCCTTTTTACGCTGATGCATCTGCCACACTATTCTTCTTACGGACGACCCTATAGATATGCACCAAAGGATAAAGAGAAAATAAGACAACAAATAGATAGAGGCGAATGGTACGAATGAAGATCCACTTGCTCATTCTTTAGCCAATCGACGACCTGTTGAGAATTTATCTTTGCTTCAGTCGCTGATAAATGGAGGTTCTTAGCTAACTTTAATCCTTCAGCTACTGTCCACAGTTCGACTTCCAAGGTGACACTTGCTCAATTGATTTACTGAGTCGTCGAGTACTTGGCCCTCCACATCCCTAATGGTAACTCCCTACGGTATAGTCTTCTTGGGGGATTGAGAATTAAAAGTCCTCCTATTTCGGTCTCTCCAAATAGATCTCAATCCAAAAAGGACGAGAGATTTTGTAGGAGCGTGTGCTTGATCCTATGACTTCTCTGCTAGTTGGAGTTAGCCCTGGTCCAAGTTTTAAAACTTTGGAAATCCATCGATTGGCTATCTGTACCCACCCCTAATTAGCACTAGAATTCTTCGCTCCAACTGCAGTTATAAAAAATGTGAGGGATGCTTTTGAGTTCACGTCCAAACATAGGGCATTCATTAGTGAATTTCATACCCCTTTTAGAGAGATTATCCCTAATAGCTAGCCCATCATGTAGGATTCACCATAACAACATCCTTATCCTTGGGATGGTGGGGGTCTTTCTATCCAATTCCATTCCTCTTCAGTAGTAGCATCCATGTCTTCCTTGTTCAAGATCTCTTAAGTAGATTTGGAAGTTACTTCACCTAAAATATCACGAGGCCATCTTTGAATGTCAAACACTTCCAAAGAATCATCAAGAACAACTGTGCCCAGTTTAGAAATAATGTGATCATCTAGAGGATACCCTATCAAATCATCCCTCCATTCATTCGTATTTGCCTAAACTTGGTATATGGTTAGCAAGTCATCAAATTTGTTTTTTGGACCAAAAGGTCATCAAACTTGTTGAGAAGGGCATATAACTGGGATGAGACTTTCCCCTGATTCATCCACGAGTCATTCCAAAAGCTAGTACTTCTCCCGTTCCTATCTATCGCATTTGTTTTGTCCAGAGAAGATCTTTAGTATGGACTTGCCAAGCTATACGAACGAAGTTTTCTTTATTTCTCTTGCGAATATCTAGCAACTCTAGCTACCCTTTTGATTTTGTAACTCGGACTTTCTCTCATCTGATCCAATGGGTCTTCTTCCTCTCTTCGGTAGTCCCCTAAAAAAGTTTCTATACATGGACTCTAGTTTATCTGCCACTCCTACTAGGATTGGGATTACTTGTGAATAATAATTAGAGATACTTTCTAAACACAATGAGATTAATAACTTTCTCCCTACCATGCTAAAGAGTTTTTTCTAACCTGTGAGTTTTTGTTGCGTCTTCTCAATCATAAAACGTAGATCCTGCCATTAAGGTTTCCTCCCTGTTTCATTAGGATACCAAAATACTTTCCCAAGTCAACTATTGGTCCGATTCCAAAGCTGTTACAGATATCATTCTTTAACTCAGTAGACATATGACAGGAGAAAAGGACATAAGATTTCTTAAATTTCACTCTTTGGCTAGAGATTTTACAGAAACAGTTCATAGCATCCATCATGTTCTTTGCATTTTCCTTAGAAGCTTCACCTATGGGGAATAAATCATCCGCAAAGTTTTGGTGTAAGAGTTTAAGTTTTGTACCTTGGAACTTTAACAGGAACCATTTACCTTCCGCTACCAGACATTGAATCGTGTGGCTTAGAGCCTCCAGAGCAAGAATAAAATGATACAAGGATCGGGGTTCACTCTATTGTTACGCCTTAAACCGGAGAGTTATAACAATTCCACCGTGTAAACTAACCTACGTTAGAAACTAACCTACGTTAGAAGCTAACCACCTTAGCTATTAACGTTTAGCTTCCAACATAGGTATAGCCTACATAAAGCATTTACTATTCCATTGCTTAGAAGCACTTCTTTCAGTACCTATTGACTACCTATGGTGTAGCTTTTAAAAATAAATTCTAAAAAAATAATTTTTATAACTAAAATTTTCACTAAAATTCGCAGGCTTTCAAAGTGTGGAATAAATTTTATTGACTAAAAATTAAGGGTCACTTAAGAAAATCCTATTAGTTTTCTTACAAGTTAATACAATTGATAAACTGAATAGAAATCTAGTCAGGTAAGTCTTAAATCTCATACCTCGATCCCGTTCTCTGGCCTTTTGGTGAGTTTACTAGGAAAACTTGCAAAACAATTATTGGGGAATGAGCAATAGCTTGTTCAGTAAGTAAGAGATAGTAGCACATATCTAATACTAAGCAATTGGGGTTTTCAAGAAATTTAATTAGATGCAATGCTTGATCAAGTAAATACCATAGCACGATGTTGACCGATCGTCGTGAGATCAAAAAAATTGTACCTGCTCTAATCCAAGTTTCAAGGAGTTTAACTTCGCACACTCGTGAATTTGGTCATCAAATTGAGGCTTATGTAATAGAAAACACGCTTATCTCAAAACTACCTTCGAATCACTGTCCGCAACCTAATCGTGACCTCCTCTCCTATCAGTTGGTTTAACTCTAGGTAGGGAGATGACCATTTTTGCTATCCTCAACAAAGGTGTCCGTGTTTAGCTTACACTTCCTAGTTGTTTTTCCTAATGAGTTGCAATGTAAGTTCAATTAGTAGTTAGGCCAAGTTTGTATTAAATTACTTTTGGGGTTGTCAAGCAAATTTGAACAATTCAAAGCATGCAATATCATAAAGCAATAAACACATCAATCCAATATTCAAATAACATTATAGTATTTAAGCACATATGTTACATGAGCACAAGTAACTAACTTACAGTCATAAATAAGACATATACTAAGGTCTCTAAATATTCTTAAATAATACTTTAAAGTGTGATAAAAAATTGATCCCACTTACTTGGATATTAATGCTCATTCTCCTCATGCGTTGTTGTCGTTCTCATCTCAGCTTTCTTTATTGTCCCTAAAATTTAACATGATATCTTTAGTTTAAGTTCAATATATAACATATGTGTTCATTATGAACATTTAAGTACATTTTCAATTGTGTTAGGTAAGTTTTTCTAAGGTGTTTATTATATATTAGTTAAGTAAAATATATGCTGACCAAGGTTTTAACTTGGTATGAATTGTTGCCTAATAGTTTTTGATCCAGGTTTTGATTTCAACAAATTCTTAGAAGTGATAAGCAACTTTCTAATCTACCCTTAGACTCCTAATGGTTCAATATTCGGTACCAATTGTGATAGGGATCAAGGATCGATCACTCGCTCCCAAGTTCGAGGGCTTTCTCAGATGGTTCGCTAAGCTGTCTGAAGTGAGTTAAATACTGAGGAGTAGTGTTTTTCTTAGTCTGAATTACTGAGCTACTTTGCTCTCCATACCTTTTAGGAAGCTACCGAGGTGATTAGCCGACACGTGGAACCAACCCTTCTATAACACCCTTGTCCAAGCACTAAATCAGGAAAACAACCATCTCTACAGTGCCGAGACTGAGTTGACAATTGTGAAGAGCCGAACATTTGAGGTTGACCCAAATGTGAGTCGGCCCTAACCAACCCCTATCTAACCGTTGAACTGTAGATGTTGAACAAAACCTGATCAGAAGCCCACCCTTGCTTGGCTTACAATGTTATCAAGATCGTAGACTGAGTAAAACGTGTACGCGCTGTCATTTTTGATAGAGGACGTTCTTTTTGCATGACTTCATGCTTTCTCTATAAATTATTCTTCTTTTGCTTTGTCAGTAGTAATCCATTTTTTTTTTTTTTTGTATTTTTTTGTAACTTAGGACTTACCTTAACAAGATACTATAGATACTCATATAATATAATAGCTGCGGGATACATAGAAGAATACACTAAACTTTTTACTCTCTCTTGAGCTAAATGTTTTTTTGCTTACTCTTATCTAGCCCATTCAAGCATAGACTAGTGGCGAGTGACCTTTGGCCATACTTATGCATCATATCAAGTGTGACTCGAGCTCGTATGAAGTGTCATACTTATGCATCCTTTGATTATCATTTACTTTTCGAGCCATCTCACGGCTTGGACCTATCTCCTTTGGTTATGCATAATATTGGGTCTGTGTGCTCATTTACGAATTTGTATCAAACTGTCTTCAATTCCCAACTGCTCTTATGTTCTACATCTTCTGTTAAACTACTTTTTGACTAAGTTTTTCACTTGAGTTCTAACCTAATCTTATGGTATAACTATTGTCCGAATGACTTCTAACCCATGTTCTGACTTTGATACAGGTATAGAATTCATATACAGATCATTGGCTGATTTGTTGTTGAACTTTGAGTGTGGTTAAGGATATCTAACACCATACAATATTTTGACCCAGTTTTTGATGAAGTTTTTGATTTTTAGTTCAAAGTTAGATTCTTATTTAGAAAGTTTTTGATTTACAACTTGTCTTAAGAAATAGGATAGAGTCCAAATATAAGCCATTTCTTAGTACAGATTCCATTTTTTTAGTGTATTCAACATATTCACACTGGATCACATTTTAACTTACTTTCTGACACAGTTTCTGACCCTACTACTACTAGTATATCTAACTACTATAAGCCCCACAATTAACTATTTGAAGTTCGGTTCGTAGAATTTAGGGTAATTGAGCAAACTATCCGATTCGGCCCAAATTTTATAACGAAGTTAGGAATATTAGTAAAAGCGATTCCATAAGTTTGAATTTAAGAAAATAAGTAATAAAATAAGAGAATATAAAATTTTCAAATTTTAAGTATATTACTTGTTATTTATCGAAAATGCCTAAAATGTATTTCGATAACTAACAAATCGGTAGAGATAAATTATGTGCATACTAAGAATCATAAAATAACTTAATTAATATTTATAGGTATTTATTTGTACTATATATGAATTTGCTTATAGGTGGGAATATACGTAATTACTTAAAATATGCAAAATATGCTAAAATAAGGTTAAATAATTAAAGAAAATTCATAAATAATTAAGGAAAAATCAAGAAAATTTAGAAAAGTTATGGAAATGACTGGAATAGAGGTGTAGAAAGAGGAAAATTAAAGTAGAAAAATTAACCAATAAAAATTAGCCAACAAAAAAGATAATTTGGAAGCGGATGATGCTCATTTCACATCAATTTAATGCACAAAAAAATCCCCAAGACCTCTATAAATAGCCAAAAAATTACAAAAGCTCATTTGGTGAGTTTGAAATCCTAGAAAATTAGAAAGCATTGAAATTGAGAGGGGAAATTAGGGTTTTAAAAATATTACAAAATATGCAGTTAGGGCCTTAGATGAGATCATCAACCAGAAGAGCACCTAGTGTTATGCCCCAAAGTTACAAAATCGCAACGGTTTCACCGTGTAAACCATTCTATGATAGTAACTGGCCTCACAGTACCTACCATAGACATGATCTACACAATGTATCGATGACTTCTCGCTTTGAAGTAAACAGTTCAATTAAAAGTTTAGCTAAAGTTACAGTAATTATAAAGAATTTTAGGTCAACATACATAATTACATGTACATTCCACAGAACTTTCCAAGAAATTCTATATCAACGTAACAGTCAGCTAATTTACATATTAACTATCAGTCTTAAACTACTAAGGAGACTCTAGATATATATTAACCACTAAGCGAATTGATCCTCATACCCTAGGCTTCAAAAAAACTAACCTTTGGATAGTTGTAGGGCGGCATATTACTCGGAGTATTCAGAAATCAAAACTTATAAAAGGATCTATACGGGTATGAGCAACTACAATTCAGTAAGTTGAATTGGAGACTTGTGAATGTATACAAACACAAACAAGATTATCAAACAATTATTTTCATGCAATGTAACAAGCAAGTGTTATCACACAACGTAATCCGGTCCATTGCAAAATCAGAGAAATTTCACCTGCTCTAATCCGGGTTGAGAAGTTTTTACGTTATACAGCAGTTCACAACCAAACTCAGGTTTATGTAATGGAGATATTGCTCTTCCTAAGACTATCTTTCAAACTAATACCCTCATCCTCACTGCGACCTTCTCTCTTGTGACTTAGTTCGGTGAAGGATGAGGAAAAGACCAATTTGCTATCCAACACTATTTTTTTCGAAGGTGTCGGTATTTGGTTGGAGAATCCTAATGATCCCCTAAATGATTGTAATGCATGAAAATTTAGGGCATTAGGGTCGATTGAGATTAAGTTTCATTTAGAGTGTTCAGACAATTTTACACCAATTCAGTTATAATAAACAATTAATCACAACATAAATTTTAACACGAATTTAAATACACAAGCACATGTATAAACTACTTACAATTACAATCATATATAATCTTAAGTCTTCGAGTATCGTAAATTAGTACTCTAATACAGTAAAGTAATAAACCTAACTTACTTGGAATTCTCGGTCGTCCAATCACTTAATTGCAGGTCAGTTCGTCTCCGAGTATTCTATAATACAAATACATCTTTTTAGTACTTATACTTTGATGATACATATTTTAAGTTATAATTTAACTCACTTCTCCATGTATATCTATTATTTACTAATGATTCCTCTACCTTAGTTTGGGGTACGATTTCTAAATTAGATTTCAGTTTTGATTCTACATTGTCTTTGATTATGAGGAATCCTAAATACCGCTTCAATCTTAATGTGAAATTAATCACATTAAGCTCGAGTATTCTAATATCACATTGGGTTTTAATTTAATGTTCTAACTTATTCAGTACACTCTAATCCTAATTAGGGTACTGGATTTACTTTCGATGTGAAAAAATTTTATATTTTTTATTCAATTATTTAAAATTAAATTTTGTTTCATATTTATTATGTACTAATTTTATTATTATATTATCTAAATAAACCTAGTTTTTTCATATTTATTAAAATTCCAATTCTACATATTCCTAATTTTCTACAATTACCACATAATTCCTATATTAATTTCACTTAACACTCCAAAGACTAGGATTAAGTTTCCACATAAGAGATTAATATCCTTAAATATCTAATTACCTTCTAAATCAGTAATTAATCACTTAATTACCTAAATAACTCAAAATTACTCATTTTTTTCATCATTTTAGGGCTAAAAAATTACTTAAAAATTTTGAAAATTAATTTTAATAAAATGGCTTCATAGCATTGTTCTATATCACTTAAGCATTCTATAGAAAAAATTTGAGCTCTAAACTACATTCCTAAGCCTATTTATTTCTATTTCTAATCATGTTCGATTTTGTCTAATTTTTTAAGAACCCTATATTTACAGACGTAATTAAAATTAATCACTATTTTTCCTTAAATCTACATACAATAAAACCTCAAAATAATAAATTTCATAATTTTCTAGGCAAAATAAATGATTTTAAGAAATTTTACAAAATCGGAGAAGATGTGAGACTCACCTGATTCAATGACTTTTTGGCCTCCAACATTGATTTAGGTGTATCGGTTGGTCTAGGCGGTGGGTTTGGAGTGAGGTGGTGGTGGTGGTGATTCGATTCCAGATGATGGTGTGTGGGTTCGGTTCATAAGCCCATACTGCACAGATTTGCAGAAGAATTTTCTAAACTCTAATTTTTCCTTTTGTTTTCAACTTTTCCCAATTTTTCTAAGCTTCTAACTGTCCAAATGAGTTATGTAATTTTTCTTGCTATTTATAAAGTCTTATAGGAATTGTTATGCATTAATTAGACAAGATAATGCTCAAATCAATTCTGATTTGTCTTTTATGTTGCTTGTTTTTTATTGGTTAATTTTTTTTTTAATTCCTGACCTGCCATGACCAAATCTGGGTCATTCCTTATTCCTCTGATTTTTTTTTATTTTTCCTTAATTATTTTATAAATTTCTTTAATTATTTAATAAGTTTCTAGCTAATTTTAGGCAATTTAGGTAATTTCGTATATTTTTATCTACATGTAAATATACATGGGGTACAAGTAAACATTCATAATTATATTTAGGTCATTCTATGATTTTTAGTATATATATAATTTATCTCTAGTAATTTATTAGTTATTAGATTACATTTTTCACCTTTTTAATAATTAACAAGTAATATACTTAAAATTTAAAAATTTTATAGTCTCTTATTTTATTACTTATTTTCTTAAATTTAAGTTTACGCGGTCATTTTTACTAATATTTTTAACTATAATTTATAATTTAGGTTTGATCGGATTCTTTAATTGATTGCCCTAAACTTTGTGTACTAAGTTCGATTTTACGGTTACTTGGCTTATCTTTAGGGTTTACACCTGAGAGTGGACAGTGACCACCACCACCACACGGTAGTGGCAACGCTTAAGGTGGCCAATAAGCCTTGGTGAGTTCGATTTTCTTTCTGATTTTTCTTATTTTGTTAAAAATACTAAAAATTCTTAGAAAATTATAAAATTTGGTATTCTGAAATATTTTTGTATTTAGTTTTTATGAAAAATATTATTTTGATAAAAATATGTCCTGTGATACATGATACTTAAGAAATCATGCAAAACCGAATATGTTTCGGTTTAGAAATAAATAACTTTAAGAGTGTAGTTTTGAGTCCAAAATTTTTGTGTAAGCTAGTTAGAATATTTAAAACAATACTATAAAGCCCTTTTTTAAAAATTAATTTTCTAAAATTTTAAATAATTTTTAGTCCTTAAAATGATGTATAAAATGGGTAATTTTTGGTTAATTACTGGTTTAGTATATAATTATATGTTTTAAGATGTTGAAATGTGATAGAGTATGCTATTTGTAGCATTTAGAATATTAGATGTAATTATTAGGGTATTATAAAATAAATAAGTAATAGGTAAAAATAGTAATTTTTAAATTAATTTTTTAAATTAGGATAATTAGATATAAATTTTGATTTAGGATGAATTTAGATATTATAAGATGTTAACTGATATTGGAAGATGATATTTGAAGTGACAGGACTATTAGATATGTATATTATGTACATATTAAGTAGAAATCTATAATACGTAAATATAAGAAATAAATGAGTAGGAAAATATTATGTTGAAATTGATATTCTAATAATAATATGTAATGAATCTGGTAGGAAACTTAAATTAGGGTAATTATATAAAAAATATAAAATTTTCTCATATCAGATGTAAATTCGGTAGTTAAGTAAGATAAAGGGTATAACAAATGAATTAAAATACTAATTAGAAGTAAATATGACATTTAGGAAACTCGAAAATAATGTGATTAGTTTCATGTTAGGAGTCAAAATGAGTTTTTAGGATTCACATATAAAATCGTACTTAAAAATAGAATTAAAATCTAATTTAAAAATCGATATGGAAAACTGAACCCAAACTTAATCTCAAAACAAGAATAATTATAAAAGACTTGAAAATCTAGATAATTAGGTATATTAAACCCTAAACAAAAAATAACAATAAACGTTATAAGATAAAATTAACCTATAGTAGTTATATAAAAAATTGAAACAATATTTATATTATAGAGATTTTTGATAATGGCTGGTAGAAGACCAAACTCAATACCCCGAGTTAACCCAACTCAGAGAGCATGGGTTTCGTAATTTATTTAGTTATACGGAATGATCTGGAATATGCACCGTGTTTGACACGATACAGGGGTAACGCATTTAGCAATTTAACTAAATGGATGCTCCTAGGCCCTTTACAAAACACGGTGTTGTCGAGAAAATTAGTTTTTACACCAACACAGATTTCCTTGCTTTGCATATGATATAATTTCAAAGTTTTTTAATTTTACACCAAAATTTTGAAATAGCAAAACATCACTCCATCAACTTTGATGACACAAGGTGGACTCGTTCAGAGTCACACGTTAGATAAAGAATTTATCTTTTGAGATTGCAAGGTTTTTGATTCAAGGATTGTGGTTTTCTGTATATGTGAATTCTGCAAATAAAAGGATATGAACAATTATTAAAGTAGATATGACACAATAATTCAATAAATAAATTGGTAGTTGATTAATTCCTAAAGATAATATAATCTAAAACCTAATGGATCTGCTATTATAACTCAATATAACACACAAATTATAGTCACGGGGTTTTGAAATCAATTAATTGATATCGCATACAACTTATTGAATTTAAAGGGGTTATTGTCACAATTCAAGATGAATTGATAAGACTGAAAATAGAGATAACTCTCCATAATTTAATATTGCCAAAATCTAAATAGAATAATTAATGTTCACAACCCATTTTTAGAAGTCACTAGGGTTAACAAAGACAAATATGTAAAAATTTGAGTCTTAAGTCATAAAAAACACGCCCCAAGAACATGTACATGACTGTATACCTCTCTATCAATGTAATCATTCCTCCAAGCATGTATTACTATTAACAACACGGCTCATATTCACGTGTACGTACCAAACTGTGTACAACTTTAATCCTTCAATACTCAATACAAAATTTAATGCTAACATATCCTCTTGAACCACTTAATTGAAATAATTCTCCTAATCTCATGCTTAGGTAATCGACCCCATCAAAATTTGATATCTAAAATCTGAAATTGCTAAATTTTATATTTAATTAAACTTTTACTTATAAAATGTTCTTCTATCATCTCTAAATAGATTGTGTGAAACAATTATTGATTGATCAATAGAATACAAGTAGAGATGAAATAGCAAATTTGACAAGTAAAAATTTGATTAAACATAATATCAAGCAACTTCGAAATTCTGGTGTAAAATTATAGAGGGAAAAAGGGAAAAAAAAAAAAAAAAAATTCATGCCGGTAGTAAGTTTGACAGTATTAGCCGATAAATCTGTAACACATCACCAAGTAAGGTAAAAGAAAGTAGGTGATGTAGTGCAAACCTTCTCTGCCGGGGGATTACATGTGATCACATTACAAACTTAGAAAAAGAAAATTTATTGACAGCAAGCTTCACTAATGTAAAAAATGGAAGGGCACAAGTTGTCCAAAGTAGCTTCTCATTATTTCCCCATCACCAGAGCAGTAAAACTAGAATAGCAACCAACTACAATACCAGAGGCCTGCTGCAATGAGGGTGATGCAGGGACAGAACAAAAACTTTTCAAGATGCCATTGGACCATGAAGCCACATCTCACATCAATTGTCTATATTTCACTTTACACTGTTACAACTCACAATTCTTTATCCCCATCTTGGACTTCACAACTCTTAAGTGACTTCAATTTTCTATAGCCTTTGTCGGTGCCAAAGATCCTGACATCAAAGCAAAAGGTGGAGATGTATCAAGGTCAGGACATCACGCTTTCCAGTGTATGCTTTTCCTCTAAAGCCAAGTAACATGAACATCAAAGTCAGGCAAGCTAAACCATCTTGGGGTTACAAGATAGTAGACCAATTTGATTAAATTTCACAATCAACAGCAAAAGAACAGCAGAGAAGTGAATTCTCAGATGATAATAAGCACATCACAGCTATACGTGGAATCTAATTCCTCCTACGCTTGGTATGTGAAAGTTATTGTCACAACAAGGCTGAGGTTGCTGAGACATTTCATCCCCTATCGGGTCACATCAGTGTGGCAAGATGGACGCTTAGGGCTGTTCCTACCAAAAAGCAATTGGATGATTAAAGGCCCTCCAATACAAAAGTCATTGAAAAACCACTACCACTGAGTGAAAGACTTATCTAGATAAGAGAATTGGCATGTCTGAAAGGCTGAAACAATAAAACATAGAAAGCAGAAAACTCAGGTAATGAATAATGTTAATTCTAGGAAACCTAGGTCTCACACAATACCAAAAACTTCAAGAGCATCAAGAGAAAAGGTAATTTTAGTGTGATGGAAAAACAAGCTTCTGAACTTTTTGACAAAAAGTAACAACAAACAACACTTAAACCAGCAACCAGGCCAAGTTGTGCAAATATACTTTTCTTGCAGTCCCAGATTTATTATTGTCTGCACTGCCTTCGGTGTCATTACCATTACTGTTTACTAGATCCAACTAAGCGACTTGGGTCAGGGTCTGAAAATATAGAAGTTTTAAAGAACATCTGTATGTATAGCATGATCATCTATTCCTTTTATTTAGGCTCAGATAACATAACACTATCAAAGCCTACCAATCTATAATAAAACCTTACCAGTCCATGTATACAAAGGTTGACGAGTAGTTCCCAGACTTGGTATACAACAAACGGTGATGGTAGTCATGAAAATCGGACCTGAAAGGTTGATGGTACAAAGGGACAGATTACATAATGAGATGGATGTATGCTGCCGAGTCCTTGCAAGATAAATAAAATACTCACCCTCCATACAGAGGAAAAAAGTTTGAGGGGCTCCATGGAAAATGGTAACCACAGTGAGCCTCAACAGTCTCCAGCACTCTGAGGACCATCCACAGCCAGAGAGTGAAGAGATGAGGCCCTGTGATGGCTGGACCAATAATGGTAGCAAAGCCAAGGAACAATATCTCAGCAGGATGGGCATACTCAGATGTCAGTCCAAAAGGAGTAGCATACCTGCATTGCAACCAGCAAGTTATTAGTTCTATGGGATGCAAAATCAGCATGGTCATTTGCAGTAAGTGACCATTACGCCTATATTGTTCTTACTCATGGTGGACACTGTGAACATGCTTATACAGCCATTTTGTATGCAGAATCCTGTGTCCCCAGTAGAACACAAAATCTTCAAGTATAAAGTAGAATACAATTTCAGCCAAAACAACTCTCCTGCAACATAACAAACCCACCATGAAGGCTTTATTAAATTTGACGCAGAAACTGTAATTGTTATGAGCAGTAAAGTCTCTGGCTGGTGTTCTATGTCTAAATTCAAGTATTTACTTTTGAACTATTAAATTGTTGTGTAGGTATCAAGTCCGATATGTAATAGTGTGTGTATGTCTAAGTGTAAGGTCAGGCTGTTGCGTTTCCAGGTGAGCTGAAGGGGGTCATTAAGGGAATTGTGCAGTTAGCAGTCAGTCAGTGCAGATTTGTTTATTTACAGATTGTGTGTGTAGTGCTCAGAGTAAATTTGGGAGTAGTTGTCATGAAAATAGGGAAGTGGGGTATGTTTTTAACTGCTACCTACTGTACTTGAAATTGCAGAAAAATCAATGGAGAAAGGCAAGCCTATTTTCTGTAAAGAAATTTAGAATTTGTGTTCAATATGTAGTGGAGTTCTCGTTTTATTGAAGTCCTAAAAAGAGATCATTGGGTTTTCTTTATAACAAGCCTAAAAACTTATTTTAAATCGATCCTATAACAGTAACTCATTCGTTTTTTTTTTTTCCCTGGATGATTATAACAAGCCTAAAAGAGATCTTAGGGTTCTTTGTCTGGATGATTATAACAAGCCTAAAAGAGATCTTAGGGTTCTTTGTCTGGACTTACCGAGGAGCTCCATGAGTTTCCCCATGTCCAATAACAACACATGGTTGAGTTTCAAAGTTTCATGGTTGGGTTTAAGCAACGACTTTCAGACATTGAGGATCAATTGATGGTTCTTGATGTTCTGAAGCTAATGTTGGAAGGACAGTTGAAAGGAGAAGAAAGGAAGTGTGGAAAGGGAGATTCTGTGATTTCCATTGCTTTAGGTGAGGCTCATAATGAGGAACTTATTGGCCAGGGATCAGATTTATGCGTGGGAAGACTTCATTCAGCCATTTCTGATTTTGATTGTCAGGATCAGAATAAATGGAGTAATAAAAAGGGGTAGAGAGTGCTTGATGAGAAAACTTCAACAAGAGTACAAAAAAGAAGATATTGGTGCTTGCTCCCATGGTTGAAAAGTTGCAAGAAAAACCAGATAGAGTTCCTACTCTGGATGATCTGAAGCAGTTATATGAGGAGGTTTATGGGAAGCAATTCGAAGTAAGTCCGAGTTTGCAGACACCGTTGACAGTGATTCATTTAAGGCATTGAATGGTCCAGAAAAGCATGGTCCAAATTTTAAAAAAATTGGCCCTAGAGAAGTTGAGGTGATTGGTGATGAAGCTACTACTCATGAGGCAAGAAATCGGTTTTTATGGACAAGTTCTTATGGAAAAGTTTGCAGGATATTTGAGGTTGAGCTAAATGAAGAAAAATTGGTAGATGGGTATTAGGTGTTGGACCCCATAGATGTTGTATGGGCTGATGAGAACGCAAGTGGTACTGAAGAGTGTACAAGGAATGAGTTAGGAATTCATTCTTTTGGCTCTTGGGTTGTCTTTGATGTAGGTAGATTGTGGCCTTTGTGGTTTTGGTTTCTGAATTTTTAGCATGTCCCTTGCCCATCCACAGTAAAGTCAGTTAGCTCAGGCCATCAATTGAAAAGTTTCAATGCTCGCCTTGAGGACAAGGTGACTTTAAGGGGGTGGCATCATTAGATATTATATATAATAGATAATAATATTAATATAGCTGATACTGGTGATAGTATGGTAATCAAGGGACAAACGTAATATTGCCATGTGGCATCTATATTATAGTGAGAGACTGGGGGAGTCATTTTCTTAGTTTTTCCTCCTTTTAGTGAGTGAGAAGGAGCTTCAAGCTCTGTACGAGGAGCATTTTTGCTCAGAAAAGTGTACTCTTTTATCATATTCAATATAATTAATATCTTAATTCCTAGGTCTCTATCAAGGCTCATCAGAGATAACTTTCCAATCTTACAAACAAATTAATAAGAGAAAATAATTCTCGCCTGCTTTATATCTCAATGTAATGATATATTTATAGCACTTTATTCCCTACTTGTAAATATTAAAAGAGACCACCCTGAAATAATATAAAACAAAAGGTAAAGCAATTCTACTAAAAATATTACCAAAGAGACTTAAGACTCCAAAAGTAATAAATTACCAAATATACTGTCTGCAACATATCAATTATACTATGGGAGATGATGGTAGGAACTCTTTGCTTGCTGAAACAAGATAAAAATTAATTAAAAGAGGCAGCACATGAGTCAGCAATGTTTGGAAGATGAAGCGACTATATGGACACAAAAATGAGCTTGAAAAACACCAAGGTCTTATCTGTAAATGTATTAGCATCTACCAAGAGATGAATTAATGTGTCTCTCCTCTAGGAGCATAGAGGGCTATGTCGTCACAAAATGCCAGAGCATCTTGATGTATGTGGTAACTTGATATGTTTTACATATAATGAAGGTCTTGTCTCTAATTGTTTTATCATCTACCATGAGATGAAATCATGTGTCTGACATCATCTAGGAGTATAGAGTGCTAAGGTGTCACAAAATGCCAGAGCATCTCACTGTATTTTCCATATAATGTATGTAAGTTAGAGAACCCATTAACACCCTTTTTCAGGAGAGAAAGAAGAGAGACAACATATATGATACTGTAACATTTAAGCATTAGAGAACCCAGATATACCAGGATGGCAATGGAAGGCTGCTTCGCATGCCCATGTGTCTAAAGACAGGATAGGAGAAGATCATAACTGGTAGATTAACACCAACATGATAAAGAATTAGCCGAGTGATGCACTTATCCTGAGCTGCCGGACTGTTATTCTTTGGCTGCACAAAACACAATTTAAAAGACTGGGTAACACTAAACATAATTAATGGCCACATAATATGATGTTGATTATGTCAATCTTTTCAGCTTTTTATTATTAACTAGAGGCAGATAATCGTTGCTACCATGCATAGTACACCAGGCATTTGAAAATCAAGTAATGTCTATTTTAGTAAAACATAAGTCCAAAATGGAAGCAATTGAAGGAAGAAGAAAGCTGTTTTGATGAGACTAAACTTGAGGAAAAACTCAGAGCATGAAAGTCATCGCCAAAAGAAAGTAGACAATCGAAATCTTCTCTGCTAGGACAAAAGACAACACAGGAATGAACTTCACACAATAAGGTGATATTTATGTGATTGCATAAAAACTCTTTTGCAGGAGAAGAGTACATAGCCCTGATATATACAGATTTTCCAAGCTAAAAGTTGTTACTAATTTTACAAGAGGAACTGAACTACCTGAAACTGAAGACAAATGAAAAACCAAAAGGAAAATTGTCAGACCTGAATTTTGTACTTTGCAAGCCATCCTGCCCTTTCCAAATATATGAAAGGAAGTCCTGAGAGAAAAAATACGCTTTCATGAAGAATGAAACTCCCAAGGCAAGCCAATTGGAAGTCACTGAAATGAGTGATCAGATACTGCATGGTCGAAAATGGAATGAAGACATATGAGTACCTCAAGAGAATTATGAATGATAAAGTATACTGTAAGTTGAATAATTTAAGGATGGCTTCATGTATTAAGATTTAAGTAAAAGAATATGAAAATTATTGCAAATTTAGATAGAGGACAAATGCATGACCTGGGAAAATTGAAGCCAGAATATGGATAATTTGCACATGTAAAAGGGAAAAAATGATATCCATTAGAGGATAACATCAAAAATGAATTATGGATTCAAAAAGTGTGCTTCAGTTTTTGATGCACCTAGGACTGATGACTGCCAGAGACAACAGAAAAATAAACAATGTTGTGCTGAAGGTCACTGTACACAATAATGTCAAATTACTGTTTCAATTTTGGTAATTATGACATGAAATTATCAAGTAGGTACATAAACTGCTTAATGACGAAAAAATAAATAAGTTGTTGCCTTCTATTATATTTAAAAACTAAGCCTTATCCTACGTATAGGCTTGCCATGTTGATATAAAAAAGAAAAATATTAAAGTCTATCAATTCATCAAGGACAGAGTGTTTACTTGCTGTACAATTGGACAAGCCCAAGATTCACTAAGATATTCAACATGTCTTCAACAGGTTTTAAGCTTTGATACTGCTCTATTATTTCGGCCAAAAAAAAAGAATGCTGCTCTATTATCATAAAGGAGAGTATCTTGAGAATCGTGTTCTCTTACTTTCAAGAATATTTAAGGTGTATGTTGTCTCTGTTGCATCTTTTATGTAGAACCATTGTTATCTTCACAATCGTGAAGGCAAAATTAGCAAATAAACATGACTTCTATAATTTCAAATACACTCAAAGTTGAAAGTAAATCTTGGAAAGTGTGAATTTCTCACACTAAGCTCTACTTGTTTATGGTACATAAGATAATAGCATCATCAATTCTTTCTTTAATACTAGGACGAGGACCAACAATGTGATCTAGACACCAACATGACCAGTTTCATGAAACCTCAAGTTCCATCTCCATTAGTACAGCTTTCCAAGGCTATCAGCAGAAGTTGCAATTAAATGGTGTAGGGATCTTATGTGTTACAGGTAGTTCCAATCAAGACCAGATGGCCTTAAGCCCTAACTATACCCATGGCTCTCCATCACCCAAAATAAAAATGAAGATATGGCTCTTTGTATTGGCATAGGAATTTATACAGATGGGAAAGGGGCAAAAAAACCAAAATCAATTTTTTTTTTTTTTTTGGTAAAGAAAATTTTTTGGGAGTAGAATCATTTTTTAAAAAGCCAGGATAGATAAGTAGCATGAAATAAAAGCATCAGATTTTTGTACAAGCAAGAAGAAACTATGCTTTGAATTGTCACAAAAGACAAGTTGATCTTTTTGCTTTCCAAGGTATGCAAGGTGAGGTTTGTGTCCCCATAATTAGCTAAGATAAATTATGAGGTTCTTCCCCTTAGAGTTTTATGTTCTCAAATTCTCCTATCATTTAATCTTACTGTTTTTTCTCTAGTAACTTATTTTAGCTACAGACTAGAGGGAAATAAATATTGGATTTTTGTTCGAACTTTGGCTCATATCCCACCTTCCCCAACAAAATCAAACATCAATCTCTGGCACAACTATGCATTTAACAATACACCAAGCAACGTGTTTCTTCAAACTTCCTATTGTTCCCACAGATAATTATTGACATCGAAACCTTAATACTACTAACATCAATACGGCCTTGATCATTGTGCTTGTTTTCTCAAATACTTGAATTAATGAAAGCATCTTTTTTGAAGATCCACGTTTCCCAACACATCTGCTCGATTAAAGAATATCATGCATCCATCTAAATGGACAAAAGATCACATGAGAAAACTTGGTAAATGTAGTAGCATAAATTCCACAGAGAAAGGAAAAAACAAAAGCTAATCGATCCTTTGCAACTTAGTCATGTGTGGAACCAACATGAAGTAAATGTAAGGACTGTTAGAGGAGAAGAAATAAAGACATCTATTTCTTTTAGTTAGGTAAAAAATTTCTATGATTGAGGCTCATGGTTGGGTCTTCCAAATTTGAGAGGAACACACAGATTGTTTAATTGGAAGGAAAAGAAAGAATGAGAACAAAAATAATTTCCTCTTTCATGTCTAGGAATTCAAGACAAAAGAAGGATTAAAAAATGATTTAACCTTATTCTTCCCTTTTCATTTGCCTCTAAAGTTAAAAGAAGTAGGAGAAATAAGAAATAAGAAAACCCCATCTGTACATTTAAGCTTACACAGACTCCATAATTTACTTTGCAACTTTGTACAGCACAGAAAAAGGAGAACTGAGACTTTTTCAATTTGTTTTTCCATTCCTTCCCTCTCCTCCACCCATTCTCTCTTTAAACTGCCAAACTAAAGTTTAGAGCAAACTCTTTGCCCCTTTTCCATCTTATCTAACCATACATTAGAAGATGTTTCTCCATCAATGAATTTGCTTCCAATACTTTACTCCAAGCAAGTAAGACAAAAAAGAAAGGCTCTAAAAAAAGGAAAGTGAACAAAAAATTGATGAAACCAAGATATCAAACTGATCCTTTTGAATCTTAATAGAAATCTTTCTCGTCTCAAAAGTTCCCTCAGAATTGCCTATTATCTACTTGGCAAGAAATGAACGACATTGGCTCCTCGACCTTTTATACAAAAGGGAGCACCAAAAATATGCAAGCATTTCATGCACATTTTCAGATTACTAAATGTCTCCTCATTGGGAAACAAAACCAAAGAAAACTGCTAGAAATAGGGTAGGCAATGGATAAACCATACACTTACACACTTTCATGTACTACTTATAGCACATTAAAAATTCATTAATGTAATATCAATTAAGTAAAGAGAAGGGAAAACTCTGAATTGGTGTTTGGACAACAGCTAGTCCTCATTGTTCCTTCAATGCCTCCTAAGAACGCATGCTCTTTATATTGGAAAATCACTTGAAGGACATAAGAATAGAGGATTAGCAATTTAAAATCAAGCTACATTGGGACCAGTCCAGCAAGCTGAGTTTTGGAAAGCAAATTATAGCGATAAACTGTGCAAGTAGAAAGTCAAGAAATGAAACTCTGCATGAAACATATGTTGATGCTTGAATTACTCTTTGAAATGACATGCAACTTAAAGGTTGGCCTTAAAATGATTCCAGTTAAACCTTGACACATTACATCCTATCAGAAAGATTCATCCAGCATTGACAAGTAGAAACTCATTACAGCAAAGACACCCACCGATACCCATGCCGAATCAGTAAATCTGCATATCCAATGATTCATTTTCTAATGGAATAACATACTTATCCAAGAGCATCAATCATTCATTCATATACTCCACGTTAAATGAGATTCAAATCTAGATTTACGGTATAATCTGAAATATAATAACCCTCTTAACTGGAGTGAAATCGGAATCACAATAAGCATTTTATTTCGCGTAAATTTCTACAGATTAAACTGAAATACAACACAGCCTTTCCAATATCACCTCGCATTCTACACAAGATTCACTTCGAAGTTAGGGAAAATCGAATAAAAAACTTCATGAATCAAAATCATGCAATGCACAAGGAGAGAGAGAGAGAGAGAGAGAAGGTGGTTGGGGGAGGTGGTTTTGTGGGGTGGTGGTGTTTACCAGCCAACAAGATTCGAGAAACGAAAACGAAGCCATTGGAAGGGGAAAAGGCGGAGCTCGTCTTCTTATTGTCGATCTCTGGACGGCAGTAGAAGTGAAAGTGAAAATATCATATAAAGGCATTTGTGAGAGTGATTAATTTATATATGGAGTGGGACAGAGTGATGTGGGAGTAGTAGAGAGGGACGCACGAGATGAGACAGACTGGCAAGTGGAATCCCAGGCTAATTGAGTATTTAATTTTCGATGACGACGGAGTTTGGGGTTTTTGGAAGGATTTGGGAGGGTTTTGTGCCTGTGGGCGTCTTGGCGGTAACTTCAAGCCCTCGCCCACTTTTAATTTCTCCGGTTTCCTTGTTTTATTGGTGGAATATTCTACACTTCCAATTCTTATTTTTGACGATTTCGTTATTCATCCTATCACTTATTAAAACAATTTCAAATCTCAACAATTAAATTTACAATTCATTTAATAATTAAGATTTAAATAAATATAAATTAAAAAAAAAAGAAAAACAACATCGAACGGACCATATAAAAATCTCATAAAAATACTCCACTTTATCATTTTTTTTTTCAATTTCTTTTCCTTCCACTCTTCTTAAAATAGCTAAACACAGCATTAGTTCATATGCATACTAAAATTTTTCTTTTTTTTTTTCATATTTGAGTCTTCAATATTTATAAAGTTAATAATTTTTTTTCACTTTTTTGAATTATTAATTTCTTTATTATTAAAGTTGATTTAGTCCTATTTAATTGTTTCCTTAATTTAAATTAATTATTTAAACAAATCAGATCATATCATGTGTTTAATGTTGAGAAAAAGTAAAAATTATTCCATTTTGTAAATGTTTATAGACTTGGATGACTCAAATAATAAAAGAAAAAAAATCTTAAGTGACCGATTCACTTTATTCAATGGTATTAGAGAGAAATAGAATTGGAAATCCTAAGGAATTTAATAGGAGTATTATATATGTTATTTGGTTTAGTTGAATTTATAAACAATTTAAAAATAAATGCACAATAAAATATTAATGATTAAATTACTATCAATTCATATTTTTTTTTCAATCACCCCTAAATTAATAGGTGACAGTAGCAACAATAATGGTGAGGTAGTAGCAGTAACGATGGTGATCATAGCAATGATGATGGTGATAATTGTTGGTGATAGTGGTGATGGCAACGGTGACGGTAGTGACAATGGCAATAATGATAATGACGTTGGTGACGATGGTGGCAATAGTGGTAGTTGCGATAATAACAATGATGATGTGGAGGTAGCACTGTCACTGGTCGATAGTAGTGACAATTATAGTAGTAATCATTAAATTAGGATGGAATAAAGTAAACAAGTGAAAAGAAAAGTGGTTAGATATCGGAGAATTCCTTGGTATAATTATTAAAAAAGTGATCATGTGGTGTAGTAACTTCTGAACTATGTACAATAACTCAAATTATAATAAATAAAGTCTATTAATTGTATAATAAAAAAAGAAAAAAAGTTGTCAATGGCCTTAATAAATTGTCAGTCTTTATGAAAAACTATTGA
The DNA here is from genome assembly GCA_024138015.1 of Lumnitzera littorea. NCBI lineage: Eukaryota > Viridiplantae > Streptophyta > Magnoliopsida > Myrtales > Combretaceae > Lumnitzera > Lumnitzera littorea. Next base: position 3,944,420 of record JAMXBB010000005.1, on the reverse strand, counting down.
AAGTAATGATTAGTTCATATTTAATGTAAGTGGACTTATGTATTTTAATTTAGTCATTGTAAATAATTGTATTACATAATTACTTAGGTAAATCTCTAATCAAGAATAGAAAAGAAAAGTTAAAAAATAAAAGATTTTCTTATTATTCTGTCCTTATTTTTTACGAAATCAATCTTACCTTTTATCCTACTACTTATTCACACTATTTTAAATTTTAACTATTAAACAAACTATGAACTCAATAATTGAGATTTAAAATAGTATGAATAAGTGGTGGAATGAAAGTTGAAATTGGTCCTATCAAAAATAAGGATGAGATTGTAAAATCTTTTATTTTTATGACTTTACATGTTAATTGGAGAGAGAATTCAAAAGTGTGATAAATTAAAACATTATAATTTTCCCTCTTCTATCTTGCATTTAGGCGTACTTTTATGACTTTACATCGTTTCAAATCCATTCATTTGTTTTCTTTCCATAGTTGAAGAGAACTCCCTGCTATCTCATCTTATAGAGATAAAGTGGTAAATAATATTTTGAACGCATATGCCAATAGCTTCTGTTTATTTCAAGATGAAAAAAATGAAGCTACTCAAATGGAGGAAATAGTGGAGGAATAATCTAAAGGGCATGGACATAATCCACCGGAAGATACAAAAAATGAGTATTTTAATGCAAGAACCCAGAATGCATATCATAAATATTCTAAAAACTAAGCTAAAGAGGATAAGTGAGCCTTGGAGAAATGCTCTAATTGTCAAACTATACGGTCCATCTTTAGGATATAAAGTTCTATGTCAAAGATTGTGGTATTTATGATCTTTCACAAGTCCTTTTCAGATGAAAGGTTTAAGACATGGCTTTTATACGATTTAAGTTTAATACGACTAATGATCCATTCAACATAATAGTATGAATTACAGGTTTCTCATGATTAATTCCAACACGAAGACATGCAAAATAACCTCTTTCTAGTGGTGTCATAGTATTCAAGGAGTAATTTCATAGATCCCTACCCATACTGCTACTGAATCATTACAATATGAAGGAATTGTAAACTTTGTGTTTTAATTGTGGCTATATTGGCCACTCAGCGGCTACGTATCCAAAATCATTGATCAACTCTTTGGAAGCGAATGGGGAAGAAAAACATGTAGAAGATCGAATGGAAATTATCTCTAATAAGGAAAACCCAATAGACACACCTAGCATGCATGCATGATTAAATGAGGTAGACAAAAGTAGAAAATAAAACTGTAATGCTGGCCACTGAGGAAATAAGAAAGACAGAAAATGGTTACAGCAGTTGGGTTTTAGTCTAACCAAGGAATGCGAGAAAGAGCTACGAACTATCGGGGGAGAAAAAAAATACCAACCAAATAAATCAGGATAATAAAGAGCAGGCAGTAATAAATAGAAAGGAACAAAATACAAGAGATAAATCAGATAATAGTAAATAAGTAACAACACAAGGTAATAACACAGAGCACGTGAATAGAGCAATGCAACACAAGGTGCACAATAAATCAGACAAAGGGCGCCCAATTGCAAACGATCAAGATGTGATGGCTCCGAATACTTTAAGTGGATATGGAGAATCAGAAAACGGATGGCAAGTTAGATGCGCAATTAACATCGTTTACTTTCAACTCTCCTAGTACTTCAAATATATTGCCTGCAATCCATAAAAGAAGAACCATTAACCTAAAACAACTCACTAGACAAAAGGAACATGATAGAGAGAAAGGTAATCCAGACTTTCAGTGTGAAGATCTTATTACTCATTTCCGAAATACCTTGGCTAGACCAGAGTTTTCAACTGCTTCACAAAATGTAGGACAGCCAAATGAACAATGTGTTGGTTCATTTAGAGGAGATGAGACAAGTAATGGGGGAATCACAGCCGGAGCATCAAGTGCCATGGCTGAGAGTGGCCATTTCGAAAGTGAACCGTACAATTCAGATGACTAGACTAGGACAAATTGTTTGAACACCAAAGGAATTCCTAGTTTTTATTCTAGTGGCAATAGCAATAGAGGAGTTCAAGTTAGCAAAACAAATGAAAAAATGGGCCAGAACAATAGAGCTAGTAGTGGACCGGATTTTTGCCACTCCAAAGTCTACTACACCCTCAAGTGACAGTACCTGTAACTTTTCCACTGAAAAAGCAAGTAAACAAGTCCTTGTTATTTCAGAATAGAGGGGAAACAATGGCAATGGTAGAGACAAGAAAACACCAGCCAACATTCAATTTCTAATCCTGGTCACAAGAATGCTGCCAAATGAAGTCATTTCGTACAATGTGATGATTACACAGCAAAACAAACAGTGTCACCCAACCATGGACAGGCAAATGAAGATTATGGTATGGAACATGAGGGGTCTTAATGTAGATAGAAAAGCAAACTGTTGTGCTACAAGCAATGGAATCTTATGAGTCGGATGTAGTTGATCCGTTGGAAACAAAAATGGCCAGTGATTCGAGACACAACTTTTATTTTATATCATCCTATGACGGGCAGGCACAGGTAGATGCACAAGGAGCCAGTGGGGTATGGTTCTACTATGGCTTCCTAGGATTGTGGAGTTAAGGTTATAAAGAGCACCAATCAGCAAATGCATGTGATAATTAAGGTTGGTCAATCTAACTCTCATTGGTTTTTGTCAATTATTTATGCATCTTCGAATTTAGCAAATCGAATGACATTATTAGAAAATTTAAAATCATTTGCTGCTATAGTTGGATCTGATCCATGGTGTGTGGTCGGGGATTTCAATGATATCATACATAGAAATGAATCCTTGGGTAGTATTAAAATTTTCTTATCATAGAGCAGATTTATAAGCTAGTTGTTTGTATAGTTGTGCATTAGAGGATATGAGATTCATTGGACCACCCTTCACTTAGTCCAATGAACAAAAGTTCACAAATTTAATTCAACAAAGACTCAATAGATACTGGTGTGATAGTAGATGAGGAAATTTGTATCCTGAAGCACAAGTCTTTCATTTGGTTAAGTGGCCATCTGACCATTGCCCGTTACCGGTTAAAACCAATGCATACAAGTTAGATAGAAAAAGGCAAAAAGCATTCAAATTTCAACCAATGTGGCTATTAGAATAATCCTGTTTTGAATTAATTAAAACTGTCTGGTGGAAAAGCAAAGGAAATGTATTGCAAACTTTGGAGAATTATCCTCACAATTAAGGAAATGGAATTATGAGGTATTTGGTCATATGACATTTCAGAAAAAACATATTCTAAAGGAGTTGAATCTCTTTGGTAGGGCTTTAACAGAATAGTCGAAGGAAAAGTTAGTACAATAGAAAATGTCTCTTAAAACACAATTAAATCAAATTCTAGAAAAAGAGGAGTGGTTATGGAAGATGAAAGCGAGAACAAGATGGATTCAAAATGGGGATAGGAATACTACATATTATTGTGCTAAAGTTAACATGAGAATAGCAAAAAATAGGATAGTAAGGCTACAAACTGAAAGAGGAAATTGGATATATGAATAACATGATTCATGCCATGATTTATGAGAGCATATTACAAAGTACTTTGAAAATCTATCCACTACAAGTCATGAAGTTAGTCCAATAAGGAATCCAATATTATTAAAGTTTAGATATGGATTAATTGAGAACAACAAATCGATGTTAGATAGTGTCATGACCCCAAAGATAGTCTAATAGTGACAAATCACCATATACAGATAATAAGTAACTATTTATATACTTAAATTTTTTGTCAATTACTTCCAATAAGCACGTGAAGTGCTAATACTAGAATAATCATAAAGTATCACAAATTTAATAGTATAAAAAAAAATTCAAGTATTACTACTTAAATATAAAATATAAACTTGATAGAGTAAAATTATAGGTCTTTCAAGTAAGTACATAGTACACATCAAATTGTCTTAACTCTTCTAAACACATTAGTTAATTTGCCTGCTTGCTCTCCCCCAAGCCTACTTCTAGATTTTTATTTCTCACCAATGAACTGGTTTTTTCTAGATAAATTTAGTAGGATTCTTGCAAGAAATCAAAACTATAAGGTCATAAGCTTTAGCTAGCTTAGTAAGTTATTCACTCCTATCACCTTTCACGTAAGTTGATTAATCAAGCAAGTGTCATGCAATCAAACAAAGCATATACAACAATATACACGGCCATCCGGTATTGGGAATGCAATCTATGGTATATTTTCCCCCACGACCTTGGGTTGAGGATTTCTTTGTTCTACCGGTACCTCAGTGTCCAAATTAATGTAAGAGTCATATAGCATAACATCCTTGGCCACAAAAAATAACTACATAATTTTAATTCTCAATCGAACCATTACCTATGCTAACATAATGATCAAGAGATGATGCCTCTTGATCGGCCCTAAGAGAATCAAATGGGTAACATTCTCTTATGCATCTTCGGGGTCATATACATAGAGGCCACACTAAAATGAAGAGAACGAGAAAGGTAAACAAAAGCTTAGCAAGTTAAGGCAACTACCAATCTGATATGACATATCGACTAATCTTACTTGGCCTACAATTCATTGGATATGACTCACCAGTCTGAACTATAGGATCGCTCATTGTTACTTCTTATTAAAGGGAATACATAAGAGTTAAAAGGGGTAAATAAGAACACAAGCATTGCTCATGAAAAAAAAAAAAAGAAACTTGTAATAATTCAATAATTTAAGGTATAGTTATTTGCGTACAAGTAAATGGAGTTTATATACTAGCCTCACTAAGGTTACAAGACATACATGGAAAAGACAAAAGGGTAATTTACAAATGGAATACATGAAACATACTAAAAAGTGTAAAAAGGATGAAGAATATTCTATACAAAAAAGAAAGGAATTCTTCTAAAATATTGTGCTAGAAGGCATGTGTCAAGAGGTGATTGGAGGCTTGTAGCGCGATTGACTTTGCTTATATGAATGCTAAGACAGCTTAGCAGTTATAGGATCTTGTTTAGACAGGGTCAGAAGGAGGTCAATGGTCAGAGCCCAGATATTGAAGGACATTTTGATCCTCTCCAGGTTGGTTGTCTCGGCAACCTAGCTTAAACAAAGGTTTGATGCTGGTCAACTTAAGAGCTACTTAGATCATGCTATTAGCTTCGCAATAGGTATGGCTGCTTGGCTAGTCGGTGTACATGCTTGGTAGCTTGGTAGCTTCGAAACTGTATGTGTACTTGTAAGAGCTTGACATTAGGGTCAACAATAGTGTAAAAAATGGAGATTGGAATAGGAATCTTCATCTTAAATAGGGTTTCGAGTTAGTATTCTTCGTGTGAGTTCTTACAATCCTCTAGCTCAACTACGTGTAATTGGTTTGAAGAGTTGATTCCTATCATTCTCCCTGACCTCATGAGAGAACCAATCTCTCAGTTATCTAGGAGAACCAATAAATATTCATCTTAGGACAAACATAATCCCTAGGAAGATGGATCTTCTAGTTAGCCAAACAAATCAAAAGAAATATTCAAAAAGGCTATACAAATAAGTTACAAGAGAAAGATCTATTGACCAGTCCCAAGAAAGCCCAAATGAAATCAAGAATAACACGTTCTTTAACCACCTAAATGGTCAAGGAGTGATCAAATTCTTGATTGACTTCTAGATGTACGCATGCCCAAAACATAAGAATAGGTACGGCCTCGTCCAATGCATGATCATCCTCAAAATCACTTAATTTGCAATAAATAAGAAAAGTTTTAGCCTTTTCATTCCTTATATGATAGTGGTGGCAATTATTGAGATTATGCCATATGCTATGTAGGATCGCTTTAGTATTTAAATTCCGATATGCTTATTTTTCATTTATTTTAGTATTCACACAAAAGATCACACCATCACAATCATCAACTATATTTTTGGGAATAATTCTTAAACGTCTTAACAAACAAATCAAACACATATGCTTCCCAAATACCGTAAGCAAAATCGATTAATCATATAGAACTTAAAGGTGCAACTATAGTACAAGCACTTACAAGTAATAATCATTGTAGATACTCACCTGGCCATTTCCTATTTGTCATAGTGGTCCTTTAGCAAATCTAAATCAAGAACACCTAAAAGAATAAAAGTAGTTGATAAACATATTTGTCACTATGTCTTTATTTCAAGCTTTCTTCTTCTTTATAGTTTTGTTTGAAATCTTTTATTATTTAAATTTTTTTGTGTTCAAGGAGTTTGTTTATCATATCATGTCTGAAAGGTCTTCGTTTATGGTCTGAAACTTCACGATATTATGACAAAGATGCATCATATATGTCCATACGTCTTGAGTCATGAAAAATTAGTCGAACATGATATATATGGTGTTTTAAAGCATGGATTTGTCTAAGCCAATAACTTGAACTAAGATGATACATCTCGAGTCATAACTACACTATTCATAATAAAGCTTATATACAACTTACCTAATCTCTCTAATACCAAGATAATACATTACACCAAGAGTAGATAAGGGTGACCATATTGGGGTGGGTCTAAACTTGTAGAAAGCTAAAAAACGAAGATGGGAATGTATGGGAACAACGAAGTAAACAAGCAAACCTCAATTAGCTCCAAGGATATTATGCACCAGGGAACTATCAAGGACTCACAAAGCGAACTCAATATGATGCATAAGCTAACTTAGTGAGGGTACTCCTCACTTAGCCTTACTTAAGAGTTAAGATAAAAGTGAAGCAAGTAAGTAAGAAGGAATGCTCATGGAAAGAGACAATGAAGTATATTTGATATTGTAACTACAAATTACAAGGGTATTTATACTTGAATCGTTAGGGTAACATACCCTAAATGGAAAGGACAAAAAAAGGTTTGCCTAAAGAAGTAATGTACAAAAAATAATAAAAGGTAAAAATGAAAATTCAAAGAAATTGATGATTTGTGTAATAAATCCTTTTATGTGGGACTGGACACATGTCATTCGGGCATTGGGATGCTTCTAGTAGAAACAGATAAGTTATATGGTCAGATTGGGGGCTATCAAACAAAGTTGATGATTCTTCTAAGGTGAGTTCAACTCAAATACACTCTGAGCAATTCAGACTTAAGTCACTTGATCCAGTAGTTGGATGAGTCAAGTTGTTGTCTGAATGTATCTCAAGTTGGTAGTCAGAAACTATTGATAAGTACAGGAGAATTTGACTTAGATTGGGTAGTAGGTCAATAGACTATAGCAACTCGAACTCTTCAGATGTTGGTCGTAAAGAGAGAATCCACCTTACTATACTTTCAAGTACACGAGCTCAGGCTTGGGTTAGAGGTCTGATGGCTTGATTCCCATCATCCTTGTTTGGTTGATTGGGATTTGGGATCGAATCCAACTAGTTTCCATTCAATTCTTCCTTAGGCATGTAAAGACTGAGGTCAGCAACATTAAATACATCAGACATTCTAAAGTCCTCAAGCAGCACTAATTGATAGGTGTTGTCATTAATTTTTTGGAGGATTTTGAATGGTCCTTTAGCTGTGGTAGACAATTTATTCTTAGGAAACCTTTCTTTAATAAGTGTAGTCATACTTGGTCATTGAGCTGAAAGTGCTTAGTCTTCCTTCCTTTGTCTTTCTCTCTTAGCTTTTTGGCGACTCGATCAATGTGCTGAGTGACTCGTTAGTGGATCTGTTACAGGGACTAAGCTCTAGCTCTTGCTTTTAGATCTTCTTAGTCAATTGAGGGCATCGTGGTATGATCAAAGGCCAACTCAAGGTTAAAACCATAAATGACTTCAAATGAGGCATGTCAAGTGGTGGTATAGACAGTTCTGGTGTAAGCAAATTCTACCATGGGAAGGTAGACGTCCTAGTCTGCTAAGTTCTTTCCTACTTCAACTTGAAGCAATGATCTTAAGGTGCAGTCGACAGCCTCTATTTAATCGTCAAGTTAGGGATGATAAAAAGTACTAAATAGTAGCTTGATTCCCATCTAACACCATAAAGTTCGCTAGAAATGGCTTAGAAATTTTGGATCACAATCTAACAATACCCTCTTCGATACTCCATACAAGTGAACAATCTCCTATAAAAACAAAGAATCAATAGCCAAAGCATCATTAGTTTTTATGTAGGGCACAAAGTATGTCATCTTGTTGAATCTATCCAAAATGACCATAACAAAGTCTTTGCCTCAAGCAGTTCGAGATAATCTAAGGACAAAATCTATACTCAAGTCAGCTTATGATTTAGTCAAGATAGGCAGAGGCATTACTCTCCCTTATTCAACTCAACTCTTGGCCTTCCTGCAAGTAATGTAACCTTCAATCATGCGGTGCACATCTCGCTTCATTTTAGGCATAAAGAATCATTCAGTAGTTCATACACCCTTCTTTCTCCAAAGTTCCTAGAGAGCCCTTTACTGTAAGCTTCTCTCACCAATAGTTTTCTTAATGAACAAGTTAGCACACATAATTTGTCACTGTGGTACAAAAAACAATCTTCCACGTAGTATTCATCTGCTGTTCTCTCTTCTCCACAACATTTATATATAGGACCAAAATGAGAATCATGTTAATACTATTTTTTAATACTTGCAAACCTTAATAATCCAGTCTGCAACTTGGTAAGAAGAGCATGTCTTCTTGATAGAGTATCGGGTACTACATTACTCTTGCCTTACTTGTATTTGATGACGAAATTAAACCCTTCTAAGAACTTAATCTATCGAGCATGGTATTTGGAAAGTTTTTATTAGCTCTACAGATATCTCAAGGATTCATGATCTCTATATATGATAAATTCCTTTACCAAAGGTAATGTTGCTTGACGTAGAGAGCTCGAATTAATGTTAAGATTTTTTTGTTGTATATAAAATAGTTCAAATGTGCTCCTCTAAGTTTTTCACTATAATAGGCAATGGGTTGGCCTTTTTACATTAGCAGAGCTTCGATGTTGGCACCTAATGCATTGCATTCAAGGTTAAACACTTTCTCAAAGTTTAGCAAAACTAAGACTGGGGCAAAGGTTAATCTTTCTTTCAACTTAGCTAAGCTTCTCTCCTTTTTATTTCCCTATGTAGACACCTTATTTTTACTATTTTATTTTAATAGTTTTATTAAGCCAGAAATATAAAAAAATAATAATAATATAAAAAGCGAAAATAATAATAAAAAAAGTAAAATAAAAAAATAACGAAAATGGAAAATTGAAAAAATAACAAAAATGAAGTGTTAAGACATATTAAGTCTAGTCATGTCGAGTTAAGTCGTAGCGAGTCTAGTTGAGTTAAATCGAGTCGAATTGTATAATAGTATGTGCTCAATTTAATAAATTTTAAGTCATTGAAAGATTAAGCTTCATTAAAATATTTTGGTCCAGTCCGATATAAAGTAGATTTTTTTTATCTAAATTATATTAGACTAGAGTAAACTTAGGATTTATTAAGTAGGTTTCTAGGCTAAATCAAATTGGACTGAATCGGGCTTGAAAAATAGAAATCCTAAATTAAGCTAGGATTTCTATAAGCCAGGTCGAATCTTTAAAGGATCTCAACCTAATCTTCCATATCTAAGTTTATGATCAAATCTTTCGATATGAAAGATTTAATTGTAGGTATTATAAATAGGAAGTCGACGGTAGAGTTTAGGAGTTTCTTCTTTCATAACCTCCTAACACGTAAGCCTATATTCATCCACACCAAGCACAATTCCTTCATCGAAACACTTGTCGCATATCTACTGTTTCAGCTACACATGAAGAACACACATCACTGTACTCTATGCCTTTGACCGAACAGCAATCTACTCCGCTCTCCATATTTTGAAGCACAGCTACATTGATTCAATCACTACGCCGCAATCTACAAACCACGTTGGTTGTATGCCCATACCATACATGATTACTGCTACACCAACCAAACACTAATGTACGTCCATTTCCTATCACACTGCCCACATACATTACAAGTTTCCATACCATTGATCACTTAATCTCATATACATTAGCCTACACATCTCTTACACGGGTACAGACTATACTAACATACTCTGACTTGATCCCACTCCACAAACACTGTACGTCCACATTCACCAACAACACAACAATACTCCCACGACACTTGCATTGACACGACACATACAACAACCCCCCAACGTACACAGTAACCCCTGAATACGACATACACACAACACATACAGCAACCTCTCGACGCACACATGATTTACATACTGTTATGCACGATCACACACGACTACCATCACGATCACACACGACTACCATGCGCGATTAGCACTAACCCACACGTATGNAGGCTATTAGATAAGCTTTAATAGATATTTTAATTAAATACTAATATAGTATATATAATATTAGTATTTAATTAAAATATCTATTAAAGCTTATCTAATAGCCTCCAAAATTGCTAGACATGCTAGAAATCATGTATCAAATTGTGGGAGCTAATTTTTGCTGAGTTAAAAGTGAAATTTTTGTAATTAAGCCACTTCCTACCATGTAATTTTCAAGGAAAATATTAAAATAAATTACTTAATAATTAAGAAAAAATTCGACCAACCTTAATATCTATAAATAAGACTCCCCTATAATAGATATACTTTTAGGAACCCAAATCATAGAAAGGAAAAATAAAAAAAAAAATCAAAGGAAAATAGAAAAATTAGAACAAAAATAGAGCAAGGATAGAGTTAGAACGATTTCTTGACCATTCGATGACCTAATGTGGAGCCCCGCTGCCACCTAGCAGAGCCACCACCAAATAGGCTGGTTAAAAACCCCTCTCCGACCAATGATGGTTGGAGCTCCGATGAACTCAAGTTTCAAGTTTTTACCCTATTTTTCTCTATTTTTGAAAATTTATTAAATTAATTAGGAAAAATGTGAAAAAATTAATTCTTAGGTTATTTTATATGTACTTTCATTTCGTAAGTTTATTTTTACAAAATTAGGAATATTTAATATACTTGCTTAACAAATGTACTATTCATCTGAAATTTGAAATTCAAAATAAATACATAAATGATATAGTTTCTTGCTTAAAATTTTTGTGTAAGATACTTATGATATATAGATAATTTCTATGTAGCCCAATTTTTTATTTGAATATTTTTAATATTTTTTTGTCTAAAAATAGCTCGAAATTAGGCTGAAAATGTTAAATAAATAGGATTTATGAAATTAAATAGTGAAATTGACCTATACTGATTTCTAATGAAGTGTAATGATGTTAGGATAGGTTGTAAATAATTTTGTATAAAAAGAATCATATTTGGGTAATTAAGTGTAATTTAAGAGTAAAATCATAAATTCGAATATATAGGTGATGAATGGATAACACAAAACTAAACAATAAATGAATTCCACATATATTTAGGAGTCTATAGAAATTTTTAAGGAATTATTTGGTAACTTGAACTATTTATTACGAATTTACGTAGCAAAATAGCTTAAATAACGAACCAATACTTAATTCTAGTAATAATAGGTTAAAATATGATAAATAGTTGAATAAAAACTATCTATTTGTGTACTGGTCAAATTGGATAAAAATTATATATATTTTTAATATATTAAATGATATTTTAATAATCGGGATACATTATATAATTGTTTCATGAATATTATATTTGAATTGTTTGAGCTTAGTTGATCACTCTAATAATGAACTAACTCAAATTGGGCTTAATATTTAACCCGACCTGCATTGCAACCCACTAGGGGTAACGACTAGGATTTTCGAGCCAAACATTGACTCTCCTCGATAAAGATAGCTGAAATAGTCATTTCTTTACCCTTAATCAAACTAAGTGATAGGAGAGAAGGTCGCAGCAAGGTTGAGGGCTGTAGTTTGAAGGTGGTCATTGGAGGAGAGTGTTCTCTATTACACAGGTTTCAATTTGGTTTCAACTCGTGAATGTGTAACGTCAATCTCCTCAACCCTGATTAGAGCGGGCGCAATTTCTCTGATCTCATGACGGACTGGATAACGTCGTGCGATGGCATTTGCTTATACATACATTGCATCTAACCAACTTAATTGAAAACCTTGCTTGTAATGTGTTGAGTGTATACTTCTGTCTCCACCCTACATACTGAGTAAGTTGTCGCTTATTCTCCTATAGTTTGTTTTGCAAGTTTCAAATAGCTTATAAATGCCTGTCCAACACTGGAACCCTAGTAAACTAGGATAGGGAACGAGATACAACAAGAAATGGCCAGTTATTACCCTTAGTATTAAATTTTTATCTTTTAGAGAAAACTATACAAGACTCCTAAAAAAACTTGGTAGATTTCAATATTTTGGTCTGTATATAAAATGATAAGTACTTGTAGGATTTACTACTACTCTTTTATAAGGTCAAATTACAAGTTTATTATAACAAATCATTTCAAAGGATTACTCTACAGGTTTATATCAAACGGGTATCGAATTGGACGCTTCAAAGGAGTCGAGTTAAGTCGAGTACGCTTTGTGTGAATTAGGTCTAAGATAGCAGCTGTGAGAACAATTTCTATCTTAGGATGGTTCACACAATCGGACCGTTACGACTTTACCTTATCGAGGCGTGACACCACCCGATAACCTTAATTTTATTTTTTATCAGTTTAACTGGTTAGCGATTTTAATTTTTTTTTTAAAAAATATCTTTTCAAAACATTTTAAAGAAAAATATTTCCTTAATTTTATGTCGAGTAATCTATATTAAGTAGATTGGGCTTAATATGGATTAAATTAAGGAAAACGAAATAAGGCTCGACAAAATTGATGACTCCACTAGTGATATTGGTGAGTTAGCCATGTAAAAATTGAAAATTAATTGATGGGCTTTTTGTATTATTTTTTTATTTTATTATAATTGTACTGACTGGTTTTTAGTGATGCAAGCTTTAAGAAAAACCTAGTCTAATGAGCCTCATTGGGGATTTAGGGTGGGGGGATGGGGGTGGGTTTATTTATTAACAAACATTTGCATGCTTAGATGTGGTCGAATTTGGGCCATCTTAAAAACTTAAGACGGGCCGTCATTGTGTAACCCTCAAGTCGCTGGGCTCTTTACCCTCGCCTGGCGGTAATATACAAGCCCACCCAGGATTCAATCTAGCTTAATAAATTTTTCTCTGGAAATCCTTGAAGCTACAAAGCCTGAGACTAATATACCATACACTCTTACATCATTATTTTTGAAAAAGGGGTAGTCGTTTTTAAATTATAGGAAAAGCCTGATTAATCTGTAGTTGGTTTAGTGTTCTTTTAAAAAAAAAGGGGAAATTAAAAAATCAGCAACCCTTATATATAAGTATTTAAACCTTTACTTTTTTTTTTTAAATCTTATTGCGAATTTACTATATATAAGTGTATTCTTAATTGTGGATTCATAATACTTTCTATAATTTATTAATTACTAACCCCATTGTATTGCATACGTATATAGCATATTGCATCACATCTATTGTATATGTTATCTTGTATAGTATATGTAAGTTTTGTTTTATTTCAATAGTAATAGGTTGTTGTGTAATATAAGATTTAACATAGAGAGCACAAAATTAGTAATATTCTTCCTGTACCATAATGTAGCAACATTAAAAAAAAAAATTCAATATTAACTTATAAATTTTTTTTGGAGTATGTAATTATGGAAGTTAACTATGGTAAAGATTATTATGGAACCGTTATTTTTTCAATGCTTTTGAACAAATTTAAAAAAAAAATTTCAAAATGATATTTTATGATAAAAAACCAATTTTTTTTTATAATTATTTACTTGTTCGATTTCTATTGCAATGCACTATATGTACCATACTATTAGTTACTACTAAAATAAAAAAAAAATCAAAAAATAGAAAAAGAAGAAGAAGATTTAACTATTAGATTTCCATTGTAAATTATTTTTCATCTTAAGGTCATTAATCTTGTAAGTATTTAAGTTCTCATTCTTTGTGTTTAGCCGTTAAGTTGTCACGGTCCTAATAGAACTTTTTATACGAGTCATTACTCTTATGTTATCTTTTAATAGGTTTCTCATTGTAAAATAATCCTCACTTCTCTATGTCATCCTTGTAATATAATCGTTGTCTTATGTCTTCAGATGTCAGTCCTAATGTTTCCAATTGTTTTCTTAAGTTTAGATTCGTCGATATTAGTATTAAGCTTTTGTAACATAAAATTAACATTGATTTTTTTTTTCAATAAAAGTTTCCAAAAAAAAAAGAGAAATGTTTTCAAAATTAAAATCTTCATTTTTTTAAAAAAAGAATGCAGTGTTGCTAACAAGAAGGGATTCTTGTAGGCTTTAAAAGATTGCTTTTAAAGTGGTTTGGCTCAACTTGAAACCTGTAATCACTCATTATTAAAAAAATCAAGATGTTTAAAGCTCTTGAACAGAAAATAGCCACTGTAGAAAGGGTTCTAAGCAAACATGCAAAGCAAGTCGATACTATAGTCTGCACCCAAGCCTAGGGGCCTATTAACACATCATCTGAGTTAGGCGAATCTAAAGAATAACAGGTTCATGAGCTCACTATTATTATGATACAAGTTTTGGAAAGGTTTTCAGAGACAAATTTGAATAGTCAAGTCTAGGAGATATGTTACTGTCGGGGACTGGAAAAAAGGGTTACAGCTCTAGAAGAAAAGTTAGTGATATTAGAAGAAAGGCTTAAGGGTATAGAAATGGAAATAGATTATGTGCTTAAGTAGCTTGAAAACCTACATCCTAATACAGATAGAACATCATAGCTAAAGCATGAGGATGATTCAGCGAAAGAGAAGTCGAGGGTGAATATGCCAATTGAGAAAGCTCAGAATCAATACAAGCTTGTCTACAATAAGAGGAGACGACTTACACAATTCAAGATTCCAATAGTCGAAATGTTCAAGTAATTGAGAGATGTAGAACTATTGGCATGTGAAAACTCAACGAATAAATACAAGTCAAGGGATCATGACCCCAATAAATGGTGTGAATATCATGTGAGCCAAGTGGGGCATACCATAGAAGACTGCTGGAAACTGAAGCATAAGGTACAAGATTTGATTGATACCAAGGTTATCCAAACAAATTTTCTGGAGATGGATGAGTCTATAGGCAGTGGTATCCTTAACCTAGGGACATCAAACAGATAACCTCCAACATCTGGTATTGAGAGTTTATTACTACCATTTGACCAAGTGGCTTACCATCTGAAACAATTGGGCATACCTCCAAAAGGTTAATTCAACTAAATGGGCCAAGTTCGAAGAAGTGATAGAAATAGGGACAAGAAATTGAAAATAATTTTAGTTCTTGCAATTTTTTTAAAAATAATCTCACTTTGGAGTTTGTAATGGATATGAGTTATCTAAATAAAACAATTTTCATGTGCATGTTTGTCTTTGAAGCTAGCTCAGCTCAACAAGAGCATGTCATTGGCCTCTCACTAAATGAAACACTTTATACAAGATTTGGGGCAAGTGAAAATGGATGAAGTAAATATGAACTTAGAACTCAAAATTTTCCACCAAAGGGAATGGTAACACATTACTTGAAAGGTTTAGAATGAAAATAGGCAAACCATATTTGAAACACTAACCCTAAATACATGAGAGTTAAGCGTTATAATGTAAGTACTTGAGTTCATTTCTTAAAGGAGGCTTGTCTTGAACTTAGTATATGTGTCAAAATGATATTAGGCATTCATTTCATTATCTTAAACACAATTATTCCTTGCATACACATTGGAGCTTTTTAGAGATTTTTCTTAAAATTAGCCCCGCTAAGAACCACCCTACATTGGGGCAATTAGGATGTTAGGATCATTAATCTGGAGAAAAGGGGTTAGACTAACTTATACTTGCCTTAGTTTTTCCAATTCATTAGTAAATATTGTCATAAATAATTCAATTTCTTTAGGATGAAGGAGAATTTCTAACCATATATACCTCACTCAGGCCTATATACTTATTTAAACACCTCAAGCCTATGGACTTTTCCTAAACACTCTATGTCATATGCACTTCTCCTAAGCTTATATTCTTTAAGGGATTTGAATCTTATTAAGCAAAAACTCAACAAGAGAAGGTGATTGCCTTAACCAAAAAGAGAGAGAGAGAGAGAAAGAAAAGAAAAAGAGGAGAAAAAAATAAAAGAAAAAAGAGGAAAAATGAGAAAAATTGAAAATATTAGCAAGGTGAACACCTTTAAAGAAGAGCCAAATTATCAATAAGCCTAAAGTCCAAACTTGTGATGGTCTCCAAAGGTTAAACGCTTTCAATTCTTAAGCCCAAAAGCAAAGCCCTCATTGTATGATCCTACCCACTATACTACCCTTGATGAAACTTGTTTGACTAAAGAAATTAACTTATCTTAGGCAAAATTTGCTTATGAAACTGAGGTAAGCCCATGTTTAGTCTCTCTTAAGTTTTTGGCTTGTAAACCCAGGACAGATTGTATATGATTTCTTCAAAATTGGTTGAAGCACATTGATATGTATTTGGTCAAACCATTGACTAAAAGCTTTGCATTGCAAACTTGGAAAAGACTTTTTGATCGACCAAAATGTAACATTTACAAAATAGGCTACAGTTTTTGAAATTGATGCTAAAAGTGAAAAAAAAAAAAAAAAACTTGTGAGAGTGCAAGGAAGTCCACTTGGATTGAACATTTCAAGTAATGATATCTATCCCCTTAGTAGGAAATTAAAGAATAGTTGAGTGCTTTCTCAAGAACATGAATAGTCTTAACCCCAAGTTTGAAATCAGTATTTTCGACAAGTTCAGAGATCATGAATTATGCTCTAGGAAACAATACTGAAGGAATGAGTAATTAAAGGGCAAGGGGCAAGCTAACCCCTTATTTGTGATCTTTAGGGTCTTCGAGACTTTCTTACTTGTTAGCAACACAATTTTCCATAAAAAAGTGTTGGAATTTCTTGAAAAAAAAAAGAAGAAAAAAACCTTTTCAAAAGAGGAATGAAACCTTTTTCAAAAATTGTCAATAGAGATTTCTAAAAAAGAAAAAGTCAATACTTTCAAAAAATCATTAGAATTTCTCAAACTCAAGTCTTAGATCATTTTGTCAAAACTCATTAAAGTCCTTGAAATCGCTTACCCTTTAGTGTACTGTTCATTTCATATAGTGATCTTAGATTGCTTGCTCATAGGAGCGCCACTCAGTCCTTTTTATTTTAGGATCGCTTGCTCAAAGGAGTGTTGTCCTATTCCTTAGTTGGATCGCTCGCTCATAGAAGTGTCATCTAGTCCTTTTTAGGATCACTTGCTCAAAGGAGCGCTATTTATTCCTTTTTGGATCACTTGCTCAAAAAAACGCTGTTTTATTTGGTCCTTTGCTATGATTGCTTGCTCATGGGAGCGCTATCCTATTTATTCATTTTTGAATCGCTTACTTAAAAGGAACGCTATTCTATTTCTTCCTTTTTGGATTACTTGCTCAAAGGAGTGCCGTCCAGTCATTTAAAAGATTGCCTACTCATGAAAGTGCTATTTCATTTTGTCATCTTATTTTCAAAAGATTTATCCTTTCAAACAACTCATCCTGAAAGAGATCTATCCTCTTCAGATCATCTATCAAATCAAAACAAGTTTTTTGAAATCTAAAAAAAATCTATCCTTTTTGGATTATCTACTAAACCAAGACAAGTTTTTTTTTTTATCTCGAAGAGATCTATCCTCTTTAGATTATCCACCAAATCAAAACAAGTTTTTTGAAATCTTAAAGAGATCTATCCTCTTCAGATCATCCACTAAATCAAAACAAGTTTTTTGAAATCTCAAGAAGATCTATCCTTTTTGGATTATCCACCAAACCAAGATAAGCATTTTTTTTTTTTTGAAATCTCAAAGAGATCTATTTTCTTCAGATCATCCATTACAAAACAAGTTTTTTTTTAAATATCGAAAAGATCTATCCTCTTTGAATTATCCACTAAAATCAATACAAGAAATCTCAAAGAGATTTATTCTCTTCGGATTATATACTAAACTCAAACAAATTTCAAAGAGATTTATTATCTTCGGATTATCCACCAAACTAAAACAATTTTTTTTTTTTTAAATCTTGAAGAGATCTATCCTCTTTGGATTATCCACTAAGCCAAAACAAATTAATTTGACCTCCAATGGTTTTTGCTCTATCCTTTTAAGATAGGCACCCTAAACTTTTGTCCAATTTTTCTAAGATAGGCCTCCTTAAAACTTTTGCCTTATCTTTTCAAAATAGGTCCCCTTAATCTTTTTACCTCGTCCTTTCAAGATAGGCACCTCAAATCTTTAGCCTTATCATTTCAAGATAAGCCCTCTAACCTTTGCCCTGTTCTTTCGGGACACGCATTCCTTTGCCCTGTCCTTTTAAGATGAGCTGTTATTTTTCATTAAGATAAAACACAACTTAGTTTATCAGTTCAAAGTAGGGTAAGGAAAAAATTGGTATCTTTTTGTCTTTGTAGCAAAGTTCTAATCAAACTTCACTACAAAGAGAGACAACTATAGACACCTCATTTTTACTATTTTATTTTAACAGTTTTATTGAGCTAGAAATATTAAAAAATATATATTAAAAAATGAAAATAATAAAAAAAATTAAAATAAATAAATAACGAAAATGGAAAAATTGAAAAAATAATAAAAATAAAGTTTCAAGACATATCTAGTTGTGTTAAGTTAAGTTGTAGTAAGTCCAATTGAGTTAAATTGAGTCAAGTCGAATAAGATAATAGTATGTGCTCAATCTAATAAATTTTAAGTCGTTCAAAGATTAGGCTTCATTAAAATATTTTGGTCTAATTTGATATAAAGTAGCTTTTTTTTTTGTCTAAATTATATTGGGTTAAAATAAACTTAAGATTTATTAAGTGGGTTTTTAGGCTAAATCAAATTGGACTAAATCGGGCCTGGAAAATAGAAAGCCCAAATTAAGTTAGGGTTTTTAGAAGCTAAGTTGAATCTTTAAAGGATCTCAGTCGAATCTTCCGTATTTGAGTTTATGATCAAATCTTTTGATATGAAAGATTCAATTGTGAGCATTATAAATAGGAAGTTGATGGTAGAGTTTAGGAATTTTTTTTTTTTTTTTCATAACCCCCTAACACGTAAGCCTATATTCATCCACACAAAGCACAATTCCTTCACCAAAACACTTGTTGCACATCCACTATTTTAGCTACACTTGAAGAACACACATCACTACACTCCATACCCTTAATCGAATAGCAATCTACTCTACTCTCCATATGTTGAAGCACGGTTGCACTGATCCGATCACCACATCATAATCTACAAACCACGCTGGTCATACGCCCACGCCATACACAATTACTATTGTACCGACCAAACACTGATGTACGTCCATTTCCTATCACACTGCCTACATACGTTACAAGTTACTATGCCATTGATAACTCAATCTCATATACACTAGCCTATACGTCTCTCGCACGAGCACAAACTGCACCAACACACTCTGACTTGATCCTACTCCACAAACACTGTACGTCCACATTCACTAATAGCACAACAACACTCCCATGACACTTGCATTGACATGACATACATACGACACATATAGCTACCCTCCGACATATACAGTAGCCCTTGAACACAATACATACAATAGCCCCTTGATGTACACATGATTCACGCATCGTCATGTATGATCGCATATGACTACCGTGTACAATTAGCACTATCCCACTTGCATGATCAACTCCATTCTGAGCTTGTGGATGTAGCCTAAACGCTCATGATACGATCAACATGAACACATATGACATGACCGGTTTAGATAATAAAAATTATTTTCTTTATTTAATTATTTAATTTTAGTTAATTTAATTATTTTACTATTTTTAGTACAGTTTTCTTTTTATATTTTAGTCATATTATTTGCTATATTTTTTAGATAATTTTCGTTTTTTTTAATAAATTTAATTAGATTGCATTTTTTAGCTATAAATTGCATTTTTAGAAAAAGTTATGTATCTTTTCTCCGAGATCCATATCTTCGAAAATGGTACGTATCTAGATACACGTATCTTCACATATCTTGCATATAGGATTTAGAAAAGATACATATCTTAACATATCTTGTATGTAGGATTTAGAAAAAATTGATTTCTGACATGTAGTGAGTTTTTTTTTTAAATAAAAAAATCTTAACAGGGATTTTTAAAAAGATTTAGTTAATCAAGTGATTTTTTAAATAAGTTCATGAAATTAGATTTTCTAGGTTTTTTTAAATAATAAATTGTTAAATAAATGTAAATCTGGCTCAATTTTCAAAATTAAAAAAAAAAATCCACCCACTAAATCTTTTCTAAAAAAGAACTATATTGGTTTGATTTCGACTAACAGGTATATAGGCATTTTCAAGACAACCGTCTAAAAAATAAAAAAAAAAAATTTCTTTTTCTTGTAAATTTGTAATAAAAAATTCATTTTATTTATATTCTGTATATCTTTATATATCTTAATATTTTCTAGAAAAAGTATAAAAATAAAACCCATTAAATTTTTTTTTATATGGTGACTTAGTTTTAATAAGTTAACTCTTGAACTTAATTTTTCTTGTTAATTTTATAAATTATTTAAAAAAAATATATGTGGATTAGTAGCTTGAAAATCCTACTTTCATTTTTTATCAATTTAAATGGTTGGTGACTCCAATTTAAAAAATATATATTTTTTCAAAATATTTTAAAGAAAAATGTTTTTTTTTTTAATTTTATGTCGAGTAATCTATATTAAGTAGGTTGAGTTTAATATAAATTAAATCAAGGAAAACGAACCAGAACTCAACACCCTACTTAAACTCTACTTTCTTTTTTGCAAGCTCAATTAAAGGTGTAACTATAATACTGAATCTTTAGATAAAGTATTGATAGAAGGAAGCTAATTCATGGAAATTTCTTACCTCAACACATAAAGTTGGGGTAAGCCACTTAATAATGGCTCAAACTTTCTCTTCATCGATTCTTAATCCTCCTCCATTAGCTAAGTGACTTAGGATGATCACCTCTACCTAACAAAAACAACACTTTTTCATATTTGTAAACAATCTCTCTGCTCGAAAGACATAAAAAACAGCTCAGAGATGGTCAATATGACTTGCTAAGATGGTATTGTAGACAAGGATGTCGTCGAAGTAGACTACGACACATCTTCTGATCATGTCTCTTAGAACATGGTTCATTAATCACATAAAAGTACATAGGACATTTGATAGCCCAAATGGCATGACCATCTACTTGCACAGGTTATGTTGGGTTTTAAAAGCAGTTTTTCATTCTTCCCCTTATCTCATTTGAATCTATTGGTATCCTAACTTCAGGTTAATCTTACTAAACACTTTAGCACCAATCAATTTGTTTAAGCATGTCACCTAGCCCCGGAATAGGGTACCTATACTTAATTATGATTTTATTCACTACTATACTATCCATACACATTTGCTAAGTATCATCCTTCTTTGGCATAAGCAATGCAGGCATAGTACAAGAGCTAAGACTCTTTCTTACATATCCCTTTTCTTGTAGCTCATTGACTTATCTTTGAAGTTTGGCAGCTTGTTCAGGATTCATTCGATAAGTTGGTTTGTTTGGCAAGGCAACGTTGAGTATCAAGTCAATACAATATTCAATGCCTTAAAAAGGGGATAGTCCCTTTAGTAACTATTCGGGAAACAGGTCTGGATACTTATCCGATAGATCCTTAATCTTTAGGGGTAGCTCAATTTGCTCCTTTAGCTATTGTCGAGCCTGTTTTTTCGGTTTTCTATTTAAAATTAAATTTTCCATTTCCGATTAATACTAAATCCTAACCCGTTTAATATTAATTCTTGACTAAAGAAATTAGAAAATTTCAATTTTTAATTTAGAAAATTTTTTGGAGTCGCCACTTGATCGGAGTCGGTAAAAAGGAAGAAAACCGTAATTAATTGAGTGGATTAATTATGATTTAGCTACCGATTTTTGATTTCAATTTTAATGAAAAACCAGAGGGTTCCGAATTCGGGGGCTAACCTATTAAACCCTAACGGGTACCACCATCTATTTACCGAAATTAGGATTATTCTTCTAATTATAATATTTTAAAATAAATAAATAAATAAAAAATTAAAAGGAAAAGAACCTAAGTTTTTACATATTTTATCGTCGCCCCGAAAGTGGCTATGTACCTGCTAGCTGGGATCAGACGATTGTAGTTTTTTCCGAAAACTTTAGTGTATTGGTTTATTTTAATTTTTGAAAATCGACCGAGTTTATGTTATTATCAATTTGGTTTTTCAAAAAGAATGTAAAGGGCCTTAATCCTTAAGTGTTTTTATTTTATAAAGAATGACTCTAAAAAATCTTATTTTTTAAAAGGATCTTTTATTAATTTTTATTTAAAAAAAAAACTTTCTATGTAATGAATCCTTTAAAAAAACTTGATCCTAAAAATTCCTAAACTAATATATATATACTACTACTACTAAACTATTATCTACCCAAGTAAATTAACAATATCAAGAAATATACTTAATATAAAAACCAATACTAAAAGTCTCCTACACTAATATATTCATATATACATATACCATGTTAAATAGCTAAAGATCTAAATAATAATAATAATAAATAAATAATTAATTAAATAATAAAAAATTGACAAAGACCGAACCTGATTGTTGTTCGGTGAAGGAAACGCTTACTACTGCTTGGGGTGTTCGGATGAGCGTAGGCACTAATCGTTGTTGGTGCGGATGGAGCTTAGCATAGACAGAGCAGCGATGGTCGAAGCAGTCACTATTGTAATTGGAGTTGCGTTGGGCGTCAAGAGAGGAGTGAGTTGATGGTATCAAGCCCTTTGCTGTGTTGTAGCATTGTGGGCTTGCTGTCCGGGCGTAATGGCAGTGGCTTGGGTGTTGCGTGGCGTGGGAAGTGCAGTGGAATGTGGTCGTATGTTCAATAGTGTGTGATAGAGGACGGTGTGTGTTGAGCGGACAGCGATCAGTAGTGGCGTGTGAAGTGCGTTGGAGGTCCGTGCAGTGAGTGACGTGTTGTGAGTGAAAACAATGGAGATTTGTTATCGGTGGTGACAGACCGTGAGACGTGCGTAGAGTTAGGAAGTAGTAGTGGCTTAGTCATGTTAGTGTGTTCAGCAATGATGGAGTTGCGACTGGAGTTTACTGCTGTTTGGTGTCGAGTTGAAGATTGGCGTCTGCAGATTGGTTTGGAAGTGGAGACGGTGGGTTTTGCTAGGTCGAATTGGCGATGGGAGTCATGCACACGACTGTTGTGGGCAATAGCTTTCATTAGGTTGGGCCTTCGTCAGGTTGAGGATCATTGTGAGCTGCTGTAGTATATGTTAGGTGAAGGGTAGCTGTTTGCATAGTATGGTTCGTGAAGATGGGGCTACTGTTGGTCACAGCAAGGCCTACGTAATCGAAAGTTAGACAGAGAGGATGGGTCGGAGTAAAGAGAGAAGCCTGTGCGTATGTAGTGGGTTCTGTTATGTCGGTGGTGCACTAGAGCAGTCATGCGAGGGAGTGGAATTGATGTCACAGTATGGGCGTGATTTTGCCGACCGAAGTTAGATGCGATGCTATACAAGGATTGTGCAAGTTTTAGGATATGGATATGAGGATGATTGGGCTAGTTGAGAGAGGGTTCTTTTTTTTCTGGTGAGTGTGTGGTTGTTTATAAAACACAAATTATATCCAATCGTGTCGATCGTATCTAGTTTAATAAAAATTAAACTAGATTCGAATTAATTTAAATTTGATTTAATAAAATCAAACTAGATTAGAATATTCTCTAATGATTCAAATCCGAACAAAAAAGATTTGATTATATGAGATCTCATACGCCCAACTCGTTTTTTTTTGTAAACATAAAAAAATCAAAATAAAAGACACCTAAGTATTTAGTAAGATTCAAACCTAAGACCTCGAATTAGATCCAATCTAATACTTTAATACTTATCCGTTAGGCCGTTGGCCTGTATCTTAACATTCAATATAATTAAATTGTATCTAAATCACACAACTCTTTAAAATAATTATTCGAACTAAGCTAAAACTAAAACTATTTGTCCCTAAAATAATTTACTTCTTAAAAAAAATCTTTTTAATTTTTCTTTTTCTCATTTTTCAATTTTTATTATTTTTATCTTTTATTAATTTTTTAAATTTTAAATTTTTATTTTTATTATTATTTTATTTTTGAATTAGGACCTTTTTTGTAAAAATAAAAAAATAAATAAAAAATTAGGTTATGATAGGGCAAAAATTAAATATCTACAGCTATAGTAGTCGTTTAATCAACATAAAGGTCGATATATCAACTTTAATGGCTTTTCGGAGCTCAGCTCTACTTAGAATCAAAGCCTTCTTGAATCCTTAAGCAAGTTTAGCTTACAACTTGCTAGCTTAGCTTAACATCATAGGGTTCAAGGTAATCTTCCTACTATCTTTCTTAAATACATATGTGTTTCGAAACCCATCATGAATAATCCTCTAATTAAAAGGCCAAGGTCGTCCTACCAACACATGAGACGTACATACAGGCAGCATGTCACAAAGAATTTCATCAGAATAGTTCCTAATGGAAATCGATAGTAACACTTGCTGAGTGACATGTATTGCTCCCTTCTCATTTATCTAATGCAATTTATATGGCCTTGGGTGTAAGATAATCAATAACTTGAGCTTCTTAACCAGCTTAGCAGATGCTATATTGGTATAGCTACCACTATCCTCTACGAGCTCGCAAACCTACTCATTTACCTTATAAGTGATGTGGAATGAGTTCTCTTTCTTCTCCTCCTCGGTAGAGGGCCCTAAACTCATCACACATCAAATAACTAAGGTTTTAACAAATACCTTCTCTTCAATAAGCTCTCCTTTTTGGGTGGTATTTTCCTTGAGTGCAACCTCTTCCTCAGGCTCCTCGTCAATGCTATATATTTCAAGCTTCTAGACATCTCTCTTGATAATCATACTTTGCTTGTTCGAACATTGGGTAGCCATGTGCTTGAATCCTTGGCACTTAAAGTACTTGATTTGGCTCATCTTCCTCCTAAATCTCTATCCCTTCTTATAAGTTCTTGGTTGCACTTTACCATCAATTGGTTAACTTTTCTATTCACTTTTGCCATCTATTCTTCTATTCAACTCGGTACTATATCTAGCTCGGTAACTTCCATGAGCGAGTCGGCTTTATTGGATAGGTCAACTCATTGGAAGTTAGCTCAGCTTCCTCTTCCTTTGCCTTTCTATTCGCTGGGCAATTTTGATGGCCTTTTCCAAGGTGTTAAAATGCTATAATTCTACTATATCTCCAATTTCATATCTCAACCTAGTAAGAAATCTGGAAATTGTTTGAGTTGAAGGCTCATCAACTTCACATCGAATCATGAGCATTTGAAATTCTCGAACATACTCATTAATTGTTCAACTTCCTTACCTCAGCTCTTGAAGTTGAGCAAATATATCCTATAGATAAGTGTCTATTACAAATCTATTTTTAAGGATTCTTTTCATCTCAGGCTAGGTGCTGACTTCTCTATATCCTCCTCGCTTCTTCATGGCCTGGAAGTTCTTCCACCATAACATAGCCTACCCTAAGAATTCCATATTGGCAACTCTTACCTTCTCGTGATCATTATACCGATAATAATAATAATAAAAAAAAAACACATTCAACCTTCTCCTCTTGATCCAAATATTCATCAGCATCCTTAGAACCATTGAAGCTAAAAATCTGAAGCTTCACACCATCATTTGTTCAAGGTGCTCGAGTTCCCTCTTCTTCCTCAATATACCCTTCTTCTTCATCCTCCTCATTTACTTCACCTAAGTTAAGTCTCCCCCACACTTGTCCTCCTATTCCTCCACTTCAATTTTGTCGAGCTAGGATTTGCTATTTCACAAGCTTAGTAGCTTATGGAGTGTTGTGAACGACATCAATAGGTCAAGAAGCTAATGCATGAATAGCTCTGGTTGTATTGGCAATCAAGTTAGCCATTTCATCAATTTGTTTGTCTATGCTTTTAGGAGTGTTATAGGGTTGTTAGCCATTGTGGAGGACATTACTGTTATCATCTCCAATTCCTACGTTTACATTGGAGTCAGTCATTCTTTACCTAACACTAATGCTCCTATGAAACAACACATGTATAGTTTCTAAATATTCAACTTACAATTTCATAGAAAACATGCAACCCCTACTTGCTCTATTTTCGCAACTTAAAATAGAGTACAATAAGGCACATAAACAACAACAAAATGAACACGTCTTCTACTTACTCAAACACTTACAACTAGTCTCTATTCGACGACAACACAGTGTCATAACCACACTATTCATAATAAAGCTCAAATACAACTTACCTAAATGAACCTCTGCTCTAATACCAAGATAATATGTTACACCAAGAGTAGAAAAGGATGATCATATCAAGGTAGGTCTAAGCTTGTAGAGAGATCGAGAATGAGGATGGAAATGCATGGGAACAGCAAAGTAAATAAGCAAAATTCAATCAGCTCTAAGGATATTATACACTAGAGAACTACTGAGAACTCACAAAATGAACTTGATATAAGGCACAAGCTAATTCAGTAGAGGTACTCGCTAATTAACCTTGCTTAAGAGTTAGGATAAGAGTTAAGTGAGTGAGCAAGAAGGAATTCTCACGGAAAGAGACAATGAAGTATATTGGATATTAGATATATGATATTGCAGCTACAAATTACAAGGGTATTTATACTCAAATCGTTAAGGTAACCTACCCTAAATGGAAAGGAGAAGTAGGGGCTTTGCTTAAAGAAGTAATGTACAATGAATAATAAATAGTACAAATGAAAATTCAAAGAAATTGATTATTGGTGTAGCAAATCCTTTCACGTGGGACTGGACGCGTGGCTTTTAAGCATTAAGATGCTTTTAATAGAAACAAACAAGTTGTATGGTCAGTCTAGGGTTATTGAGTAGAAGTGCTGAGTAGAGCTGATGATTCTTTCGAGGTGAGTTCAGCTCGAACACAATCTGAGCAGTTTAGGTTTAATTCAGCTAAACTGGTGGTTCGGTAGGTCGAGCTATTGTTCAAGTGTGTCTTAAGTTGGCAGTCAGAGACTATTGATAAGCACGGGAGAGTTCGAATTAGACTGGGCAATAGGTTGACGGACAGTAGTAGCTTAGCCTCTTTAGATATTGGTCGTAAAGAGAGAATCTGCCTTGCCATACTTTCAAGTCCTCAAGCTCAGTCTTAGGTCAGGGGTTCGGTGGCTTGATTCTTATTAGTACTAAACCATCCATAAATGACGTACAATTTTTAATTGATGATATATAAAAGAAGTTGAGTGGATGGAAGAGTTGACAGCTTTCAGGTAGCCAAATGCTTTTAGCAAAATCAATTCTACAATATATCCCTAATTATTATATGTAAGAAAGTATGCTGCCTAGTAAAGTTATTGAAAAAATAGACCAGATCACTAGGAATTTTATTTGGAATGGAGTACAACAAAAAAAAGAGAGTGGATTAGGTTAATTGGAATGTGCTTTAATGTATAGGTTGTGAGGTCCGTAATTTTACATAGTTGTTAGAATGAGTAATTTAGGTCTGTAATTTTAATTGGAATGTGCTTTAATGTATAGGGTAATATTTCACGTATGGATCCTAAGAGTTAGACAATAACACATCGTGAGTTTAATATATAAAAAAATAATAAAATAATATTATTATAGCTAAAAATAGATTATTTTACTAAATTATACTATATTGTAATTTAGCCACCGAAAATACGTAAGTTAAGTAGCGGAAATTAACTGAACTTTGGAGATAAATTATTTGAACACTAAAATTCTAAAACGACATAAAATAGCATATAAAAATAGTACGTATACTTTGGGTGTAATGATTATATATAATTATATACCCGAAAATGTTTGAAATACCTAAAAATGTGTATAATTCCTTAAAAATCTATGAGAAAAATCATTAAAAAAAGGAAAAATTAATGCAAGACTAGATTGATAATGGCTAGGGCATAATTTGAGCTTAAGACAATTGTTGGATAAAAAAAGCCATATAAGGACACCTAATATGATCATATTAAGGAATATTTAAGCTAAGAAGAGAGAGAAAATCCTCATTGTTGCATTTTAAGCCTAGGAATTTTCACCAAGCTCTCTCCACATGTTCATAAGGATGTCAAGAATTCTAGAAAAATATTAGAAGTGAAAGAACAACAAAGGTGAAAATTCAAAAAATTATATACAACAAATAGTGTGAATCAAGCTACCTTTGAGAACATAGGTCCGGGGTATTGTTAGATGTGAGCCACCACCACAGAGTGCCAATGGAACTGCCGCTTAACAATGTCGACTCATTGGTGGTGGGAGGTGGTGGCTAGACGGCTAAGTTTCAATGAATCCAAAAATTAACCCAATTTTACTAAATTTTGTAAGAATATCAAATTCACTCTGAAAATTATAGAAAAATTTATTTTGACATATTTTTATATATACTATTAGAGAAAGATATCGGATTTTAAAATTTTTAAGTAGATATAGTACCTCCTTAAGAAATCAAGCAATTTTTGAAGTTTCAACTCCAAACTTTTTATAAAGAGTCCTTATATTGCATGTGAACATTGTATGAAGAGTTTTTGGATAAAAATGATTTCCATAATTTTTAGTTATTTTTTAGCCTTTAAATTTGGTGAAAAACTCTATTTTTGGGCAATTTTGTATAATTAGCTTCGAAGAAATCAATTTGTACTAATTTTAGAGTTCATAAGAGTTATATTTTGCTGTAAGATATGATCTATAGTTAAAAAGATTAAAGTAAAGTGGAGCCATACACCTAACACTAGTTATGGGCTTAATGTACTAAAGTTAGAAAATGAAGGTTTGGAAGTTTTAGTAATATGGTGTTATGAGTTTGATGAGCATGTTGACTGATCTTGTACCAATATGTGTGTAATTAGAAACATGATGTTGGAATGAGTCACTGGGAATAAACTTGTAATTGATTATGTTCAAAGAGTTCTTTAGATGGTTAAACTGGTAGAAAGGGATCTAATACTTGATACTTGATCAGAAGGATAGATGGAAAAAGGATTGTAGTTATAACTCTGTTAGAGCCTTACTTAAGAAGCTATTTGGTAAAAGAAGTATAGTTATGAAGAAGGTTGATGGATGAAAGGACTTTAACTTTAAATATGTTGAAGCTTGTTTAAAGGAGTTAATTGGCGGAAGAAGAGGATTGCATTGATTTTGGAGACTTAACTAAAGGTTGGCTGATTAGGAGGTTTAGATGAAATTGGTTTAGAGACATCTTTAGAGAATTGGTCTATAAAGAGAGGACTTAATCTTTAAGTTCAGAGAATGAATCGGACAATTGGACAGTAGGGGGGACTTAACCATACTCCCATCAAAGACTTGTTTAGGAAGTCTTTGGTAAAGGAAATGTAGTTGAAAGGGTTTCGGGGACTTAATATAACGGTTGATTAATGTGGAATGCTTAGGGGAGATGACTTTAGAGGCTTATTCAATAAGTTGATTAGAGTAAGGAGTGCCACTGGGATAACTTTAGAAGACTTGGTCAGAAGGTTACTAGTTTAAAAACACTCATCTAGAAACTTCATCAAAAGGTTTTGAGACCAAAATTTGGTATTAAGCAAACTTATAGAACCTTGTTTAGGGGCTTTAATAGCAAGTAGGAAATTGACACAAAGCTTACACAACTTGCTAAAGAAAAGTCCTAACCATACTTAAATTATTAAAATGAACTCATTTACTTTATATTTAATAAAACGAAGATGATTATATTATATATTTTATGGCGAACAATTAAAGCGGACAAAACCTACTATTAGGACTCTTGAGCATCACATGTCTAACTAAGTGGGATCGGTGCTTTACTACACTTTGAAATATTATTAAGGATACTTGGACATTTTAGTATATCTCTTGGTTGTGATTGTAAGTTAGTTGCCTAAGCATATGCAACATATGTGCTTGAATGACGTTTTGCTGTTTGGAGTACTAGATTTTATGTATTTGTTGCTTTATGATGTTGCTTAATTAAACCATTTGGAATTGTTTGATCACCTCAAAAGCAATCTAACTAAAACTTGGCCTAACTTCTAACCTGACATGCATCGCAACCCTCTAGAGGAACGACTAGGATTCTTAAGCAAAACATAGACCCTTTGATAAGAATAGCAAAATTGGTGAACATCATACAATGACATTTGCTTGAATATGCATTACATCTAATTAACCTTGCTTAATGTTAGATGTGTGCTATTATCTCCGTCTCATTTACTGAGCAAGTTGTTGCTCATTCCCCTACGATTATTTTGCAAGTTTCCCGGTAAATACATCAGTATTACTCTAAGTTCTAGAAGTGTAGAGAACGAAGTTGGGGAGTGAGATTCAAGACCAATTGACCGGATTTCTATTTTATTTATTAACTTTGCTAACCTTTAAGAAAATTAATAAGGTCTCTTCATGTGACCCTTTAGTTTTCATGTAAACCCAACTCTTAGCGGGCTCGTGAATCAACTAAGAGTACTCCTTGAACATTCCTAAGGATCAACTACGCTAAGAATTCAAGTTTACATTTAAAAATAAATTTAATTTTCTAATTCAAAAGTTTAGTATCGATAAAACTCGAGTACGAGAACTGTAGACTCTGAGTCACCTAAAACCCTAAAACAATTAAGGACTTATAACCCTAAGCGACAAATTGATAATTTTATTTAACTCTAGAAAATTTCATAATTTTATAAGAATTAAATCATAGTCTATAAAACAATTTAAGAAGCAAACTCTAAAAGAATTTCCTATAAGACAATTTCTTATCTTCATGCTTAAACCCTATACATATGAATAAGTTAATCAACCAATCACCCTAAATAACTTATCAATTGAAAGTTGGAATTATTTATCAATTGATAACTTATCAAAAACTAGTGATAAGACATTTTCCTTATCACCCCACAACTTATACTACATATATATAAAATATCACAATATTTTATGTGTTCAACTTTAATTAAAGAAGACAAGACAATTCCATGCCAAAAGGAAGCCTAAATGGCCAGTTCTTACAAGGCTAAAAAGGGGAGCTATGCTTTGTCTTTCATTAATCAATTAATTACTTTGTCTTACATGTTACTATTCACCTCTTAATGCTTACATCATCTAATCTTATCAAATGTTGGCTTTTGTGCAAGGTACAAAATAACAGATCGAGCTTCTTAAACACACTTCTTCCCCCTTACATAACCGACCACTCTCTCTCTCATATCCCTCACTTTTACTTTCATTTTTACTTCCTTTTATCTCACTTTAAAATCAACATAAAAGAGGAAACACAAAACCCCACAAAATCACAACATTGCCGCCACTTGTTGCTCCATTCTCACGGCACAAAAAAGTCCACTTTGTGTCTTCCATTTGTCAACCTTCAAAGCCACTTTTAGGATCTTTAGAACACTCTCTAAACCCCACTTCAAATGATCAAAACTCAAGATTCCAAAAAGGTTGCAAGAAGGAGAAAGTAAAACAAAAAGCTTAAGTGGAAACTTAGTACACAACCACCTTACTTTACTTTGAGAACGAGTAAATTGTTTCTTTATGTTAGTGACCTAATATGTCTTGTTAAGAGACCATGTTTTCTTGAGGATGTTATATGATCATAATTTCATGAAATAGATAAAGCTACTTTAAGAAGCAAACTCGTAAAACCCTTACTTAAAAGTTGAAATAAGAATATGTAAAGTTGGTATTATGTAGAGATACTTGTTTAGCACTTAGAATAGAAGATTTTAAGTTGAAAAAATCATGAAATGAGCACTTGAATGAAGAGTTAGCATGCTGGACGTGACGAGTTGTAGGCCATTTGGATGTTATTTTCACTTCTATTAAGTTAAACATGCTCAAATCTAAACTTAAGTAAAGGAAAATCCATTACATAAAGATTTTATGAGGGAATCAACTTTGTAAGATATGAACTATGTTATGGAAGTTATGATAAACATGAGATCTACTATTTTCATGTAGAGTGTAAGCTAAATGATCATCTCATGGGAGAGAAGTTAAGTCAAAATTTAAATATAAGTAGTCTAAGTTTCTAATTTAACCCTTAAACTTAAGGAAATGATGAACTAGGTTGAAAAACCAAGTGAGAACCCCTTGGATTCACCACGACTAGATCTAGAGCTATGTTGAACGACACTTAAAAATATAATAAAAGTTAGTAAACAAAGTAAAAAGATCAATCAAGGCAAGTACGATAAGTATATAAAGCCTAAAACTCAAAACCGAGCTTAAAACTTCCAAAACAGGCCTCAAACTTCGAGTTGGACCCTCATCAATTTTCTGACCAACAACTTACCCCAACAATAAAAGTTGTTTTAAGACTCTTAAAAAACCTACAAAACACTACCTAAGCCCAACAAAGTGCCTATCCTTGATTTGGATAAAAAACAAGCCTATTTGACACCTTAAGCCTACATAAAAGTCTATGAAGTTGTTGTTAGCTTTAAGAGTGTAAATCAAAGTTAGAGATCTGATCTTAAGGAGTATTTTAAGCTTAGAATAAGATCTTAAGCCCAAGACCAAAAGATTTTTTCAAAATATCAAAAAACCCAATAATCAAATAAAGCCCAAAAGTGCTCCAAATCTTGAGGATCACTACTGTTTTGACATATAAGTAGATTTGCGTGCTTGATCTCAAAAATCTAACCTCACCACATTAAAGTAATTTCGAAAACGATGAAGATTGACTATAAGATCATAAAAATTAGATTTAAAATGAGAAAGATATATGTGATTGAACTTTTAAGTAAAAACCGGGAAAAATACAAAAATTAGTCAAAAATATGACTTAAAAGGTTTTAACTTAGTTTTTTAAGTTTTATTTCAAATCCTTATAATATCGTATTTGCGATGTCCAGGGGACTTGGCTTTTGGAGACAACCTACCCCCGGATTACTTCGATTAACCCGCATGGCTGAGTGAATGAATTCTTAATGACTTTTTACTTGATTTTGCTTGTAAAATAGATGTACTTAAACTTATATATAGAAATTGGATGTTTGTAGGAATGGGAAATCCATGTGTATGATATTATGATTGAATGCTTTGATTTGTTAATCAGATACTAATGGAAATTGTTGTGATGACATATATGTGCTATTGTATGGAATGAAATTGTCTAATCCCCATAAAGAATCGAATTAAGCACTTATATGATTAACAAATTTAATGAATTATGCATTTCTCATAATCGCATCATACTATATTGATTGCCACTTCATGCAGAAGATGGAAAGGGACTTATAGGAGGAAGGTATCCTGCAGGATTGGGCACTAGCTACGCTATCATTTTATTGAGTCTCTATCCTAAGCTAATGGGTTTATTAGGCGCTAGGAGACGTTAAGCATTGGCGAAGGGCTATGTCTTATGGCTTTTGCTTAGAGCGTATGTTTGTGGATTACGGAGGCCACCACAATGCTAGACTTGGAAATTTAGAAATATAATTTGTTTCTCGAAAAGAAAAGTACATTGTGTACATTCTATATATGTATAGTTTTGTTTTGACTTAAGCACAATAGTGCGATGGTATAAAACCTAAGTGTTAGGACCCAATTTTGGTTTGTGTTAGTTAACTATCTCCAACCCCGACTATAAGGGGCGTAATTTTGAGTTTCATGTAGTTCCTAAGCATTATATGTATTATTTAGCATATTGATTGACTATGCATTCTTATGTTTATGCATTAAATAAATTTTTGTCATGTGGTATTGATGAGAGGATTTATCCTACAAAGCATAAACTTATAACCCAATAGCTTTCTTTTGATGCAGGAAAACCTCTTCGTTCATTCAAGCTGAGGAATGCCCGAAGTGAGTTTCCTTTAAAGACGAGATGGAGCGTTCAGGGAGAGGAGAGAAGATTTTTGCAATAGACTTTTGTAGATAATCATTTATCTTTATTTTTCAGTTCACTTTATAGATAGAAGTTTCTAATGCAGATTCCTATACGAACTGTATTCGTTTGTAATATTCTTTTGGTGTGGAATTCAACGAATCCACATTTTTACTTAATTAATTTACATCAAAGAAGTAAATTTTAGTTAAATTGCTCGATATTACTTATGTATGGACCTAATGGTAGCATATAGTGAAAGGAGCCTTATATATCGTATAAAAAGCCTACGATCAACAAGGAGTTGATTGTAGATCTTTATGCGGTACACGGCAATCTACCATAACAACGATATTGTTGGGTCGTAATATATCAGCTATTATTATCGATACTATATTCTATAGACCTGTAAACTTTTATATTTCCCTATTATGTCATTTTTTCTATACTTATTTATAGAACTTGTTTTCTTCTTAAGCTTTTGTACCATAGATTCTCTTTCAAAAGTTTTTTAGGAAATTGCACTACAGGTTGATACCAAATAGATATTGAATTGTAAAACTTAAAGCTGTGGAGTAGGAAAGGCCTAATGTAATCTACACCTATGCTAACAGCTAAAGTAACTAGCTTCTAGCTTATGTTAGTTTACACGGTAGGGCTACTACGACTTTTTGGTTTAGGGCATGACACATGCTAGAAATAAAGTATGTATGATTAAAATGTATTGGGAATTTCATACTAAAAAAGTGTTATGGGGACAATTGGTGAGAACAAAACATAGGAAGATTAGAAAGGAAAATTAGCAAGGAGAAATTATGGGATCACATCAATGTAAGGAAATTGTTAAGAGTGCAAAGATCATACAAGAAAAGCACTTCTAAGTATTGAATAATGGACAACATACTAGTTTTTGGTAGGATTGCTGGAGTGGGATCGCTAATATTAGATTAATCATTCAAGGACCAATACATAAGGATTCATGGTACTTGACTATTAAAGATGCTTGGATCAAAATACTAGACTGGAATGATGAACTAATTGGTTTTAAGACCTCAAGTATTTTAAATGATCAACTCGATCTTGTGGTTCTCTTAGATAAAGGAACAAATCGTTATGGTCTTTCACATATTACAAGGTTAAACCCATCCATTTGAGAAATACAACAATATATGTTGCAAAGAGAAGAGCAACAAAAGAATGAATGGCAATGGTTATGGAAATCGGTTTTCTCTCCGAAACTTAAACTCTTTGTTTGGAGAATTATAACAGTTTACCTACATCATTAAATCTCAGCAGAAGAAATATTAATAAAAGTAAGGGATGCCCACATTGTGGAGAAATAAGCAAAGACATATAACATGTTTTCCAAGATTGTATTCAACTAAAGGATGCTTGTATTATGGGAGATATATTCTATTAACCATCCACAAATAAATTGAAATTTTAACAAATGGATAAAGATAAATTGTTGCAACATGAAAAAAGAATTAAATCAGTTACGGTGACCATTAAGTTTTCTTTTTGAAATGATGTTATGGCAAGCTTAGATAATTAAGAATCAATGAATTTTCAACCCAGCTCATTCAAATGCACTACATCTTGAAAATATTAGGAAATTGGCATATGAATATTGGGCTTTATTGGGAAGAAGAAAACAATTAGCATTAATTTGCAATGGAAACCACCTATACAAGGATGGAGTAAGCTAGACATAGAGGGTCAATGACAGAGATAAAGAAAGAGCTACAATTGTGAGGGTTCTAAAAAATGCAAACGGAAGATGGAACTTTGGTTTTAGTAGGAAATTTGCAATAAATGATATTGTTTTACTTGAACTTTGGTCAATATACTTTGGGGTGCTACTTTGCACACAACATGGATATTTACACATTGAACTTGCTATAGATTCAATAGCTACAATGCTATTTCTTCCTCATGAGAGAAACATAAAATATAAATATTACAATGTTGTAATAGCTTGCCGGGAAATCATCTCCAAACTATAAGGCTAGTTCATAATTATTAAAATCATGATTATACCCATGTGATTTTACGAGTTTATGATTTTAGAAGATTCTTTTGAGTAAATTCATGTATAAAAGCCTTTTTTTTTTTTTGTAAAAACTTACATTTTTAATTGATTTTACATGTCAAACTCAATAAAACTTATATTTTTAATCGAGTTTACCAATTCTACTCGAATGAGTTGAATAGATAAAAAATAAATAAATAAATATATAACTAAGCGTCTACTATTCTATTAATTATTAAGGCATTAAATAATCTTCCTTATCCTATTCTAAGTTTTTTCCCTTTTCTCTCTCTCTCTCTTAGTCCGTTGTTCAATGTTCATAGCTTGTATTTAGGTTTTAGCTCTAACAAAAGAGTTTATAAAAAAAAAAAGGAACTACATATTCAATTTATACCATTAGTAACTCAAAACAAGTTGAAACATTTGGTTTTCTTTAAATCATCGCTTTTTTCAAAAAAAATAATGGAAACAAATTAGTTTCGACTCAGAATATCCTTATTCTAAGAATGTTAGATTATATATTAAGAAATTTTTTATGAGGGAAAAAACTTAATTTCTTCATTTGTTTATTTTCATCGTGTATTTCATGTTTCTTGTGACTACCATAAGCATATTTATAGTTTTTTGAAAGCTATTTTATATAAGTTGTAGAATTTTACGTTTCTACGTCTTGATTTTACATTTCAATTCTACAAACTCTCTAGTGATTTTAAGTAAAATCGCCAGTTCGACAACCTTGCTAATTGATTAAAGTAGTATTAAGGGAGACAAATAAAGTGGCTAATGGGCTAGCTAAGCTAATGTATGACAGGGAAGAAGAAACTTTGTTTTTGGAAGATGCTCCTATACTTCTATACCCAATTTTACAGGAAGATATGTTAGGGTATGGTATGTGCAAAAGTATGAAAACAATAGGTACAAATGAGACTATGGTGTATAATGGTAATGTTTTTACCTTTGTTATAATGACCCTAAAGAAGAGGGAAAGGAGGGGGGAAGGGGTGGAGTAGGATTGTCTAAAATCTTTATATCACTTATACACTCATAATATGAAAACCATCTTGCAAGACGAAGATTGTAAAACTCTAGCTAATTAATCATTATGGCTTTCAATATGTAATTTATTGATTTAACATAGAATATAAACAATTATGGATATCTAATATTTTATAGTCCATCAGAACCATAGAGAACCAATATCCCTTACTAAACAATGAGATTAAGTGTATAAATTTCAAATATTTATATTGAATATCTATTATAAAAGCACCATCTAGTTAGATACATTATCTTTTTATTCCTACTTGTCTACTATTCTATTGGCTGAAACGCTTTACACTCAAGTCCTAGCCTAAATCCTAACTTTTAGTTAACTTGCAAAGAAACTATGAGGGAGTAAGCTACAACCAATTTAGTGAGATATTTCTTTTATTATACTTTTTAAACAAAAACAAGCAAGTTAAATTAGCAACCGTATGAATGTAGACAAATTGTATGTAATGAAGCAAACATGTATATACAGCCATTCAAAAATTGTATATAGCTCAGATTTTCGCCCTTCGTAGCTAGGATTAGAGATGATGGATCGTTAAACCCAAGTTTCAATCACACCGGCTTCTAATCCACCAAATAGCCTCACACAATGATCAATATTATTCTCTTTTTCTTTTCTTTTTTATTTCTTTTAATTTCAGCTTATATCGTGAGTGTTGATGTGAGTAGCACATGCAATCTACTCACTCTCGAGTGATGGACTCTAAGATACGACCTTGAGCTAGGCAGTTAGCGTCTCCAGCATTCAGTGATCTCATGGCTCAAGATGGGGTCATGTTACATGTGTGCATAATGCGAAAACTCAAATAATAATTATCACGACCCCTATAAGACTCCTCCATCTCACACACTTGATGTGATGGTTAATATGTCTCTATTGATGTATGGTATGTATGGCCATTTAATTTAATGAGTCGAATATAATTAAGTCCAGTTTACTTAAGTGGCCAAACAATTGTTACAGACAATTGTCTCATATATATATATATATATATATCTAAAGACTATTAACTCATCACTCAATTCAGTTCATATACATTATAGTGTTTTGGCAGTCAAGGCAAGCAATAAATAGCTAGTTAATTGTAGTTATACGATTAAGTATAGCTAATCTATAGACACAATCAAATACAATAGTTATCGGAATACTTACTTGACCAAAACCGCTAATACTCTATAGGTAGTTCACCCTCTTAATCTGTGTCACCTAATGAAGAAAATAACAAGAACCTAATAAGTACTTAACTATAGTGCTAAACTATCTAATTAACTAATTATCTTCTTCTTTTTCTTTTTTGGCCAAAACCATCTTATTTACATTTTTTGGTTTTTATTAAATCTTTAATTGTGTATTATTTTTCTGTTCTAATTCTAATTTTTATGATCATATAGTTAATCTTTATCATTTTCAGACATACTGTAAAGTCTATTTTAGAAGTTAGGACTTGCATTTTTTTATATGGGCTTAGACAATTACAAATTTTCATATAATTGAGCCTATTAAGCTTTTGTTTATTTCATATGGGCTTTTCTTGACAATTTTCCAACTTAGGCTTTTTATAAATTTATCATTTGGTTCATTGGGTCTAAAAATTGTATGGTCCTCACTTCTACATATTTTTATTTTCATTGGGACTAACTTTTATTCTACGATTTCTTAATGAGCCTTTTTATATCAACTTTATATATAGACTTATTTTGGATTTGGTTTATTAGTTAAAGGGGCTTTCTAAATTTTTATTTAGGCCAATATAATTTATCAAATTTTCTGTTTTCTCTCCCTTGTGGGCTAAATATTATTTATTTGCCCTAAATAGGCATTTTCTTCTCTCTTTCCAATTCTACACCCTACAAGCCTAAATTACTTATATGTTTTTACTCATATTTTAATTAAACCAAATTCTTGTATACATTTTTCCCTTGGAACAAATCCAATCGTGGGCCTTATTATGGGTTTCTAAGTCCAATTTGTCCAATTTTTACAAATTAATACATTCGGGCCTTAATTTGCTAATTAACTTAATAAATTTTATTGTAATCCTTCTAAAACAATTTCTAAATGTCAATTTACATGAAAAAAAAATTTAACATTCAGATTCTTATGCTGGACATGGACTTGTTCTTAGGTTCCTTTTGTCATTTTTCCAATTTTATGAATTATAATGTAAATTTTACTATATATTATGTTAATTTTTTTACAAAAAATACTTAATAAAGGGAAGATAATTCAAACATATATTCATATGCACATGTGTCGACCACAAACCTAAACATGTATATTTTTAGCCTTTTATTTTTAAATTTTTAAGAAAGGAAAATACATACACAATAATAATATATATGGTATTCTTGGAATATGTATGTATATATACACACACACACATAAATATACATATTCTAGAATTTTTTTACTTATTTCTAGAAAATAAAATAAAAATATTAATTTATACAGAAAATTCTCAACTCCACATACATGTATGGGTATATGTATATTTTAAGTTTATTCTTATATTTTTAGGAGTATACACACACACACACACATACATACATATATACATACATAAATGCACAAATTTTAATATATTTTACTTAAAACCAGAAAAATAAAATAAAAATATAAGTTTATACAGAAATTTTTCTTACTCCATAAATGGAGGCGTGTATATGTGTGTGTGTATATGCATTATGATATATTGATAATTCTCCACATCAAGATTCTATTAAAAAGTGAAAGCAGCTTTATTGGCATAGAAAATCCTAGAAATTATTACTATATACTTATGACCAGTTAGCCACATGCAGAATATTTATTTATGTTATTCTAAGTATTATTAGTGTTTCATCATCGTTACAATATATAGTAGCATGTTTGGAAGAACTCTTGTTAATCTACAATGGATATAACATAGAAATTTGAGATTTATAATTATCATATAAGAATGATAATTCTAGTCAACATTTATTTATTTTTGTCCGCATGGAAATACACATATTCTTTTGGCAATATATACATTATGATATAATGATAATTCTCTAAATTCAGACTCTATCAAAAATTAAATGCAGCATTATTGATATCATAAAGCCTGGAAATTACTACTATAAGCTTACGATCAGAATATTTATTTATCTTATTCCTAATATTATTTATGTTTCATCATACATACAATATATAGTAGCATTTTGGAAGAACTCTTGTTAAATCTATAACGGATATAGCATAGAAATTTGTGGTTTATAATTATCATGTAAGAATAATAATTTTAGTCAACTTCCATAATTTTTTTTTTGTTTATTCGCATGAAAATACACATATTCTTTTGGCAATATATACATGATAATATATTGATAATTCTCTAAATCCATATCCTATAAAAAAGTAAATGTGGCATTGTTGACATCATAAACCTTAAAAATTACTACTATATGCTTATGATCAATTTGCCACTTGCAGAATATTTATTTATATTATTCTCAGTATTATTTATGTTTCATTATTGTTACGATACATATTGGCATGTTTGGAAGAACTCTTGTTAATCTACAACTGATATAGTATAAAAATTTGGGACATAATTATTATATAAGAATAATAATTCCAGTCAACTTTCATAATTTTTTTAGTTAAACAGAATTTCTCAATCCAACTTTATTCTTGCCATTTCTACCATCACCAATCTCTAACAATCCACCACCATCACTCTATTACTACAATTGTAGTGAATCAATAGTTATCGTGACAATTGGGATTTTGATTTGTCAGTAGTTTTTAAATAAGCAATTCTATTTTATGTTTTTTTTTTCTTTTTTCTTTTTATCTTCATTCTTTCAATTTTTAATTTTTGATGAACTTGTTTAATTAATTTCATACTATTAAAAAACTTATCAAGTATTTAACTTCTCGAAAGAGACATGAATGGAGAACTTGCCCATATAAATAATTTTTTTTTTTTTTTTGTGTTAAGGTACCATAAAAAACACATTTAATCTGATATTATCCCAAGTAATTTACTTTACCCTAATTTTAATATTAACATACTTATAAACTCTATTTTGTCCTAAATTTTTCAAAATTTTTGTAATGCTACAATGTGTTTTAGGAAAATATTTTCTAATTAAGTATTTTTGCCTATTTTCTTCCATTTATTCCATCGAAAATAATCTTTTAACAAATGGAAAATAATTTCCTTTTAAAGTGACGATCGTAATTTTTTTTGGAAAAATGACTTATACATTTTAAGAACTAAATTAGTCTTCAATAATATTTTAACTTTCCATGAGTGATACTATTTGATTATGTTGGAGCTGACCTGTAAATCATACTTTAAACATGACATGATTTTTGGGGAAAAAAAATAACTTCGAACACTTTTAATTAAAAAATTAACAATATAAGCTAAAAAGGTTATAATAATGAATATATTAAAAATTATTCTACATTTTGCACTTCTAATTTCACGTAAATAAAAGATTTGATGTAAAATAATTATGAATAATAAGTTGATGATACATTATGTACGTATCTACGTATGACTATATTTTATATAATTCAAGTAAAACATGAGAAAAAATTTCTTTACACATTTTTATAAACAAAACTAAATACATGAAAAGGAAAATATATTTAATGGAAAACGTGATTTACTATTTACAATGCTATATGTACAAAACTAACTCAATTTTATATGGGAATTGATGAAAAGAATTTATAATGTATATTGCTTTTCAAAAAGTAATTATAGCATTATTGGCATCAAAGACCCGAGAAATTACTACTATGTGCTTGGGATCATTAAACCACAAGGAAAATATTTATTTATGTTATTTATTATTATTA
Organism: Lumnitzera littorea; assembly: GCA_024138015.1. Lineage (NCBI taxonomy): Eukaryota > Viridiplantae > Streptophyta > Magnoliopsida > Myrtales > Combretaceae > Lumnitzera > Lumnitzera littorea. The sequence goes on along the minus strand of JAMXBB010000005.1, from coordinate 3,902,599 downwards.
TTTATGTTTCATCATCGTTATAATATATAGTAGTATGTTTGAAAAATTCTTGTTAATTTACAACGGATATAGCATATAAATTTGAGATTTATGATTATTATATAAGAATAATAATTCTAGTGAACTTCCATAATTTTTTTTTGTCTATCCGCATTGAAATACACATATTCTTTTGACGATATGTGCATTATGATATATATGATAATTCTCCAAGTCTAGATTCTATCAAAAAGTAATTGCCACATTATTGGCATAACAAACCCTCAAAATTACTACTATATGTTTGCAATCAATTAGGCACATGTAAAATATTTATTTATGTTATTCCTAGTATTATTTATATTTCATCATCGTTATAATATACAGTAGTATGTTTGAAAAAACAATTCTCAATTTACAACAGATATATCATAAAAATTTGGAATTTATAATTATCATATAAGAATAATAATTCCAATTAACTTTCAAAAATTTTTTTTTTTTGTTTATCTGCATGGAAATACACATATTCTTTTGGTAATATATGCATTATGATATACTAATAATTCTCCACATCCAGATTTTATCAAAAAGTAAATGTGGCATTATTGGCATCAGAAACCCTACAAATTACTATTGTATACTTGTGATTAGTTAGGTACATGCAAAATATTTGTTTATGTTATGATATATAGTAGCATGTTTAGAAGAACTCTCATTAATCTACAATGGATATAATATAGAAATTTGGGATTTATAATTATCATATAAGAATAATAATTCCAGTCAACTTCCATTATTTATTTTGTTTATTCGCATAGAAATACACATATTCATTTGGCAATATATGCATTATGATATACTGATAATTCTTCAAATCCAGATTATAACGGCATTACTGGTATCTAAAACCCTAGAAATTACTACTATATGCTTGCCATCAATTAACCATATATAGAATATTTATTTATGTTATTTTCAATATTATTTATGTTTCCTCATCGTTACAATAAATATTAGGAAGAACTTTTAATGTACAATGGATATAGCATAGAAATTTGGGATTTATAATTATCGTATAAGAATAATAATTCCAGTCGATTTCAATACTTTTTTTTTGTTTATCCTAATTGAAATACACATATTCTTTTGGCAACATATGCATTATTATATATTGATAATTCTCTAAATTGAAATTCTTTTTAAAAGTAAATGCAACATTGCTGTCATTGGAAACCCTAGAAATTACTAATATATGCTTGTGATCAATTATCCACATGCAGAATATTTATTTATGTTATTCTCAGTTTTATTTATGTTTCATCATTGTTACAATATATCGTAGGATGTTTGGAAAAACTCTTGTTAATTTACAACGAATGCAGCATAGAAATTTGGGATTTGTAATTATCATATAAGAAAAACAAGTCCAGTCAACTTCTATAAATTTTTTAGTTAAACAAAATTTCTCAATCTATCTTTACTTTGTCAATTCTACCATCACTAATCCATTAGCATTCACCACCATCACTCTATTGATATATATTTCGTGAATAAGTGGATATCGTGACAATTGGGATTTTGATTTGTTAGTAGTTTTTCAAATAAGTATTCTATTTTATGTATTTTTTTTTTCCTTTTCTTTAATCTCCATTTCTCATAGGGTATTACGTTATCTCCTCTATGGGATTTTTCATTCTAGATGATTTAAGTTTTATTTATATAGGAGAATCCTATTATCCTCTATATGGGATAGTTTGATGTTTGAAGAGATATGTTTTATATGATGGGGTTTTCATACCACTTATCTTTTAGTTTGCTCGTACTTATTGTTTTGATTGATACATAATTTTCTTATTGAATGTAGAAAAAAAAAAAAAAGAAAGAAAATTTTGTATTTGTTGTGTTTTCTATATGCCTAGCTATTAAATATTGCTATGGAAAATGAAGGCACAAATATATTGTAAGATAGTAACTGTTTATTTCATTTGGCCATTACATGCAAGTTGTAATTTAGGCTCCAATAATTGAAAATTTGAAACAGTAGAAAGATTATATTTTAGTATAATTATTACATGAAATGATTAGTAATATATATTGTAGTGTATACTCTTCACAAATTAGAACTCTATCATACACAATAAATATTTCTTTGTTTATATCTTGTTACTACATTGCATTATTGGATGGAAAATAAAATAAAGGGTAAATTACAAATAAACCCCTTTTACTTTCTTTGTATACACTTATTGGCATTCTTATCATTTAAACTGAACATTTGACCATTCAAATCTTCAAAGAAATACTTTCAATCTCCTTTGTCCATTTTGCTTTTTAAAAATTAATAAAATTCTTTACATTATTATATCCGATGGCAAAATAGTAAATGATAATTAAAAACCTAAATTTTAAATTTTTTTTTTAAAGATTTCAAGATTAAAACACTTAGAATAAAAGTGTCCATATGACCTTATATGATGAAAAATGCCATTACTCATTTTCACAATGAACCAACCACTGCCCCCTCCTTAACACTAGTATGACAACCCTATAATTATTGGTATCAACACCACCATTATAATCATAATCTAACAATTTCATTATCCTTACAACACCACCACCATAATTAGCACCACTATGTCACTACCACTATATGAATTAGTACTATCATCATCGTAACTATCTCTATTGGTGCCATCACTGATAAACTACAACTATTGCAAACAACATGGCAGCATTCGTGTTGTTATGTTGTTGTTGTTTATAGTAATGTGACATAATATGGTGTAAAAATGGTGGTGCAAGCAACAAGGCTGTAATGGTGATGGTGATTATAGGGAAGATAATGGTGATAGTAATAGTGGTGCAATGATAATACTTGTGTTGTTGTGATATGATAGTAATGGAGATGTAAGGATAAATGTGGTGGTGGTACAGGGGTAATGGCAGATACTATATTCATTTCGAAGATGGAAAACATTCGTGTTTTAAGTAAAGCAAAGAATTAAAAATCATATAAGCGAAAAATTATCTGAAGCCAAACCCCCTCGAAAGTACAGGGCACATATAATTTCACACAACAAAATGTCAAGATGTCTCTTTGAATTGAAAATAAAGGAAAAAGCATTCAACTGCCAGTTCTTTTATTCAATCTGACCAGAAAGGTCGCATGAGAAACCCTAGAAATTAAAAAGCAAATGCTGGAGTATGGGAAATAAAAAGGCTCTAAAAGTCTAGATTCTTTCAAAAAGGTAAATGTTGCATTATTGCTTAAAATACCCTAGAAATTACTACATGCTTGCGATGTATTAGTCACGTGTTCGCAGAATATTTATTTTTATGTCATTCTCAATATTATTTATATTTCATCATCATTCAATATATATAGTTGCATATTTGGAAGAACTCTTGTTAATTTGCAACAGATATAGCGTAAAAATTAGGATTTATAATTGTTATATAAGAATAATAATAATAATAATTCCAATCAGCTTTCATATATTTTTTAATAACTCCAACGAACTTTCATAAATTTTTTTTATATATCCGCATAAATTCTTTTGGCAATATACATGCATATGATGTACTAGTGATTCTCCAAATTTAACGTCCTGAAAGTTTTAATGAGATTAAAAATTACATGATATTTAAACCAAAGTGAACGGTTTCTTCCTATTCTTAAAATTTTAAAAAAGAAAAAGAAAAAGAAAAATAAGCTTTCTAATCAGGTTTTGCTGAAAATTCCTGCATACATCAAATAATTTAAAAACCATATATGTTCTAAACTAAAAAAAAAATCCGTTGGACTCATACTAATAATGATCAAAAGATCCAAAACATATATATAGTGTATATGAACCCAATCTACATAGGAGTTAGACGCATACTCTTGGTTCCATTTGATAACTATATTTGGAAATAAAACTAAAATGACACAAAACACACACAGCATATATATTGCATAATACTTTTGATAAAATCTAAGACTGGAAGATCCTTAGTCATATGTTCATGCAGCAAAAAGGCCCGACGATTAATCAGCTTTCTCATGATCCTCTGATTGATCATCATCGCTTTCAGGTGGTGTCGGAAAATGAACTGTACCCTCTGGGATATTTAGATCCACCTCCAAACCTCTCCTCATGTTTGCCCTAACGCTACTCTCCCCTTCTGAACTCGCCTTTTCCACAAGAATCTTCCTTCCAATAGATAAAAGTGCGGAGGAAATCTCTCGTGCCACCTCCATCTCCCTTTGACTACTGGTTTCTTCCATTGCTGCTGGCTGAGTGATTGGTGGTGGAAACGCACCCTTCCATTCCCTATCGGGATGAACCCTAAGGTGTCCAAATAAGGCCTTATAATTGTTGAACCTCTTCCCGCACACCCCACAAGGTGCAGGAACTGCCGGAGCATCAAACTTCACCTTCGGTTTCTTTGGCTTTGCTTCCACGCTGACTGACCCGGGATCCATTCCATCCTTCCTGGGACGGCCTCGTGGGCGCTTCTTTTCTCCCGAACTTCCTTGATCACTTCCTTTAACAGGAGTTCTCATTCCCTTATCCCATTCCTTATTAGTCTCACTTCCACCACTCTTAGGACTTGCTGCCTCAACCCTAGCAACCTCAATACCGGTGCCTTGTTCCCTACTAGGGCTTGAAGGAACAACCACTAGTTGAGAGGATCCTCCACCCTCATTGGTAGTTTCAATTTGGTTCGGAGACGACTTCGCAACAGAGGATCCCTCTCCAGTGCTTTCCTTCTTGTTAGGGGAGTCATCACCAGAATTAGCCATTTGAAAAAAGTTTCAATAAACAGGTGCTGCTGCAACTGCTTGGTTACAACTTCTCTTTTTTATGGTCGCCCAAGGGTTTCCTCAAAGAACAAATATAGAAATTATTTCGCATTCAATGAGTAGTTCTCTTACATAACAAGTTCTTTGAATCTAGTACTTGTTTTGGGTATTGAAATGGTTCATTTCGTGCTTGTTCCCAAAGAATGCGATTATTCAAATATTCTCAATCAATATTTTGCTGTTTCGTTGTTAGGGTTAGGGCACGAATACACGAAAGTTAATAAATGCACCACCTTTTGCATGGAATCATTTTCCTAGTAGGCTATTCATGCATCGTTTTAGGTTTTTTTTTTTTTTAAAAAATATTATTAAGATAAAAAAAATAATTTGTTGGGCAATATACGTAATAACCTATCTTCAAAGAAGTCTTTTTATATCTACATGGATCTAACAGTGCCTTTTGGTTTTCACTTTTCATTAAAAAACTTATGAGGAGTTTAATTTTGTGAAGAGACATGACTGGAGAGCCTTCCAATATAAGGTAGCATAAAAACGACATTTAGTCTAGTATTATCCCAAATAATTTATTTTACCTCAATTTCGATACTAACATGGTTATAAACTATATTTTGTCATAAAATTTTCAAAATTTTTGTAATTCTAGCATTTGTTTTAGGAAAATATTTTGTAATAAATTATTTTGCCTATTTTCTTCCATTCGTTAGGTTGAAAATAATTTTTTAATTAGTGGAAAATAATAATTTCCTGTTAAAAGGATAATCCTAACATTTTTTTTACACCTTCAAATACCAAATTAATCTTTAGAAGTGATTCTATTTGATTTTGTTAGAGGTAAGCTATAAATCATATTTCAAACATGACATGAATTTTGTTGAAAATCTTAAATATATAACTTTGAACACTTGTTAATTAGAAAAATCACAAATAAAATTAAAAAATTTTGTAATAATGAATATATTAAAAATTATTCTACATTTTATATTCTTATTTTCACCTAAATAAAAAATTTGATGTAAAATTATTATTAATAATAAGTTGATGATACATTATGTACGTATCTATGTACGATTATATTTTATATAATTCGAGTTAAACATGAGAAAAAACTTTTGGATACATTTTTATAAACAAAACTAAATACATGAAACAATTTTATATAGATTTTGATGAAAAGAATTTATATTGTATATTACTTTTCAACAATATTCTTCTTTTTTTTTTGGCCAAGTATTACATACTACAATTGAGGGAAGAAAATTATAAACTATTGGTACTTGATTTTGATGGCAAACTTTTGTAGCTAATATGACTACCAATTGGTGTGTCTAGAATAATTATATAATCATCCCAACAAAGCTTATTGATATTGGGTAGCTTTTTATGTCAATTTTTTTTTTCTAAAAAAAGGAATTTGTGGAAGAAAAGCATGCTATAGGAAGGAAATAATGACCTTTGTAGTATGTAAATAACAGATATGGAAATTCTGAAACAAAATCGAGTAAAAAAATAAAATAAGGAGCTACTAAACTATGAGGAAATAGTATCCAACCTAACAGAAAATATAGTTGATCGATGAGATTGTTTGAAGTCATACTAGAAATAGAGATGATGAGCAAAAGTTGAGTGGATAATATTTTAAATAAAGACCCTCGATTTAATTAGTATGTGATATCTACTATTCATATATCTACTAAAAATTAGAATAATGATTATAATTTATTTGAAAATAAAAAATGTAAATGTAATTTAATGATGTCTATGTATTATAGAATAGCATCGTAAAAATTATTTAAGTAACGCAAAGTTTTGAAAACGAATGACTCATTATAAATTATTATATTCAAAGGAAAAAAATTACATATATGGAGAGATTATGTGAGTATTAAGAAAAAAAAATAACTTAGAATTTCTCTTACACACGTTATTTCATATCACAGTCCTTCTACGCTTAGTACAAAGTGTCTATAATAGTTGTATAAGATCTCAAATAAAAAATATGTTTCTTATTTCATGACGTGTAATGTGAGTGTGATATTGGCTAGTATACTTATTTCATAATAATAATAATATACACTTATTTATAATATGATAGTATAATGAAAAATTATGAAAATATATTATATCAAATTATTCTCTTGTTATAAAAGGTAAGTGTTTACGCAATTATATAAAACCAGTTAAAATGCTTGCGTAATGCACAAATAAGAATTTGAATAGTGATTATAATCTTTTATGAAAACAAAAAATGTAACTGTAATCTAATGGTTTTTATGGATTATTACATAATAAGAGTGTAAAATTTATTTTAAGTAATGCTAAGGTTCTAAAAATAAATAACTCATTATATATTCAAAAGAAAAAAAATCATATATAAAGTGATTACGTGAATATTAAAAAAAAAAAAAAGAAAACTCAAAATTCCTCTTACATATACTTCATATCATAGTTCTTCTATACTTGGTACAAAGTGTACCTAATAGTTGTATAAGATCTAAGATAAAAATATGTTTCTTATTTAATGACGTGTAACATGAGTGATATTTATTAGTATACTTATTTAATAATAATAATAATAATAATAATAATATACATTTATTTATAATATGATAATATAATGAAAAATTATAGAAATATATTCTATCAAATTGTTTTCTTACTATACAAGGCAAGTGTTTTTGTAATTATATAAGATGAATCTACAACAAAGTGTGATTCGCAAAGAATTATTGGATGTTGTGATTGTAATAATAGGAAAATTGTCTTTAGGAAATAGATGAAATAGTAAAAACCTAGAAAAAGTAAAGAGTTGTAATATATAAAAGGAGTGGTTACTTATCAATTTCTTTTATTTCAAAAGATGCAAATACAACCAATTGAGGAGTTTCTTCATAAATTTTATAAGGACATGAAATGGTATAATTGAAAAGGTACTATAATAAAAAGGTATGCAATAAAAAAGCTTCAAAATTATGCATGATAAATAGACTAGTTAAAAAGCTCACACAATGCATTGATAAAAACTTCAATAATGATTATAATCTTTTTTGAAAACAAAAAATATGAATGTAATCTAATTATTTTTATATATTATAGAATAGCACTGTAAATATTATTTAAGGTATGCAATGTTTAATCTAATGATTTTTATATAACAAAAAGGTAAGAGTGAAAAGGTATGCAATGAAAAAGTTTTAAAATTATGCATGATAAATGAATTAGTTAAAAAACTCACGCAATGCATTGATAAAGACTTCAATAGTGATTATAATCTTTTTTGAAAACAAAAAATATGAATGTAATCTAATGATTTTTATATATTATAGAATAGTACTATAAATATTATTTAAGTAATGCAAGTTCTAAGAACGAATTACTCTTTATATATGATTATATTTAAAGGAAAAAAAAACTCAAAATTTCTTTTACATACACTACATATCATAGCCTTCTACACTTACTATGAAGTATATGTAATGATTGTATAAGATGTCAAATAAAAAATATGTTTCTTATTTAATAAAGTGTAACATGAGAGCGATATTTGCTAATATATTTATCTATTAATCAAAAAAAGTAAATAATAACAATAACAACAACAATAATATACACTTATTTATAATATGATAATATAATGAAAAATTATAGAAATACAATCTATCAAATTATTCTCTTATTATAAAGGTATGTGCTTCTGCAATCATATAAAGTTAGTTTAAAAAGCCTGCACAATGAGTGGATAAAAATTTCAATAATAATTGTAATATTTTTTTTTTAAAACAAAGAATGTAAATGTAATCTAACGATTTTTATGTATTATATAATAACTCTGTAAAAATTATTTAAGCAATGCAAGGTTTTATAAACGAATTACTTGATATATATATATATGATTATATTCAAAGGAAAAATAAAAATCATATATGAAGTGATTTTGTAAGTATTAAGAAAAAAAAAATAGAGCTTCTCTAACATACATTTCATATTATAATCCTTTTACGCTTAGTATAAAGTGTCTATAATAGTTGTATAAGATCTCAAATTAAAAAATACGTTTCTTATTTGATGATGCATAGCCTTAGTGTGATATGTGCTAGTATACTGATTTATTAATCAGAAGTAATAATAATAATATGCACTTATTTATAATATGATAATATAATGAAAAATTATAAAAATGCATTATATCAAAATATTCTTTTATTATAAAAAGCATGTGCTTCCACAATTACATAATATTAGTTAAAAAGCCCATGCAATGCGTGGATTAAAATTTGAATAGTGATTATAATATCTTTTTTTTTTCTAAAACAAAAAATGTAAATGTAATCTAATGATTTTTATGTATTATACAATAGCATTGCAAAAATTATTTGAGTAATGCAAGGTTCTAAAAACGAATGACTCGCTATATATGATTATAGTCAAGGAAAAAAAAAAAACTTATATGAAATGATTCTATGAGTATAAAGAAACAAAAAACTTTGAATTTCTCTTACGAACACATCATATCATAATCTTTCTATGTCTAGCACGAAGTTTACGTATTAGTTATATAAGATCTCAAGTAAAAAATATGTTTCTTATTTAATGACGTGTAACATAAGTGTAATACTTTTAGTACTATACTTATTTATTAATCAGAAAAAATTTAATAATAATAATAATAATATACACTTATTTACAATATGATAATATAATGAAAAATTATATAAATATGTTATATCAAATTATTCTCTTATTGTAAAAGACAAGTGCTTCTACAATTACATAAAATTAGTTAAAAAACCATGTAATGCACGGATAAAAATTTGAATAATAATTATAATATTTTTTGAAAACAAGAAATATAAATGTAATCTAATGATTTTTATGAATTATAGAATATAACTGTAAAAATTATTTAAGCAATGCATGGTTCTGAGAACGAATTACTCTTCACATATGATTATATTTAAAGAAAAAAAATCATATATGAAGTGATCACATGAGTATTAAGAAAAAAAGAAAATTTAGAATTTCTCTTACATATACTTCATATCACAGTACTTTTATGTTTAATATGAAGTGGATGTGACAATTGTATAAGATCTGAAATAAAAAATTATGCTTCTTGTTTAATGAAATGTAACGTGACAGTGATATTTGGTAGTATACTTATTTATTAAGAGAAAAAAAATAAAATAATAATAATAATAATATATACTTATTTATAATATGACAATATAATAAAAAATTTTAGAAATATATTTATCAAATAATTCTCTTGTTATAAAAGCAAGCGCTTTTACAATTATACAAAATTAGTTAGAAAACCTGCGCTTGGATAAAAATTTGAATAGTGTAACTATTGTTTTAGAGAAATTCTATGATCCCATCTTTGTTTTTTACAAGACTAGTCTCGTTTTTCATCCTACTATTCATTCACACTATTTTAAATGTAAACTATTAAATCTAAAGTTCATTCAATGGTTAAAATTTAGATGAATGCAAATTAAGAGCAAAATAAATTGTGATATCGATTTCGTCAAAAATAATAACGAGATCGTAAAAAAATCCATTTAGAAGAACTATGAATAGTCATATAAAACAACCGATTACATTATTAATATGTTAATTGTGAAAAACTTTTATGTGAATTTATTAATACAAAACAATGGATTTTTCCACGATTCCATCCTCTTCTACATATCTAAATGAAAAGCTATATCTATTAAAAGAGTTGTGACTTTTTAAAGATTTTTATGATAATGCCATTTGATATTAAGTATGTAAGAGTTGAAAATCTTTTCCATTCTTTACCCAAAAGGTATGTCTTTTGGATACATGGTTGGAAAGAAAATGACAAAAAATACCATTAATGAAAGGGTCTCAATGGTAAAAATAAATAATCATAAGTAGTTAAATGGTAATACAAAAAGATATTACTAATAAAGTATTACATATGTTAAAAAATTCCATAATTAGATATTATAATGACTTAGATGGTTTTATCTGAAATGATACATCATTTAGAAAGAGGTATAATATTTCACAATATAAGAGCGAAATATTATGAATGCATATAATTATGTTGGAAGATTTTACCATCCCATTCTCAATTTTGATCATACTAGTCTTATCCTCTATTTCACCATTCATTATATCTCTTAAAATCTGAACCATTGAATTCATAATTTGTTCAATGGTTTAGATTTAAAAAAATACAAATCAATAAAGAGATAAAAAGCCAATTTCTTAAAAATTAAGTACAAGGTCATAGAAAAATCCAATTATGCTATATCACAATTAAATTATGTAAAGGTTGTAACCATTCTCAAAATTCCACAAATTTTATTAAATGGCATGTCTCCTAAAGAAAGTTCAATAATCATAAAATAAAGATATATCATAAGGTTTAGTTGTTGTTATGTGTTAATACTAATTTTCGAACAATAAATATATTGGTGAATAAATATTATAATGTATACGTTTAATGTAGCGTATAGATAACATATAATAATCATATAATTGTCATGTTTGTCATAATCTTTTGATTAATCGTGTGCATTTGAATAGAAGACATTGTATTCATTTATACTCTCTTCATTACAATAAATTTAAATACATTTGCAATTATATGCTTACATATATATAAATTATAGAATACTCAGATCTATTTATATGCTTTTAGCGTATTTACAATATTTTAAAAGAAAAAGGAAGTTGGGAGAAGAAAAGCATGCTAGCTAGTGATGTAGGAGAAATAGGAAGGAAATAATGACCTTTATAGTATGTAAATAATAGGGATGAAAATTTAGAAACAAAATCTAGTAAAAAAATTAAATAAGAAGGTAATAAAGTCTGAGAAAATAATATGCAACCCTATAAAAAAGGTATAGTTGAAGATGATGACCAAAAGTTGAGTGAAAAATAATATTTGAAGTAAAGACCTTACATTTAATTAATATGCGATATAAATATGTGTGTGTGTGTGTGTATATCTATAGTGTTATATAACTCTTCTGTCAGTTATTTATAAACGTGGAGATATCCATATTTTCACATAGCGTCATAGCTATATAGATACCTAATTTTCTTCTCATATTTAAGATTGACTAATGAGCTTGTTTACTCAGTTTCTTCAATTTCTTTCAAGCTCATGCGATCTCTTTCACATAATTTACATTTTTTTTCCTTTTTCCCAAATCAAAGAGATTTTTCATAATATGAACAAGCGAGTGGTTTGTGATGATAATTAAGCATTATCATGATCCATTGTATTTGGCAACTTCAAATACTCCTAGAACGACAATAACTAATTTTGCTCTCAATGGAATCAGTTATCTAGATATGAGTCATTTGATTAAGGTGGCTTTAGGAGAAAAAGTAAAACTTATGTTTATAGATTAAATATACTGAAGAGTGAAATTAGTTTTATTAATTACCATGAGTGGATTTCTTGTGATTATATGATTACATGTTGGTGATTAACTAAATAATATTAGGTTTGAAGGGTTCTCATTTGCTAAATAATCTAGAAAAGAATATTTGTTAGAAGTGATTAAGATGAGACTTTTGAGCAGTAGACTGGTCCTCTTATATATCTATTATGTCAGTATTTTTAACTAAGTCAATATTTTAGTTAGCTGGTTGTTATGAAGTTTAGTCTATTATGAAGTTAGTGCAATTAATTTTATTCAAGATAGTTTAGTTAGTTACAAGTAGTTAGTAGATATTTATAGTAGGAGCACTACAAATACTTAGCGATACAACTAAATTAATTAATCAAATCCATTACAATTCTTCCACATTCTGTTTCTTTTTGTTTGTATTTTGTTATAATTCTTCAGCATTTCATTTTTGGCATACCATTGTTGAAGCAACTCCATTGATAAACACAACTGTTGTTCTTGATAGTTTCCTTATTTTTCTTTTATGGTGTTAGAGCTTTTCTGTTAAAGATCACTATGGCAAAGGAGTTCAAACAACTGTTTAGTCCATACTATTTACATTCGAATGAGAATCCTTCTCTTATACTAGTGTTTACGATTTTAACTGGAGTAAATTATCATTAGTAGAGTCGAGTTATGCTAGTAGCTTTACTATCAAAGAATAAGCTCAAGTTTGTAGATGGATCCATTAGACAACCAGATAAGAATGAAGAATTATATTTGGCCTGGGAGAGGAGCAATACAATAGTGCTTTCGTGGTGAGTAAACTCTTTAGCCAAGTCTATAACATAAAGCATAATTTGGATAGAAAATGCATATGATTTTTGGAAGGATTTACATGATCGGTTTTCTTAAGGAGATTCCTTGAGAATTTCTGATCTACAAAAAGAAATCTATAATATGTGTCAATGATCACTTAGTGTCACTAAATGTTATACGAAGCTTAGGATTTTGTAGGATGAATTGTCAGTTTTGAGACCTTTTCCTATTTGTGAAGGACATGATGATTGTACTATTATAAATACAATGAAAACATATCAAAATTTTGATCAAGTAATTTGATTCATTAAAGGATTAAATGATTCTTTTGCTCCAATTAAGACACAAATACTACCGATGGATTTGTTGCCTGATGTTAATAAAGCTTTCTTGTTAGTGACTCAATAAGAGAGATAGCTGTTATCTAATGTTCAGCAAAGATTCAGTGATTCAAGTGTCTTTGTTGTTAGATCAGGAACACATAGGAGGCTTCCTAATAATAATTCAAAAAGAAATGTCTGTTCTTTTTGTGGCATGAATGGTCGCATGGTTGATAGGTGCTATAGGAAGCATGGTTTTCCATCAAGTTTTAAATCAAGATGTAATCCGATAGTCGACGGTTCAAGGAAAATAAATCAAGTAGAATTTGTTAAGGTAGATGAGGTAAGCAATCCTTTCCATTTCACAAAGGACCACTATTACAAACTTATTCGGTTGCTTGAGAAGGATAAGTCAAAGCACATTGATTCAGCAAAGGCTCAATCGTCTACACAAGTTGCTCAATCTTTTGAAGGTACTTGTTATTCTTTTTTTAATTCTTGTTTCAAACAAAGTTGGCTTGTAGATACTGGGGCCAATGATCATGTTACTTGTTCTTTGGATAACCTCTCTTCTTTTACATCTATTTTCGATATGAATGTACGGCTGCCGAATAATCATCAAGCGCAAGTCACATTCATTGGTATAGTGAAGCTAAATGATTACTTAACACTTGATGGAGTGTTATGTGTTCCTAGCTTTTAGTTTAACTTAGTGTCAGTAAGTAAGCTAACTACTCAACTTAATTGCCGGCTTGTTTTTACTCTCGGAGAATGCTTTGTACAGGAAGCGAAACATTACAAGGTGATTGGATATACTAAGGTGGATAAAGGACTTTACTATTTTTCAAACAGAATCTTTAAGAGTAAGGACTATACAAGTTGTCCTTTGACTAGTAGTTTGGTTCAAAATAGGCATTGTAATATGTGGCATTTTTTATTAGGGCATTCTTTAAGTGAGAAACTAAGGATAGTCTGTAAGTTGTGTCTGGAAGTTCAAGTCAATGATACAGATGAACCTTGTAATATTTGTCATTTAGCAAAGCAAAAAAGATTGCCATTCCCTCTAAGTACTATAACTTCTACTACTCCTTTTGAACTTATGCATTTTGACATATGGGAGCCCATGCAAGTTCCTACTAGAAATAAAAAGTGTTATTTTTTAACTGTTATGGATGATTTCAATCGTATTACTTGGGTTTTTTTTATGAGGTTTAAATCAAAAACTCGAGTTTTGATGAAATAGTTTTTAGTATATGTTGATACTCATTTTAGTACTAAAGGAAAGGTTATACGGACAAATAATGGCCAAGACTTCAATATGCTTGAATTTTATGCTTCTTATGGAATCATTCATCAAACTTCTTGTGTTCGAACACCACAACAAAACAGTGTTGTAGAGTGTAAACATCAGCGCATACTTCAAGTAGCTAGGGCCCTAAGACTACAAGCAAGGTTGCCTTTGTAATTTTGGGGAGATTGTATTCTATGTTTAGTTTATTTGATTAACTGACTTCCTACTGCTGTTTTGCATCACAACAGTCCTTATCAAGTCCTGTTCAAAACAACACTAGATTATACCAAGCTTCCAGTATTTAGGTATCTGTGCTTTGTTTCAACACATGATCGCTTACCACACAAATTTGATCCACAAGCTGTTAGGTGTGTGTTTCTTGGATATGTTAAAGGAGTGAAAGGCTATCACATTTATGACATAGATAAGCAGAAAGCCTTTGTTTCGTGGGATGTTATTTTCTATGAACCAAATTTTCCATTCCTTCATCATCAAAGTTTGGATCCTTATAGTACTGATATCATTTTTCCTACTCTTCCTAATAGTAATGATTATCCTAATCATTTCACACATAATGAGAGTTCTATTGATGTTCCATCTTCAGCTAATGATCAGACATCAATTTGGCAGTCTAACAAAATTATAAGGCCTCCTACACGTCCGAGTGATTATGTTTGCGACATTAAAACTCCTCATTCTTTGGCTTCTGTTTTCAACTATGAACATCTTGATCCTTCACATAAAACTTTTATCTGTGTTGTTGATAAAATTACTAAGCCTTAGAGCTTTAACAAAGTAATGAAGTTTCATGAATGGAGAGAAGCGATGTAATAAAAAATTTCAGCACTCAAAGCTAACAAAACTTAGGAACTTGTTGAATTGTCTCACGATAAATAGTCTATTAGTTGCAAGTGGGTATACAAAGTCAAATACAAGGCAGATGGAAGCATCGAACACTATAAGGCAAGGCTTATGGCCAAAGGTTACACACAACAGTTTGGTGTTGATTACTTAGATACGTTTAGTCTAGTTGCTAAGATCACTTCTGTGCGCTTGTTACTTTTGCTTTCTGCTTCACGAGGATGGTTGTTACATCAACTAGACATTAATAATGCTTTCCTTTACGGGGATCTTCATGAAGAGGTCTACATGACTTTGCCTGAAGGATTTCATTCTTCAAATTCTTCTAAGGTATGCAAGTTACTCAAGTCTTTATACAAGTTGAAACAGGCCAATAGACAATGGAACGAGACGCTTACTCATGCACTTCTTTCTTATGGTTTTAAGCAATCCACAGTAGATTATAGTTTGTTTTTTCAATAGACTACTAATCATTTTCTTGTTTTATTGGTGTATGTAGACGATTTGCTTGTGGCAAGTGATTCAATGGATGCCATTGTCTCACTTAAAAAGCATTTGCATGATGCTTTCAAGATCAAAGATCTTGGGAAGTTGAAATATTTCCTAAGACTTGAGGTGATATGGAACAGTAAGGGTATTAATCTTTGTCAATGGAAATTTTGTCTTAATCTTCTTAAGGATGCTGGGTTTCTTAGGGCTAAACCTGTTTCCTCTCCTATAGTTACTTTTACTAAATTGAGTAGAGAAGATGGTTCTCCTTAGCTTGTTGATCCTTTTATTTTTCGTAGACTCATTAGGTACCTACTATATCTCATACAAACACAATCGGATATTTGTTTTGCTGTTCAACAGCTTTCTCAGTTTCTTAATAGACTTATTGTTTTGCATCTTCAAGTAGCTCATCATATGCTTAGGTATCTTAAAGGGACTCCTGGACATGGATTGTTTTTCTCAACTAATTCTTCTTTTCAGTTATGTGGGTACAATGATTCAAATTAGGTTACATGCCTTAATTCTAAGTGCTCAGTCATTGGTTTTTCGTGTTTTCTATGGAGATTCACTTATTTCTTAGACATCCAAGAAGCAAAGAACTGTTTCCCGATCGTCTTCTGAGGCAAAATATCGCACGCTTGCTACCACAGTTTATAAACTACAATGGTTATTCTATTTGCTTAAGGATTTTGGATGTGCACATGAAGGACCAGCATTGTTGTTCTACGATAATCAGTTTGCTTGTATGTAGCACATAATCTTATCTTTCACCAACAAACAAAACATATTGAGTTGGATTGTCATGTTGTTTGTGAAAAAATTCAAGTTGGAATAGTTAAGCTTTTACCTGTTTCTACTTCACAATAGCTAGCTAATGTATTCACTAAAGTTCTACCTCCATCTTCTTTTACACCTTTCTTATTCAAGTTGGGTCTTTACAATGTTTTTGTTCCAGCTTAAGGGGTAGGATATTAAGTTAGTATTTTTAGCTAAGTCGGTGTTTTAGTTAGTCAGCTATTATGAAGTTTAGTTTGTTATGAAGTTAGTTCAATTAATTTCATTCAAGATAGTTTAGTTAGTTATAAGTGGTTAGTAGATATTTATAGCAGGAGCACTATAAATACTTGGTGACACAGCTAAATTAATTAATTGAATCCATTACAATTCTTCTGCATTCTGTTTCTTTCTATTTGTATTCTGTTCTAATTCTTTAGCATTTCATTTTTGGCATACCATGCTAAAGCAACTTCATTGACAAACACAACTGTTGTTCTTGATAGTTTCCTTATTTTTCTTTTAATATCAATGACAAAATAAAATTTCAAACTTAAAAAGGCAAAAAGCCAATCAATTTGCATGTATTATTATAAATTGAAAAGGAACTAAAATAAATTCATGAGTTTAAATGGATATTCTATGATATTGTGGTGGAATTCAAGCTTGTTGAAATGCCCTAAATTATTTCAAAAAGTGGGGCAAGTTTTAAATTTTGTTTAACCTGGTTGATCAATTAAACCCCTAATTTAATTTTACAATTGGATCCAACATCCAACATTTGAACAGAACCTTATGAACACAAACCCTTTTTTTCTTAAATCCTGCTTTTAGTAGTTGTCTAAAACAAGCAAACAATCATTTCTTTGTTTGCCTCTTTCTTCGTTTTAACTATACCTTTTCTATGGGAAAAAACCTCTTTTACAAACGAAAATAGGAGAAATTCTCTCTCTTCCTTTCTATTTTTCTCTCTCTCTTTCATTCCTATAAGCCCCTTCAAAGTGATTTCAACCTTTAATTTAAGTGTTAAACAATTTAAGGTAGTTTTGTCAATGGGTGTAAGGTAGAACTCGTCTATAGATCATGCTAAATGCCTTCACCTTCTTAATTATGGTTTCTATCAAAGATTTTGAGAAATATTTGGTTTTGTTGAAGGAATGTGTATTATAATAGGAGTAAATTAGGGTAACAGTGGACAGGTTGACAATTTCAAGAAAAGATTTGTAAATTGCTTTTACCAATTAGATCATGTGTTAAAAAATTTTAACATTCAATAGTAGGCAACCAGAGGAAATGAAAAATAATAAATCAATTTTAAATATTTGCCAATGATATGATTTAGTGTTAATATTTAACTATGTAAATAAGCTATCTGGTTTTTTACCATAGAAGAGTGTCGTTATTGAAGATTCGTTCGCCTAAATTATATGCTTGAGTATGTTTGTAAGATGAGAAACCGTAGAAGTTTTTGTTTTGGAAGTGTTGAAAGGGTTTTCAATGTAAAAGAGGAGCTATGATGAAGGTATATGATCCACTATGCTCCATTAGGGGTAGGGTAGAGGAGGAAGAGGTGGTCGAGGCTAATTAACTACCTTGTACGGTATGATACCAATCAGTTGCCTCCTTAAAGGGGTATAGGTTGATCACCTATCTCTTTAACATTTTTTGTAAATTTTTTAGAAGGTCCCCCAAATTAAGGTTGAATTTAGAAACCATATTAAGAGTTAGATATTAACATATATTTGTACCAAAGCGATGTGGTAGGTTAAGCATTGCCTTATTTAGTGGATTGTTGACTTGGGTAGCTTTTGAGGTTATGGGTTAGTGTTCGAAGGAAGTTATGGGTTATATTAGTGGTATAAAATGCATATATAGACAATTGTAATGGATTGTAGAGTCACTAATGGCCGATTTGGTAGTTTTCTTGAGATAATGTGACTAGTGTTGAGATACTAAGATTGCATTGCTTGCCTTTTGTTTGTCCACTACAGTGGATTTAAGTTATGTGCAATTATGTATTAGTTATCACACATGTGCTTGGGTGGTTATGTGTTGTGTTTTGGTTCACCCCTTTATGAGAAACTCTTTAGGCATAGGAGAAGGCTGAATGTTATTTAATGTAGCCTAAGAGTGTAGAAGGGGTTCTATGCTGGTGTACAAAAAGAAATTACAAGCAGATTGTTGCAGTATCTTTTAAATAGTTTAAAAGTTGAACATATTTTGGATTTTGGAGTTGTATAGCATTGAGAACAAGAAATGTCTTTATACAATATTGATGTATTTCTTATATAATTGTAAATTTATAGAAATTTTTAAGTCTTTAACATATGTGATGGATTTTTAAGTCTCTTAAGTTCATGGCATGACACTAGTCCTTATGAATTTTTTTGCAGAAAATGCTAAGATAGACTATGAAACAAATTGATGCAAATTTTTATTATGAACCTTGATGATGGATAAGAATTCGTTTGAAGTCAAATTGTTGTTGTAGAGCCTCTTCTTTTGGTTAATAGAATCAACTATTTAATGCTTTAAGTTAAATTGTTACTATCACGTTATCATGATTATATTAGAAGTATATTTATATAAATAAAATGTGTTACGACTATGTAACTATAACTATAAATAGATAGTTACATAGTTATAATCATAACTAACATACTGATTGTATAGTTATAATTATACAAATATAATCAAAATTATAGTGTGAAACTCCAAAGTTAAGTATTATATATGGATTGTAAGAGGTCTTTATACTAGTTTATAAAACCATAATTATGAATATCTTGTTAACACAATTTTGAAACTTTTGGTTAAGTGATTGAAATAAGCCCATTAGTGTTTGTCGATTTGGCTATTCATTACTTTTAACCTAAGGCGTTATAAATGATATTAGAGCGAACCCTCCAATTTAGAGAAGAGGTCCAAGGATATGCTTCCACAATGATCTATAAGTAGTAGATGGCCCAAATCGTACACCGAAAAGGAGGGAAGATTTGGTTTCAATTGTAAGATATCACAATGAGTACTTCGCGTGTTTAAGGGGGAGGGGAAATCATAAGAAACTATGATTAAGTATTTCACATGGATTGTTAATGGTTGTGGTACTAGTTTATAAAATCATAATTATAAATATCTTATCAATATAAGCAAGAAACTTTTGAGCCAAGCGGTTAAAATGAGTCAATTAGTATTTATGGGCTTGACTATTTACTTCTTTTGATTTGAGATGTTACATATAGTTACGATTTTATAGTTATAATGGTAATTGTAAAATTACAACAATGCTATATTAACTTAGTTATTATATTTTTATTATGATAATAAATGAATATATATAATTGCAGTTACAATGTTATAATCACATAATAATAAAATCATAGGAAGTGTAATAATACAATTTTTATTATGTTAGTGTACACATGTTATTTTTATAATTTTTACTAGAGAGATATAATCACATAACTATAGTTATTCTCTACATTCTTAGGGAAATATGAACCAGAACATCTACAATTTGTTACGTTTTATGATTGAGTCCCCAAGCTTTTTAGATTGAGGATTAAATCTTTATACTTTTCAAAGCATGAAATTAAGTTTTAACATGCTATTTGAGACAAATACAATATAATTTAATATCATTTCTTGTCAGGTTGCACCGAAATGATATGCCACATGAGTAAAACTTCTAAATAACTAATAAGTTCTTATTAAAAATGAACTTATTCAATAACTTTTAGGTCTTTCTATTGCTAAACTTTAAAACTTTACAACTTATACTAACTAGTTTTTGTTCACTTAAAAAAACTCATTGAGAATTGCCAAAATCTAAAAGCATTTCAGACTTGATCATCTTCGAGATGGAAATTTTTAAGGACTTGATTACATAAACCCCAAAGGTTTTGAATATCCATTATATTTCTCTTTCATGTAGAAATTTATTGATAGCCAAAACTAAGAAAACTAATGATGTAAGTAGAAAATAAGCTTAAGCAATGGAATGACTAAGGCATGCAAGCATTACAATGTATTTGTTAGCTTCAATATATTAACTAAAGCAAAAAAATTCTCATACAACATTAAGTTAACATCCACTTATTATTATTTGAACTAATAAAGACATTGAAACTAACTTGTTGGGAACAAGAGAAGTTTTAGCCAGTGAGGGGTGACCGATGTTTGTCTAGCCACACAAGTGCACGTAGCTCAGTTATAGCATAGGTTTTACAAAATTAAATTTTATTAGGATCATAGATTGTAGGTCAATCTCGAAGAAGATAAGAATCTTGAAAACATGGTGATCACACGAGTATAAAGTATTTTTACCGATTAACAAAATCCATATTGAGTAAAACTATGTTCACTTGACTTGCCATTTCTTAAATAACACCAAAGACATATTTTATCAAAAACTAATTTAAGAACTATACGAAGGCCCCTAAAGGTGTTAGCCACTAAAATTCATGAGAGAGCAGAATTAACAAGTAAAGTACTAAAACTTATCCATCATACCATATTAATAAGTGTTAAACTGCTATAGATAACCATAATCATAGAAAGAGTTTAGATGAAAAGGAAAGTAATCTAAGAAAAGAGAGTTAAAACATGCATAAACTACTAATAAGGCTAATGTAACTTAAACAAAGGGTTTTTGCTTTTAGAAATATTAAAAAGGGGAAAAAAAAGTTAATGTTAAATTTTTCTAATGAATTTACTCAAGACACACCGGTTTTGGAGCATAGATAGGCAAAAAGATGAGTAAAAGGACAACACTAAGACATGAAACAAGTGTTGGCAATCAACTGCCACGAATGGGTGAAGGTAGTCCTTTAATCTTCATTTAAGTTGGTTATCTGGTTTGAATAGCCAATCAACTACTAGCTTAAGTAGTCTGCCAGCGTAGGTTGAGGATTGCTACAAAGGGCAAGCGACCACTAGAAGTGGCCATTCCCCCCCTTGGCTTTAGCTGGTTAATTGCATAGGTTGAGCAATCCATCAAAGGGGGCTTAGAAGGTTAACTAAGGGTTACGTATGCTTTTTGGCAGTTTCCATTTCAGTGTTTCCTTATTACTTAAGTTATCTCTTTTATTTTATTAGGGCATTGAAACCTATGTAACTCTAATGTTGACTAAAAGAGCTCCTTAATTAGCTTAACCTCTCTCTTGGTCATTTACGTGATCTCTATTTTACTCTTGATCAACTTAATTGCATTCTGGTCAACCCTTTCAATTGATTCTATAACTACTTAAGCTTGTCTCAAGATATCTCAAGTGTAATTCTTCCTTTGAAACATTGTCTTAGACCTAGATTCCCATCACTATTACTAGATTGGTAAAGATTCATTCTTAAGTTTTTTTTTTTTTTTTTTCAAATTGGATTGTGTTTCACTCTTTTTTTTTTATACATGTTTCTAATTCGATTTTACATTTATTGAAGGATTTCACTTGACTAAATGTACATTTAGAGCATGAAAAAACAATTTTGCTCTACTTTTCTCCCTAATGTATGTTTTGATGGATGCAAATCATTACCAATAATTAGCAATTAACAAAAAAGTTTAAGCTCATTTAGATTTGGGTTCTTTTTGGGGATAGAATCATACAATATTGATGATGAGACTTACTTTGTACTTTCTTTTGTTTGTAACATAATACATAGTGTGGTTAGTGTGATACAAAAGCAAACAAGGATGACAAATTATCTATTTATTAGATGACATCGCTTTAGTTAACATTTCCCTTCCTTCATATGTAGTCACTTAATTTCACTTCTTCATAAACAACTTGTATATTGGCATTTCCTTTTTCCTTCAATTTTTTTTCCATTTGTCAAATTTATTCAAAAGGATTGATTAGACCAAAGGTGATCTTAGAATTTTGAGAATATCACATTAGTCAATTACTATGAAATATCAATAATGGTTCAACTATTGGACACATCAAATCCTTAGTTCTCCCTACTAGACTAAGGAAGATCAATTATTGTGTAATTTGATCACCGATAAGCTTGTAAGTTAATTTCTTTAGGGAAATAAAAGTAAACTTATCAATAGTTGGCATATACTTCTCATATAATTTTAAGGGCCGTAAGGAAACTTATTTGAAATTGTAAATGCTTACCCAATGCCCAATATTCTATTTTAAAGAATCAATTGATCATGTTCTCTTTAGGGCTTCAAACTAGTTAGGTTACTTCTAAATTACTTAAGTTTTCTTGCTTTAAACTCATATCAATGATTCAATTTGTAAATGAGTTAAGCTCAAGCTGAAAATAAAACTCCTTCATCTAAATAAACCAAGTTCAGGCTCTTATTTAAACTTATGAATCAGCTCGTTTGTGCTATCAATTAACAAGCTCACGAGATCATAATCCCTTAAGGTTGTAAATGAACAAAGTCGCTTGCAAGAAGTGCTTCAAATCATTGCTATTTAATACAAACTTGTATTGTTTGTTGATACAGACAAAGCCAAGGAAAACCTCCAAAATTATTTCCATATTGGAATTTTGAATTGTTTGTTGACATGAACAAAACCAAGGAAAACCTCTAAAATTATTTCCATATTGGAATACTCGAATTCAACTCACTTTAAGCTCAAGCAAGAATAGATTTAGGAGGGCTGAAAGGGACCTCGATGCAACCCTTTCCCCTACCTAAACCCAAGTTTAGGAAAAAGTTAATGTTAAAAAATAAAAGTATACATTGTCTATAATTTAAATAGCAAAATTTGATATAATATCTAAGTATAGTTAAGTGGTTAAATATTTGTTCTACTAAACATGAGGTTTTTGGTTTAAATCCCATAAACATTATTTTACTTTTATAAGATGCATTTATTACTAAATTTTTTTTTTCTTTTTCTTTTCTAACTTTTTCAGGACAATAACTAATAACAATAAATTCATTCGTTAAAATTAATCCTCTTACATTGATTTTTTTTTTTTTTTGCAATACATTATAAATAATAATTACATTAATATATTACAATTGTTGTGATTTTATCGTATAAATTATCAACAAAATAATATCAATTATATGACTTGGTTTTATAACATTTCTTTTTACAATTAATATTATGAAAATATATGTAGTTTATTGAATGATTCATTACATAATAACTTACAAAATAATATTTCCTTTTCACATTGCTGATAAAACAATTTTGCAAAGTTATGATGAAAATAAATCATAGAATACTTATATTTAGTCAAGTTACTCTTTTTGCTTTACTTCAAATTTTCTGTTCAAATATTTTTTACGTATTTTTTTTTTGGATAAAATTTGAATGGGTTTCATATATTAATTTTATTTCATTTTTTTTAAAATTGATAGTTTGGTTTTAATTAGTACATATATTATTAAAAAGTTTACTTTGCTCTAAGCACCCTTAATGGTTTCATAAAAGAATTTTTCTATCTTATGATGTTTTAAAAAATGTTATAGGTGTAATCATGAATGAAATCCTTTTACACATGTAAGATACAACACAATTGCAACCTGAAGTGAATATTTTCCTATGGATGATTATAATATTAACTTAATTAATAAAAAAATGTAGCTCTTACGATGATATGTTCCTTCATCCATCTCTGCTTAAGCTCGATTTGTAAATGAGTAAAGTTTGAACTCAAAATAATTCTTATGTATCTAAACGAATTGAGTTTAAGCCTATAACTTTCACGTTTAGTAAAAGATTGGAATTAAAGTTGAGCCTTCAAAAGCTCAGTTCACTTAAAGTCATTTGCAGCCCTATTCTCCTTTGTGCCTTTAAGCTTCCCCCTGTATTTTTCGACTAAAGATGAAGAGATTAGAAATATAAATGAGGCAAATTTGTAAGTCACCTAAATTCAACTTGATGTTTACTTGAAGTCAATTTATCCCTAATCCAAATGAGTTGTTTAAGTAATTTATCAAATTAAACTCAAATCTCGTAACATTTGGCTTGATGAGTTCACACACCTAATCAAGCTCACTTCATTTTTAAGTGTAGAGGGATCCGGTTCAAGTATAACATTTGGAGTCTGTCATAGCTACAAAGGCTCCAATCAGAACCATATGAGTCCTAACACTATATTTAGTATTTACTAATGCCAACCACAAGAAAGCTCCACGAAGGGATACTATCAAACTGAATGTAGAAAAATCTTTGGGTTCAGCTTACAAGCAACCATTGTGGGAAGGATACATTATTAACTTTTAGCAAACAATGGAAAAATGGATAAACACATTTCCAAAGACAAAAAAGAGCTAAATTTTCTTCTGCAACACCAATTTAAAGCGGTTCTATGGATGGGTACTTTAAGTATATGGTAAAATTATTTAACTATATTATAAATATAGGAAAGATTGCACGGAAATGAATAATTCTAAAAACTTCTACAAGATAAGAATTGGAAAACTTAGTACGAATCAAATTTGATTTTCAAATATAAAATGCAATATCGAACAAAGAAAGAAAATTCAATAGATTATTCTATCATATCTTATACCGACATCCAAAAATAGTATTAACACCTTCCACCATGTTCTCACTGCCAAAGTAAAAGCCCTGTCTCTGATGAATCTATCAGCGGTATTATTGCAATCGAATATTGCTATCTAAAACGTAGGTGATATTTTACTTGATATTTAAAGTATAAAATTCTTGTATGTCATGCTCAATCCAACTTCTACTCGTGAAATTTACTATCTTTGTGGTCCTTAGGTGGAATAATAGATTCGAAAAAAAATTGGATCGGGTACCATTTAACAATTTGGAGCTTCACAAATAAAAGACTAATTAATTAATTAATTATAATATTTAACAGCATAAAACTTTATATGTAAAACTAAAAAATCAAGTACCACTAATTTTGACATTATCCCCTTCTCTAATGCCACAACATCTACCGCATGTATCGGATCAGTTCTGGAGGAAGAAATTTTGCAAAAAATATCTAATGGACAATAAGAAAGAAATTTTTTTTATTAACACAAAAGAAAAAAACGATCAATTTAAAAACTAACATACTGAATTTAACATAAATGAACGAGGAAATTGCAAATTAATTACACAACATATACTCCATGTCACATAAAGATAAACATCAAATGTGACCAGACTTATCAAAAAAATATACAATCAAATAGAACGTAACCAAGCATAATTCAGCCACCACCATCACCGCCATGACCATGAGCATTACCACCATCAAAGGCCACCGAAGAGGCATAAGCTGCAGTCATTGCCAAGGTAGCTGCTCCTGCAACTCCAGCTCCACCATCCACGGTAGACGAGGTACCATGGCTGTTGCTTGTTCCCATATCACCTTGATGAGGAAAAGGGTCATGAGCCTTCCTATTGTTGTAATTAATACCATGTGGACGTTTTTTGGGACGTGAATTTTTTTCCTGGGCGAGTTTCTTCGACTCTTTGACGTCGTGTTTTTCTTGTTTCCCACCCCATCCTATGCAGAAACACATCTTTTTGAGCGCCTTGATTTTACAATTATGGATACGAGGAACCGAGTGTCAAGTAACGTGTTCCTTTAAATGGCAAAAACAAACTTGAAAGGACGTAGAATTGGAAGACATAAAAGGCATCACTTAAGATGTTTTATTTTTAGAAACAATATATTTCTAATTAGATATTTTAAATCTTTTTCATTTTTGGATTTAGGGTTGTACACGAGTTAATGGATTAATAAGTAAATTTTTACGAATTCCAATATTAATTACGTGTTTTATGAAAAAGTAATTGATAGCAAGATGGATTTTTTTTTTTTTGTTTGATATTTTAACAGATTATTTTATGGTCTCGTCAATGTACCTGGTTAGTCTATCTAACCATAAAAATCCCTACTCAATATACTTATTCGTTATTTCTAATTTTTTTTTTTGTCTTTCCGAGCTTTCTATAAGTAAAAGTCTTATTCACAAAGATATTTTAAACCTACGTTATGTTTTATAATTAGCTAATTTTAATTTGGTTCCTTCTGATACTTATTTCTACTTTTAGTTTTTATCTGGTCTACTATAAATACAATATAGTTGTGGAAATAATATATTCAAATAAGGGTCTAACTATGGGTTATGAATTGTCAATCACCTTAAGAAATATGTTAATTATTGGTGGACCAATAAGTTCACTTAAAAAGTAAAGTGTTGGTATAATTTAATTTATTGCCCTTTCCTAAATTTATTTATAGTTGTTTCAATCTAAGGAAAGAAAAATAAGCAACGCAATTTACTTTTAATCCTATCAATTACACACATTTGCTTGTATTTGTTGAGAGGATTCTTACAATTTGTTGGTTTAGTTTATTATCTAACCATTGAGATGGCTATAAAAGGGGTGTGTGAGATTGAAATTAAGAAGATTAAGCAGAGAGAAAAGAGGGCTTATGAGGAAACTAAAGAGAGTGGAGCGAGTGGATGAATTTACTTATATTATATGTTATTTATGATAACTGAAAATTGCTATAATGATATTCTTTTTCTAAGTAAGACATTACATTCAAAGATCCAAATAAGTAATTTTAAGGAGAAAGGATGAATGGACACCAAAATGGGTCTTTTTACCTTAATATCATTATCAAATTTAAAATGTTCATTCGTTTAAATTTATTTAAATGTAATATCATTTACCATATAATAATGCTAATTGCCTCTTAAATGCCTACAGTCATTAATCTTGATTGTTTAAAGTATATTAAGGTAATTCCGTTGTTATTATTATTATTGTTTTTGCTAGAAGGTAATTTTTAATTCAAAAACCATGATCATGAGTTCTTTCGTAAAACCTATTTCCATTTTAAATTTATTTAAATGCAAAATCATTTTGCCATAAATTTTTATCAATAAATTTTATCTTTGTAATAAAACCCTTTCACATTTAAATTTATTTAAATGCAAATTTATTTTATCATGTATGAATCATGAAATAATAGCTAATTAGCTTTTAGGAACTTAAATTAGTTAAATAAAATTTCAACCCTTTGTTTGGTAATGGCCACAAAATTCTAATTTAGTTCTAATGATTTATTTGGTTTGAGCATGCCAAATGGAGTTTAATGTGTATAACTATACAAATTATTGTATATGCTTTATAATATATTTCACATGTATCAATAGTATAGTATATGCTTTATAATATATTGCATATTATCATAGTATATATTTATGTATACATATGTGCATATGATGTGCATAATTTGACTCATGATTATGCATTTGTAAATTCTTTTTTAAATTTTAGTTTTTATTCCTTTAAAAAGCATGCAATTTACAAATTGGTATTACTCCAGTTGGTAATTCTCCAGAAATTATGAAATGAAGAGAGAAAAAGAGAGAGCTTTGATATATTATCACCATATTATAAGCTGGATCGTTGTGATATCTACTTAATAACTTATAGTTCTTATAGTTATTATAGTTTTACTACATAGTAATTATAATAATAATGTGGTAACAAATATACATAATAATGTGAATAGAAGTTGAACAGGGTTAATTAATATTTTTAACCTCGTTGAAATAACTAAAAGGACAACTATTATCAATGTAGATGATATGAAATATAGATATTATCAAATGGTGATTTGGAGAAATAAGAAAAGCCAACAAAAGCATCTTCCTTGTGCTTAAATAATATAGCTATGCTTTATAATATATATCATGTATATCAATAATATAGTATATTATTTGTAATACATTTCATGTTATCATAGTATTTATTTATGTATGCTTACGTGTATATGATGTGAATAATTTAATTGATAATTATATATTTGCAAATTCTTCTTACATTTTAGTTTTCATTCCTCCATTACAAATTGGTAGTTTGGCAATTTCCCTAAAATTATGAATATGAGAGAAAAAAAGAGAGAGATTTGATAAATTATCAACATATTATAAGTTGGATTCTTATGATATCTACTTTAATTGCTTTGTTTATATTATAAGAATCATACATTAATTATATTTATTATAGTTTCATTGTACAATAAATGTAATAATATTGTAACAATTTATTAAATCTCTCGTCTTTATTTTTATAGGATAAGTATCGCTATTCATCTCATCCTTGATTTATATTCCTTTGAATCTAAATAATTAAATAAACTGTGAATTCAATAGTTTAAATTTTAAACAATAAAAATGGATGGTAAGATAAAGTATAAGACCGGTTTTATCAAAATAGAGGATCGGACTGTAGAATATTTTATATAATAAATATAATAATGACGTGATAAGTGTAAAAAATGCTAGTATAAATGTAGCCATTTTTAGTATAGAGGTTGAATTGGATTAATTGATATCAATATTTTTTAAACAATTTAGGGAAATAAGAAAAGACACCAAAAGTACCATTCTTGTACTGAAATAATATAAATATAGATAATTATACATGGTATATTTAATTATTTGTATATTAATGGGTATTATATTATTACGGCTTGAGTGTAGGTTATGGGTTTGTCTCATAACATTATAGGTGGAACAGGAAATTTGGAAATCCTTCATTAACCATCGTGAAAAGAAGATAGCTCTTATTGCTCCAGATGCAAGTGATGGAATAATGTAAATAAAAACATACTTTGGAGGTGTGTAACCAAACATGATGTTTTCGCTCAAGATAATAAATTAACTTAAAACTATCGATTGCTTTTGATGAAATGAAAAGGTTATCAAATTAAAAAAAAAAAAAAAAACCAATGCTGCTATTTCGCGTTCAACAAGTTGACGACGGAGTTCGTTGTGCAATCTGCTTTGCACACAACAAGTACCATCTTTTCACAACGCTGAGCATACCTAGCCTTTAATAAAATATGCAAAAAGACCATGACAAATGAGAATTAAGTGCATTTATCGAGTATAAATCGAGATATATGTCTCTTTTCAGCAAGTACAACGGTGGGTTCTTCGCTCCAAAATCAAGGCTTAAGGGACGCAAAGCTGTTCCTTTCCCGTTTTACCACAATGATGTGGTGTTCCCATGTGCTTGGCCGGTCGAGGAACGGGCCTATACTATTTTCTTCCCCTAAAAACTAAACACTTTTTGATTATCAAGTCATAGATATTAAATATAAGATTTATTAAAATTAATTATATTACAATAAATGTTTATTATATTATATAAGTATAATATCACTTGATACTAAAATTGTTTTTATAAAATATTGAAAATAGGGGTTCAAAGCCAACAATAGTATGATGTCCATAAAACTAAAAAAAAAAAATGTGCGAGTTTATTCAGAAATTAATATGAGAGTAAAAGTTTCTTAGCATTGCATATGGTCTCATTCCTAGGTCAAAAACAAGGTTTGCATATAGGGAAGTCGCGAAGAGCAAAGGCAATTGACTGACTAATTATTCAAAACTTACCTGTTGCAATGAAACGTCGAATCCAACGAACAACATAAAGTATAAAAAATAAAGAAAGGGTATGCGTCCACTCACTTCGACCATCTTTAAAGCGCCTTGCTGAGCGCAATTCTCCAAGCAAAGACCGGCTTTTGGAGTCCTTTCCCCGTTAACGCCCGTTGCTCAGCCGAGAAATATTCCTTATTAGAGGAACGCTTTAAAGCTTTTCTTTTCCTTAAATTCTGAGACAAAATTAATGTTTATTATTAATATCAACCAACTTTTGGAGTTCCTTAAACATAAAATAAAGTGCATAGATTTTAAGAGAAAAAGTTCCTTAAAGAGTTCATGCATCAGTATAAAAACACTTCAAAGTTCCTTGAGGATAAATACAGTTTTATATTATTGTTAAAATCGATCATAAAGATTAATTCAAATATATAAGAAAATCTAATATTAAATGGGTGGAATTGGGTTCAATTGCAATTTAACTGTAATTGAATAAGAATTGAACTGAACTGAACCGAACCGATTTTATTGTCGAATCAAATCAAATTGGATTAAACTATAAAAGTCAATCCAAGTTTGACAATAATTTATCTTACTAAAATATAATGCACAACACTCCACTTCAATGGGGCAATATAATTGTAAAGGTTACTTTATTAAACACTTACTAAAACCTAAAACATGGAAGGAAACTTTGTTTAAGTAAATAATAATATTATACTAATTACTGTTTCTAGTGGTGGACATTGAGTTGAATCAGTCCTGAACCGTTGGTTCACAGGTTAGAAATATGGTGAACTGTGACCAACCCTGTGAGTTGACGGTTTCTAACCAATTCGAGTTTTTTTAATCGTCTTTTTTATTAATTTCTTTTTTTTAATACATTAATAATTTTTAATAATATGATCTCATTTCTCTCTTTTTTTTTAAGTTTAAAAATAATTAATAATTTTTAATTTTTTTATTAATTTTCGACTTAACACGATTCCAACTTTTTTATTTTTCCCCTTAAATTTTATTTTTTTTCTCATATTTAAATCATTAACATTTGATAAGTTTCACAAAAATAACTTATATTAACTGAAATTAAATTTTCTATCTTTTCTTAATACATAATTAACTTATAATTAATCATCTATCATTAGTTTGATAATATTATTTCTAAAAAAATTATCCTTTACCATTATAAATAAAGTAATTTTAATATATAATGACTTATTGAATATTATCATATTTTTGTTTCCGACTTATTGATCTCTCTTTTCTCTTTCTCTTTCTTTTTTTTTTTTTTTCAAGAGTGTCAATTAGCCAAGCCAAGCCGTCGATTCAATGGCGGATCAGCCCAACAATTCGTAACCAAGTGAGCTAGGCGGTTTCACCCTCTTGAACCGCCTAGACTCTTAAAACCCGGTAGTTCGCTAGAGCAATTTGGCCCACCTACTTCCAAGCCAAGCCAATTCAAGGCCTACCTAGGCTGATTCATGGTTTGGAACCGGCTCTTTCTTAAGTCTAACTGTTCCACCATATAAAAAAGAAAATATTTTATTTTAATTATTGTTGGTATTAATGATATGTTTTTTTTTTTTTAATGCACAAGTTGTGGAAAATATTCGTTACCAACTGGAATTCTTATTACCGAAAGATTCATATGCTATGTTCTTTAATACAAACAATGAAAATTAATTTGTATTATGATATTGATTTTTTTTCCCTGAATATAGTGATACTAATTAAAGTGGACGGATAATAATAATTGCATATTTGGCATATAATAAAAAGAAAAATTAAAATTCAAGGGATGCTATATGTACATTTGCTAATACACTAAATGAAGAAGATTGTTCAATTTTCTATTTCTGGGCTATTTCATAAAGGTTATAATAAATGTCATAAATAATAGGTTTTATTCTTTTTAATGCCCTTGATAAATGCTCGAGGGCGGTAGTCTTAATGGGACCCAATAAAGCAGTATTAATACCTGCAGGTTACCAAATCATTTTTATGTTCTTATCTCCAACGAAATTTGTAGATTATGCCGATTTTAAAAGAAGTCCATGCATCTTGTTGGTAAAAGCTAATAGAAGAGACATCGGCATGAATGATAAAGCCATAGATACTGCTCGAGACAAGTGCGTATTCCTATCTCTATCTCTAGTGTCATACTCTTTTACCCTTTATTCCACGTTGGGTTGCTTATTTTATTCATAATCACAATTGAATTTTATTATTAAATTAGTTTCTGTCTGTATTTTTTATGTGTAGTGCTTCATTTCATACTTCGTTTTGCACCGATTTAACTATTGGACTAATTGTATTTTTAATGGTTTGGATCTAATATATAAATTATGCACCTAGGCTTCTTAAAATAGTTAAAATTTAAAGGAAAAATTGTTCACGAACACTGTTTTTGTTTTTATCAAAGTTTACGAATCAAAAAGAATGTTAGTGATAACTATTTGAGTATATCTTATGAAAATGAAATGTGCAGATGGAAAACAAAACATACTAAATTTAGAAGCTTGCATCTAAGATAGTCTATCAAGGTTTATGTATAATCACACTTAATTCTAAATAGTTAAAAATATCCATTTGAGAAATGTTTAAATAAATTACCATTAGAAAAATCCTTCCTCTTCAAATTTCACCGATGGCCATTTTTTCCCCCGACAGATCGATCTGCTGTCTTCCATTTTGTAGGACGTGGTTAACCGCTACGATCTCAACACAATACTTATAGGTCAGTTCATTGCTACAAAACTCAAAGCCCCAGTCTTTATTTACTTTAGTTTCCTTTGAATTAGATCCATTTCCTAATTATGCCAAAAGAAAATAAAATATAAATTATCTTAAACACACAAAAACAAAAGAATTTCTACTTAATTAGCCATTTGTGTGTATGTGAGAGATTGTGGGTATGAGAAAGTGTAGGTTTTCATTTAATAAAAGAGAAAATGACTCTGAAGGGAAAAAGAAATCATTGTGCGAAAGAGAGAGAAGAATGGGAGAAGAGTTAGAGAAATTGTAGCATGAAAGGGAGAGGAAGAGATAAAGATTTAATTAATAAAAAAATAACTATCATACTATATAACTGTTATTGGTTTAAATATAATAGGTAAGAAATGCAATAGAGTGATATTTTGGCTCAATATTACAAAACAACATATCCAAGGAAAAAAAACAGATGGGCAAAATAAGAAATGCGATGGGGCATCAAATTCTCTTAACATGAATACCATTTTATTTAATTAATCAAGACTTATCAAGTAAAACCCAAAAATCTCAAACCACCCTCATGATCAAGTATTCTTGTCATCCGTAGATTGAACTATAACACCATCATCCTTGGATTCATCCTGTTTCACTGGTTTTGGAAAATGAACAGTGCCCTCTAGAGTAATTAAATCAACCTCTAAACTATTCCTTATGTTTGTCCTAACACTACTTTCTCCTTTTGAGCTCACATGTTTTCCATGAATTTTCCTTCCAATGGATTAAAGTATCAAGAAATTTCTTGCACCATCTCCATCTCCCTCTGACTAGTGTCTTCCATTGTTATCAACTACGTAATTGGTGGTGGAAAAGCACCCTTTTAATTTTTATTAGGATGAATCCATAGGTATCTAAATAAATGTCTTATAGTTGTTAAACCTCTTCTCATACACCTTATAGGATGTAGGAACTTTAGAAGAACCAAACCTTACTTAATTTCTTTGGCTTTGGCTTTGCTTATGTCTCGTTTGATTCGAGATCACTTTCATCCTTATTGGGGCAGCGTCGTAGACACTTCCTTTCACTCGAAACTTCTTTGGTTAGCCCCTTTAAAAAAAGTTTTCATGCCCTTATTCCCTTCTTTGGTCCTACTTTAATCACTCTTAAGACTCGATGGCTTAACACTCTGCAAGGCACTAGTAAAGTGGTGGAACTAATGAAAGTGGGATCAAAGAGGGGGATGATGGCACAAAAAATCCTGTTAAAGGGGGTAACCAACAAAGTTCATGTAAAAAGAAGCACCTACAGGCACCTTAGGTAGATAGAAGTGATCCCATGTCCACTAAGGAGAAAGCAAAACTAAAATCGAAGAAACCAAGGATAATGTTTGATGATTCTCAAGTTCCTACACCTTATGAGGTATGTGGGAAGAAGTTTGATAACTATAAGGTATTATTTAGACACCTTAGGGTTCATTCTCATAGGGATTGAAAGGGTACTTTTCAACCGCTAATCACTAAATTGATGGTGGTGAAAAGAAACTAGTCAAAAGGAATGAAGGTGGCACAAGATAATTTTTTTCCACATTTTTATCCATTGGAATGAAAATTCATAGAGAAAATGTGAGCTCAAATGGAGAAAGTAGTGATAGGACAAACGTGAAGAGAGGTTTGGAGGTTGATCTAAATATTTTAAGGGTACTATTCATTTTCTAACACCATCGGGAAGCGATGAATTCAAGGATAATGGTGTTGTGGTTTAATTTATTGATGACAAGAAAGCTATTTAATTGTGATGGTGGTTCGACCTTTTTAGGTTTTACTCAATAAGTTAAAAAAAAAAAAAAAGGAAAGAGAGCTCTTGAGTTGATTAAATATGATGGTGCATGTATTGAGAATATTTAATGAGTTCATTACATTTCTTTTGGATCTATTTTTATTTCCCCTTAACATATTGTTTCATATGTGTTGAGCCAAATTAATATTCTAAATGTACAAGAAAGCATAATCAATTGTATTATTTGCATTTTTCTATTTTATGAGAATTTAAGTGTGTGAATCTTAGATGAATAGTCTTACAAGTGACTAAGTTCAAATAACTTTGAATTTAATTTTTGAAATGTAATTTTAAAATGATTAGTCTTACAAATAATAAAGTTATAATAATTAAAAATTTCATTTTTATAATATAACTTTTAAACGATTATTTTTACATGTAACCAAGTTACAATACTTTTAAATTTCATTTTCAAAAGGTTTGCTTTTACATTGGTGTGAAAAGAGTTTAATAATTCAATTACTTGGTAATATCCATTTATCTTGTAACGTTTTACTTTACTATATATAAAATTTCCTAGTTAATATCTCTTTTACTATTTTACTTACAACTTGTTTGTGAAGTATATCAAATTCCATTAGCACATTTATATGCATTTTGACCAATATATTTATAATGATTTACTACAACCCATCACTAAAGCCTGGTTGGCCAAAATTCACCCCTAAATCAATCTATAGATTGCATTCCATTGTTTCTCTATTCCCATACATTCCTCCGGTTTTATTTTTACACCTATTGAAGGATTTCACCCAACCAAATGTACATTTAGAACATGATTAAGTAATTTTGATCTCTCTTTTTTTTTTTTTTTATTTCGGTATGTGCTTTAATGGAGGTGGATCATTACAAAAAATTATGCAATTATTAAAATGTTAGAGCATATTCGGATCTAGGTTCTCTTTCAGGGATAGAATCATAAAATATTGACGATGAGATTTACATTGTACTTTCTTATGTTTAAAACATAATGCAAAGTGTGGTTGATATGATTAAAAAGCAAACATATAAAGGACGACAAGTTCCTTTAATTGTCTATTTATCAAATGCCATGGCTTATAAGCAACTACTTTATTTCACTTCTTCATAAACGACTTATCTTTTTGGCGTTTCCTTTTTTCTTCCTTTTTCTTTCATTGGTTTGAATTTATTCAAAAAGATTTGATTAAACTAAGGGTGATTTTTAGAATTTTGAGAATATCAACAGTAGCGCAAATATTAAACCCATCAAAGCCTCCCTGCTGGATCGAGAGAAGATCGATTGCTATGTAGTTTGACCACTGATCCAACTTGTAAGTAAATTTCTTCACGGAAACAAAAGCAAACTTAGCCTATAATGGGCATATACTTCTCACACAAATTTAAGGGCCACAAGGAAACTAATTTTGAAATTTTAAATGCCTACGAGTAATAAAGGAGAATATGGCTCTCAACGAGTCAAGTTTTTCAAGGCTTAAATTAGATTAACTTGTATAAAAAATTATTAAAGTTCAAGTTAATTGGTGTTTTTATGAAGTTAGGAAATTACAGTATCGACTCGTAGGCTACCGCCATCAAAGGCCACAGAAGAGGCGTAAGCTGCAGTCACTGCCAAAGCAGCTGCTCCTCCAGTTCCACCGTCCACGGTGGACGAGGTGCCATGCGTGGCGTTGCCTGTTCCCGCCTCACCTCCATGAGGAAAAGGGTCATATGCCTTGCTATTGTAATTGTTACTACCATGTGGACGTTCCTTGGGACGTCGATTTTTCTTCCGGGCAAGTTTCTCGGACTTTTTAACGTTGTATTCTTCTTGTTTTCCACACCATCCTATGCAGAAACATATCTTCTTGAGAGCCATGATTTTACAAAATTATGGGTGAGAGAAACCGAGTCGTCAAGTAACATGTGACTTTGAACGGCAAAAAGCAAACTTGAAAGGAATGTAAAAGGAATCATTAAAGACATTTTATTTTAGAAATAATATATTCTCGTCAAATATTCTATTTCATATTTGGTCAGGTTCGGAGACTCAGCTCAATGGTCCACTAAAAAAATTCATGTTTGTTGATATTAACTATATGTTTTATGAAAAAGTAAATCCATAAAAAGTTTTTTATTGATATTTTAACAGATTATTCAATCGTCATCATTCACTCTAACAAATTATTATTATATTAAATCAACAATAAAAGATATTATTGGGTTACTGATGATTCAAGTCTTTTTCACACGATTTAGTTAATATTAAGTTCATTCTTGCCGATACTTATTATTGTTTTTAGGTTTTTTTTTTTTCTTTTTTAGTCTTCTATAAATACACAACAGTTCCGGAAATTATATATTTAGATAAAGGACACTTGAATTTTGAATCACCAAGCCTTAAGCAATAAGTTAATGTTCACTTAAAAAGTAATAAAGTCTTGTACATTATTAGCTTTTCCTAAATTTATTTAAAGTTGTTGCAATATTTGGGAATGAAAGTAAGCAGTACGATTTCCCTTCCATCAGTTACCTTTTTATAATTTAGGAATATCTATCCTTTTTTTTTTATTTTTTCATATGGGAACATCTATTGTTAAAATGACTATAAAAATTCATATATTGAAGATTTTAAATCATATAGAAAGTAAATATAGAGAATTAAGATTATAAATTAGTCAAGTTAAGATGATACAGTGTTGAACTCGAGCTTGATTGAGCTTAAAATCTTAAACTTGAGCTTGATTGAGCTAAGAATCTTAAGCTCAAGGTAAAGCTCGACTCAAAATGATATTAAACAAGTTTAAACTCAACTCAATTGAGTTTATTTAAACTCGATTTATTTAAAAACATATTTTTTTTCTAATTGCAATAATATTAATATTCAAAATTAACTTAAGCTCAACTCGATTAAACTTATTTAAATTCGATTTATTTAAAAACACATTTTTTTCTAATTATAATAATATTAGGTTTCTAGGTTTTACTCACTAAGGAGGAAAAAAAAAAGGGGGGGAAGAGGGCTTTTGAGTTATTAAATATGATGGTGTATGTGTTGAGAGAATTTAATGAGTCCATTACATTTCTTATGTTGTCGATTTGTTTTTACCTCCCCTAAATATGCTGTTTTGTATGTGTTGAGCCAAATTAATGTTCCAAATGTACAAGTGAGTGTGATCAATTGTATTTTTTGCATTTTTCTATTTTATAAGAATTTAAATATGTGAATCTTAAATAAATACTCTTACAAGTAACAAAGTTCAAATTACTTGGAATTTAATTTTTGAAATGTAATTCTAAAATGATTAATCTTACAAATAACAAAGTTATAGTAATTTTAAATTTCAATTTTATAATGTAACTTTTAAACAATTATTTACATATAACCAAGTTAGAATAATTTTACATTTCATTTTTAAAAAGGTTTGATTTTTCGTCGGTATAAAAAGAGTTTAATAACTTGATTACTAGGTAATATCCATTTATCTTGTAACATCTTACTTTACTATATATAAATTTTCTAATTAATATCTCCTTTATTATTTTAATAACAAGTTCTTTGGTGAAGTATATCAAA
Organism: Lumnitzera littorea; assembly: GCA_024138015.1. Classification (NCBI taxonomy): domain Eukaryota; kingdom Viridiplantae; phylum Streptophyta; class Magnoliopsida; order Myrtales; family Combretaceae; genus Lumnitzera; species Lumnitzera littorea. The sequence goes on along the minus strand of JAMXBB010000005.1, from coordinate 3,864,449 downwards.
TGCTATTAGCACATTTATATGCACTTTAACAAATACATTTATAATGATTTATTGCAACCCATCACTACAGCTTGATTGGCAAAAATTCAGCCTGAAATCTATCTATAGATTGCATCCCATTCTTTTTATATTCTCATACATGCTTCTGATTCTATTTTTACATGTAAAAACAAATTTGATCTCTCTCTTTTTTTTCCTTCTGTTTCTGTTTCTGTATGTGCTTTAATGGAGGTGGATCATTACCAAAATTATACAATTACCAAGAGGTTAGACCATATTTAGATATATGTTCTCTTTCAGGGATAGAATCATAAGATATTGACCATGAGACTTACATTGTCCTTTCTGATGTTCAAAGCATGATGCGAAGTGTGGTTGATATGATTAAAAAGCAAACGTATAGAAGGCCGACAAGTTCCTTTTAACTGTCACTTTATCAAATGGCACGACTCTAGTTGACATTTTCCTTCCCTTATAAGCAACTACTTTATTTCACTTCTTCATAAACAACTTATATTTTGGGTTTTTCTTTTTTCTTCCTTTGCTTTCATTTGTTGAATTTATTCAAAAAGATTGCTTAGATGACTAAGGGTGATTTTTAGAATTTTAAGAATTTCACATTAGTCGATTACGATGACATATCAACAATAGCTCAATTGTTAAAGCCATCAAAACCATGCTTCTCCCTGCTGAAACGAGAGAAGTAAACTTGTAAGTAAATTTCTCCTAGGAAACTCAACCTATAATGGGCATGTACATCTCACACAATTTTAAGGGCCTCAAGGAAACTAATAGAAAATTGTAAATTCCTACGAATTCACTAAATATGTTCTCTCTTGTAACTACAAACAAGTTGAGCTACTCATTATCTATTTAAATTTAACTCTCTTTAAACTCAGCTTGATTAAGTCTAATTTGTAGTAAGTCGAGCTTGAGCTAAACATAGAGCTCGTTTATTTAAATAAACTAAACTTAAGTTCCTATTTAAACCCATGAACCTTGTTCATATTGTTAATGAACAAACTCATGGACAAGCTTATAAGCAAGGTCATGAATCTTATATACATAGCTCAATGAATTTAGCTTATCCCATACCATATGGTTGCAAACGAATCGAGCTACTTATGAATTACTTGAACTCGACTAATTTTAAACTCAACTTTACTCGAGTTCGATTTGTAAACAAGTTAAGCTTAAACTCAAAATAAAAATTATCTATCTAAATAAGCAAAACGGAAGCTTGTAATTTTTTTGGTTTAGTAAAAGCTCCACTTTACTCAAATTCCATAATTTTTTTTATATAACTCAAATTTAGGCTTTGAAAATCTTGACCTGACTTGACTTATTTGCAATTATATTCTCCTTTGTCACCTATAGGCATTCCCTTGTATTGTTTGTAGCAATTTTTACTAAAGATCAAGACATTTGGTTTAGAAGTATAAATGAGACAAACTTATAAGTTACCTAAATTCAACTTGATATTTACTTAAAGTCATGTTTTATTTGCAATTGAATTGAGCTGCTTAAGTAATTTATCAAGTTCAACTTAAAGTCGATAACATTTATATTTCGACAAGTTCACATATCTAATCGAGCACGCTTGGGGTGAGGTTCGAATATGAGATGTGGAGTCTAGCATAGCCGTAGAGGCTCCAAGCAAAGCCATTATGAGTGCCAACACTATATTTTACTAATGCCAACCACAAGAAAACTGAGTGCGGATAAATATTTGGGTTCCATCTTACAAGTAAATACTGTGAGAATGAGAGCGAAAGAAGATGATATACTTATCAAGGGAATTCATAAGTAACGACATACTATTAGATCAAAGAAACAAAATTCAAAGATTTTGGGAAGGAAAAAAACAAAAAAAAAAAAAAGGGAACGAAATTCAGAGATTATTCTATAATATATTTCACAAATAACCATACTGAATTTACCATAAATGAAAAAGAAAATTCCAAACTAATTACACAACATATATACTCCATACAACATAAAGAAACATCAAATGTGACCAAATATATCTAAAATATACAATCAAATTGATTGGAACCTAAAAATATTACCATAATTCAGCCATCACCATCACCACTGTAGCCGTGAGAGCTACTCCCATCAAAGACCACAGAAGAGGCATAAGCTGCAGTCACTGCCAAGGAAGCTGCTGCTCCAGCTCCACCGTCCGCGGTGGACGAGGTACCATGGGTGGTGTTGCCTGTTCCCGCCTCACCTCCATGAGGAAAAGGGTCATATGCCTTGCTATTGTAATTGTTACTACCATGTGGACGTTTCTTGGGACGTCGATGTTTCTTCTGGGCAAGTTTCTCGGATTTTTTAACGTTGTATTCTTCTTGTTTTCCACACAATCCTATGCAGAAACATATCTTCTTGAGAGCCATGATTTTACAAAATAATGGGTGAGAGAAACCAAGTTGTCGAGTATCATGTGCCTTTAAATGCCAAAAAGTTTGAAAGGACAAGGAATAGGAAGATATAGAAGGAATCATTAAAGACATTTTATTTTATAAATAATATATATTCTATTTCATATTTATTTGATACAGGTCCTGGAGCTTGCCAACGGTTTAATTAATTTTTCTTTTTACTTTTTTTAAATATTAATTTTGTATTTTATGAAAATGTAAATTATTAGAGGAACGAAAAGTTTTTTATTTAATATTTTAATGGTTATTTAATGGTCCTGTTGATACAACTATTAAGTCCATCTAACTATTGAAATCCTCACTGTATTAAAGTACCTATCATAAGTATTATTAGGTTACGGATCATTTAGGTCTTGTTTACATAGTTATTCAAGTCCATGTTATGATTTATAAAATTTCAAAAATTTAGTCAACATTAAGTTGATTCATTCCGATACTTATTTATATTTTTAAATCTCGTTTACTTGAAGTTAATAGATTTTTTTCGGTAGAAACTTCAAGGTAATAGATTATTCCCTCCCAACTATCTATCACCGTGTTTAATTAAGAAAAAAAAAAAAAAAAAGAGGCAAGGAATTATAATTCTTAGGACTTTTCAATTTCCACTTGATTAGGAATAGATATTACTTAAGAAAGGGTGAAATTTTTTATTTCCTCAGCAAATTGATAATTTTGTTTGTCTACAACTAATAAGATGAAGTAAATAATTGATGAAATATTCCTTGCAATAAAAAAATTATATAATAAACACTGGAATATCAATTCCTAACTTAATCCTAATAATAATAATTCTCAAAATATAAATTTATAATTTTATATTCATTCCATTCGAAAAACTAAACGGCCGTTCATTCTCTATAAATGCACAATAGTTGGGGAAATAATACATTTAGATAAGGACACAGCAGTGGGTCATGAATTTTGAATCAACAAGCCTTAAGCAATAAGTTAATCATTCGTGGACCATCACGTTCGCTTAAAAAGTAAAGTGTTTGTACATTATTACCTTTTCCTAAATTTATTTAAGGTCGCTGCAATCTTAGGGATTGAAACTAAGCCATACGATTTCCCTTCCACCAGTTACCTTTTTTTATAATTTGGGAATATCTATCCTTTTATTTTTCTTTTTTCAAATGAAAATATTTATCATTAAAATGACTAGAAAAGCTACTCTAAAGATTTTAAATCGTATAAAAAGTAAATATAAAGAATTAGAGTTGTAAATGAATCAAGTTAAAATGATATAATATTGAACTCAAATTCGAACTCGATTTAAAATTTTAAAGTTTGAGCTCTATTTAAGCTCCATCGAGATTAGAATCTTAAGATCTAACTCAACTTAAAATGGTACAAAATAACGTCTAATTAGATTCGATTAAGTTTATTTAAGTTTGATTAATTTAAAAAATACTCTTTTATTTATAATAATATTACTGTTCAAACTCAATTTGATTTATGTTAATATCCAATTCAAGCTTAATTAGACCCACAATTTAATCAAATTAAGCATTATTAAATCCAAACTCAGCCTCGATTAATTACACGAGTAACTTAACTCAAGTTGAAGTTTAATTTGATATTTTTTCTAATTTTTCTCGATTAAGTATCGAGTCAGAACTGAATAGCTCGCGAGTATTAATAAAACGATCTATTAATGGTTAAAGTTGTGATGAGATTGCATGAAAGTGAAATTGGCAGAGCCGCAGAGGAATTGAAAATGGTGGACAACGAAGCAGCGGTCCAGGTTCCATCTTTTTGGTTTTTTGTTGCCTTTTGGTGAAAACGCCTTGTTAATAACTCCACTCACACTCACGCCAGCTATTCACTATCTCTTTTTATGATTATTATTAAATTTTGCAACAGTGTCTTTTCCCATACTGTTGCCAATTCACTCTCTTTCGCTCATATTTAAAGGGAAGGATATTATATTTAAAAGGATGAGATTTTTACTACGAGTGTATGACACTAAAATTACTAATTTTCCCCTTCCTTTTATAAGTAATAGGGTAATTGTATGATAATTATTTATAATCATAATTTGAATTTTCAAATTTTTTAATGCAATTTCTGCCCAAAAGAGAAGTTTTTATACAGCTTTATAATTTTAAAACTTAAAGGAAGGTATTTGTATTAGAGAAAAATATTTATTTTTATCATATGATTAAATTATAATTTTTGACACTGATGGGTGTTGTATGATTGGTTTAGTTTATTATTAAAATAAAATTATAATATAGGAACCGTACTACAGTACCAATACTAAATAGGTTGAAAAAATTTGATAAAATATGTCTGAGCCCGGGTTCGAACCGGGGACCTCTAGTGTGTGAGACTAGCGTGATAACCAACTACACCACCCAGACTTGTTTGATGAGTTTTGTCGGCATTTTTTATTTGACTTGCATCCCTTTTCTGGAACCTTCAGTCAGCCCTGCTTTCGGTTGGGTTCAAAATATCAACTGCTTCGTTCAAATTTATTTTATCATCTTCGATTGGAAAGGCATATACGAAAGATGGTTCGATGATATGCTACGTACATCTAATGAAGGGGGGGGAGGAAAGAATGTATGTTCCACACCTTTAATAGAAAGAATCGTTACTTGTATGTAAATTTGGACAATGGAGCACAAAATTTTGATTTGAATATCTAAAGAATAATGTTAATATTACAAACTTAGATTACAGCCTAGGACCACTTTCATTTCAAGCTCTTTTTGTCATCGTCAAATATGGCAATTGTTAAATCTTGATATTGCAATTCCACCACCCCCATCTAATAATGGACTATAACATGCAAAACCCCGTACTCCACTATCTTTCCGCCTGCAGAAAAGGAAGCCATATCGTCCTTATGAAATAAACCTCAAACATGTGGCCACATGGAGAGATCCAACATATATCATTTCATCCACACTATTCCCTAATTGCGTTGCAGATATTTGTTCATGGGGGTGGTCAGCTATCATGCTGTGCTCATACTGAGTTTCGCAGTCCCCCTAGTGAAGTCTGCTAGACATAAGAGCCAAGTCGGATTCCACGCAAGATAAAATGTATAGCCACCTCAAGATCAAGCAAAGGGATAATGAACCTGTCACGATGTGCATTGTGAGGTGGTGATACTTGGGAAGGCATATGGTATCTTCTCAACCGAGATAGAAAGTTGTTAACAAAGAAAATTTTCTGCTGTCCAAATATGTGGAAACCATCTCAATTAGATGGGTATCATCAACAAGACCCTGTCACATTGGGAAATTTCAAGGATGACCTGAGTACCAAAAGCTTTTTACAATAAGTTTTATAAAACTAAGCACCAGCTGGATCATTTATCACACCCAAGAAGTCGTCCTTTATCGTTCCAATGCAAAACTGCAGGAGATAGAAATAGTAAGATATTTGTCAAAAAATACAAGCAAATGGTGTTGCACACAAGTTTCCTAACCCCTGTTATCGGAAGATTAAAGGATAAGTACTCTTTGAAAGGAAAGGTAGACAAAAGTCCAAAACAATCCTTGCCATTTTTTATAATCATAGTTAACATAAATAGTTATATAAGATGAAGTAAGTAGTATAAATATGTAATGCACTTAGCTCTAAATCCTCTGATCAATATATCAAAACCTATAATTTGGTAGTAATTAGTAAAGCAGTGGGTTTAAAGCCTCTATCACATAAGCTTATACTCAAAACAAGAAATTCTTGAGTCTATAGGGACTAAGTAGGCCTCTATAAAAATATCATTCACCTGTGAATATTGAAACAAAAACCTATTTTTGCATAACTGCTAGTTAGTTTAACATGTATATGGAAAAAGCTTTTCCATGAAACTGATGTGAGAAAAGTGAGTACAAATTGCTTTCTTTTGGCAACAAACCTCAACAGATTTCTACTGCAACACGATCTTTAAAAAAACTCACTAAAGGAGCTTGCCAAAAAAGTCAGAAGTTGGCTTTAAACCGTTGAATAGTTCCATTGTAGTTGCTATATTTGTAGCACCAAACAAAACAAATATTTTTAACCTTCAATAAGTGAGAAAAATGAGTACAAATATTTTTGCTAGTTGTCTGATGAGCAAACTAGCAAAAATGATTGATAATGTAATCAATTCTAAGACCATTATTTGAATTTTTCTTTCCAGTTGCTACTCACATAGCACCAAATGAAGCAACTGTTCTCTTAAACGTCAATCCGTAGTCTCATGAGCAAACATGCAAAAATGATTGACAAACTAATCAATTGTATGGACCGTTACTTGAATATACTCTTATTTCTGAAAGAGGAAAAAAGATCGTTTCTTTTTCCACATTATTAACCATGCATTTTCCATTTGTTTCAGCCATTAAAATAACACTGTTTTTTCTCAAAATCTACACTCTCCACATTAATGTTATGCTGTACTCAGAGTTGAAATGGACGAGAACAAAATAAAACATATATTCCACGAAATTCCTTACAGAACTGCTATAAGGTGATTTATGTAAATAGTCACTACTTTAAACCATATGAACATCCATAAGACTGGCTATCTAAGCCTATTCAAAATGGGAAATTAACAATAGCATGTAAACTTCCTAAGGAAATGACTATATCTTCAATAATCACTTACCCAAGTAAACAGCGCATGTATTGAAACAAACACAAGATAAGATAATAGTTGAGAAAGAAAATGCCAGCAAAAGAGATAATAACATACAATTTCTGTGGCATCCACTCGAGTTCCTATAATCTTTAACCTCACTTCACTATCCTTCTGGATTTTGACCTGAAAAACAGGTAAAATTTTAGTAGAAGTGGTACCAAAATGAATAACTACAACTAGACGTTTTCAAACTTGAACTTACAGAGCCATCTGATGTTGTGTAGTTTGGTATGTCCCCAGATTGAAACTCCATATCATCTGGAATTAACTGAAACACAATACTGGTGTTTAATAAGCCTAGCAATTAGATGAAATAAGCAACAACTTCTCATAACAACCATAACTAGGCAAAATTCAAGAACTAAACTTGGCTGTCTTAATCAAAACCAAATTGGAAAAAGGGGTTGAATGAAACAATGTTAATGAAAAACAATAGTTCAAAGGTAGGAGAGAGGAAACTCACATGGTTTGAAACAAAGATTTGAACAGGACCAGCTTCAGCAAAGAATCCCATCTGCAGGTACACCAAGATAATTTCATACTCAAGCAAAGAACTCAATTTAATCCACATCTGAAAAATGAATTCTATATACCTTGTTCACCATGGTAACGACTGCTTCCAAGATCTCTCCTTTGAATGGTCTAAACACTACACACTGATATTTTACAGGGAAGGTGACAAACCCTGTCCCATCACGAATCAAACCCTTCCCAATATTTTCTATGCCTGTTATTGCCACCACGTAGCCATGTCGACCACTGCTTAAAAGTTAAATTAAAAAACCGTTAAGCACTGAACTCTCATCATGTTCTTTACAAGGAAAGCTTAATGCATAAACCAAATAAAAGATGAAATTATCAATGCACTAACAAAAATTGGCTCGATACAAGCATATTATATGATGAATGGAAGTTTTTTGGAATTGGTGCTCAATCCATAAACTTCCCCATTGAACTGCTGATGGAATGTGTTAACTACCCTATGTTTCCTATGATTATATATGACAATGTTACTCCAGAAGCACAAGAGAGCCACAGCAAGCTGATCCTGTATCACCATATTTCATGCTTGTAATGGAGGTTTTCCTGAGAATTATGAAGAAAGGCACAGTATGACACTTATAAGTCACATTGGTGGTGAAAGCAAGAGAGATTACTCACTTTTGATTCTTTGATGGTGTTATAGATACTTCATCAAAGCAGTGATGCCATTTTATAAATTATAACTACCCGAAAAGAATGTGTAAGATAAGTGCTGATATTTTGAAAGACTATCTTGGCCAAAAGCAAAGCTAAAGCATGGTGTTTATGAGTGGTGTTAAACCAAAGGACAAGTCATCAACCTCTCCACTTTTGGGGAATGGGTACCATGAAGGAACACAGTGGAAAGGTGCCACTTATATCCCCAAAACTACAGTGATATGAACCTTCAAACACAAAACAAAAAACACACAGCTTGAATAAGCTGGTGAAATCATAACAAAGATGATGGAGCAACAGGTTAGCAAGTTTCTCTCATATATAATGGTCATTAGCAATTAGCTAACCAATAATTTATTTCTCTTTCCACTCCAGGTGTATTGCTAGTTGCTGTTTATTTTAACATAGGGTAAACATCCTAACCAATAAGATGGTCAACCAAACCAAAAAATATCATACAAAATTTCTTCTGTGTTGGTAACTCAACAGACTCCAAGAAAGAAAAATGTCAAATAGGAACAAGTTTAATGAACTAAGGAAGAGTAATGTTTGGGAGTTCCCAAATTACCAATCAGAATAAGCAAATATGAAGCTTGTGCACAAACACAGCACATGGACTTTGGCTAGAATATCTAAAACTTATCTACCTAAACCGCTGGCACAAGTCTCTATATTACTATCATGGTGTTTGAGGAAAAACTGAAAACACAGGGCCAATGGGTCTACATTACTATCATGCAAAGATTAGACAGTAATAGTTTCTCCCTATGGTTTCATTCATGGCATCCAGATGATCCATTGCTGAACAAGTGTGGGGATTGGGGAATATCCTTAATTGCATTCAAACATTCAAGGCAACTAAGGACTGGTCTACTTTGTGGATGATATCAAAGCTACTTGTCTTAACATGCTACTAAACCAGTTCAGAAGTAACAGAATAGTCTGGGAATCTAGTTGCAACAGGACATTTTCTATAATCAGCTAATTAGAGATAATAATTCCATCAAGCTAGGATTCCCTGGGAAAATGAGGTGTGGTTTCCCCAAGCCATTCCAAGACATGCTTTTGTTCTTTGCCAAGCCATTCAATAAGCTCTACATATGGAAAAATTATCACAAAGATAGATTGTTTTCAATCTAACTCACCTCTTGTGTGCTAATGGAGTTGAATCCCAATTGAACTTGCTTTCAACTGTCCATTCACTACTAAAGCCCAGTGTATGGGCAGACCAAATTGAGCTATTTGGACTGGATTGCACCACAAGACTGTTGGCTATGCATCCTCTATAAGAAAATTCTATCATCTAGAATGGGGTTTCAGGCCACAGGCCCACAATGCATTGAGTCTGAAGGAGAGGAATGACATTGGAGAACCATCAAGTATACCCAAACTTCCTCGTCAGGAGAACTGTTCCTGTGTTTATGTGTTAGCTTACCTTTTTTGGGTAAGGATGCGTTAGCCTATTTCTATCCTATGTTAAAACACTTTTCATGAGTTTTACTAAGCATCTTACACATTGCCTGCATGCTTGGCTTTTGAGGAAGCAACTGTGTAAAAACCATATAGTATCTTTCTGATTTATAGAATCATATTTGCCAATTCTGTAAGAACCAAGGACCTTAAATAAACGAACGGCAGGGGAAGATCTGGTTACTTATTCCTGGGAGGGAGTATGGATAGTGAAAAAGGAGTAAATATGAATATTTAGTATACTAAAGACAGTAAAATATTATTAACAACTCTATGAACAAACTGCAACGACCTTTCAAAGAACAAAGGTGGAATAACATCCTGAATACCATAGTGACCTTGCAGTGATTTTAGTATTGAAAGCATGTTTTTGCAATGACTCTGCCCATTAAAGTACGCTCTACATTTTGAAGTTATTAATTCCAGTATTGCCTAGAAAAAATGTTGACAACCAAAACTCCTTGGGGCGTGTTTCTTTCATGGAGAGCATTTTTTTTTTTTCCTTTTTTTATATTTTCTTACCATGAAAGTTCTGTAATTGCCCAATATTAATGTAGTGATCTCATCAGTTTGCAGATATGAGTTAATGGTAGGTAGCGGTGGAAGGCAATGATAGCGGCTGGCCTTTGGTTGTAGTGGAGAATAGCCATGGAAAAATCTACGGGAATGGGAAAAATGATTTCCACTTATTAAAAAAGGTAATCATGCTCCTCAGACGTTTTCCATTTGACTAAACACCTCCACCACCTTTGATTCCCACCATCAATTGTCACCAAAACCCACTAGCATTAGACAATTTCTAAGTTATGATCATATCCAATGAAGGAAAAATTATCAAAGACTATTTTTTCCTGGCAAAATAAACACAAAATTAACGAGAAAAAGGGAGGCAATAACCTGACATACAAAATAAGGATGACAATTTCAATAATATTTAGTTGAATCGTGAGTAATAGGAAAAGTGCAATAAATTACTTCAACCATGAATTAGGAAAAGAGAAACTCAGAAGCATCTGAACTACCTGCAAGTGCCTTCGACATCTTTCATGAGCTTCGAGACGAGATTTTCACGGAGGTTGCGCCCAAAGTGACGAGGGTGCAATTGCATGTTTCTCTCCAGTACAATGTGGAAAAACATCTTTTTGTTCCTCTTTATTCACTGGATTGGAAAAACCCATTACTAGTATGATTAATCAATAGGGTTATATCAAAGCTAGGGATTTCGATAAAAACAAGGGAGAGATACCAAAGTAGTTCATGTCAAAAGGATCATCAACCTCCGTAAATTAGATACAAATTGAAGAAAAACCACTGCGGCTTACCTGAGATATTTGAAATTAAGAGCTGATTTAGAGAGAGAGAGAGAGAGAGAGAGAAGGGTGCGAGAGCAATGTCGGAGAAAGGGAGATAGAGATTGCATAGAACTGATGGTAAAGTTAGTAAATTTATTAAAAAGATTATTATAATTAATATGTAAGTGATATATTTATATATATTATTATTACTATAGCATAAATATTATTTTTAGTTACCTAAAAAATATAATACGCTAAAATTTTATGTGACTAAGGTATATTATCAAACAATGTCATATTTAGAAATAGATATAATTTTTCAAAATATAGAAGTAAATATTATAAATAGGAAGAGCTGGATTTTTTATATTATATTATCCAAAAGTTACCACTACATGTAAAAATTACATCACTCATATGATTGGAATAGATCTCTTGAATAAATTCTTTCAAAAATTATATATATATATATATATATATTCTGTCAACCTCATTATTCTAAATATTTATTTGAGCTAATAATTTAGAATATCAGTAAAACTAATTCAAATTACCTAAAAATTTATGAGTAAATTCGAAATATTAGTTAAAGATATTTCATAGACTCAAATACTAAAAATATAATAAAATAATAATAATATAGCTAAGTTTATAAAATTTAACTATATTATATATTATTTATCGAAATTAAGTAAAATATGCTCCGATAACTAATAAATATTTAGAGATAAATTATATATATAATAAAAATATTATGTGACATAAAATAACACGTAGAGTAATTATATATATCTTGTATATAATTTTTATATAATAATATATATCCATAATTATCCAAAACACCAAAATAATTGTATTTTAAGCTAAATTAAGCTAAAGAAATTCATTAAATTAATAAATAAAAAAAAACTCTTGGGACGCTTGGGGATTTACTTTGCTAAGCATGTAGAGTTGGTTTAGCCCGATGGGGGTGTCTTAAAGAAACAAACATACAATATATATACTTAAAACTAAGAGGAGAGAAAAAACAAAAATCCTGCCTATACTATTTAACCTCCACAAATCAGAAATTCTCTATACAAAAATTTTACATGCAAAATAGAATGTGGAAAAAATCGATTAGGGTTTTAAGGATTAGAAGAAAATTACAAAAAAATCTCAAAATTGACGCATAGTCTAAGCTTAGGAATGATCATTAACTTAAGGAGATGTTGAGGACAAGTAACCACCACCAAGCAACAATGGATCCACCGTCTAGGCCAAGCGACATACTTGAACCGACTGTTGGTGACTAAAGCTTAGATTTCCAATAAAGGTTAGACTTTAGTCTGAATTTTGTTAAATTATTAAAAATATAAATACTACCTAGAAAATAATACAAAAACTTATTCCTATTTATTTTTATATATATAATTTAGGAAAAATATTGTTTTATAAAAATTTAATAGCTCCAGCATACACTTTAAAGAAATTGATGAAATCAAGCTATTTTTTATATCAAAATAAATGAGTTGAACAACATAGTTTCGATCTCAAAATTTTTCCATAAATTACCTTATATTATATTGCTATGTAAAGGTTTTCAATAAACCCATTTTCTATAGTTTTCATAATTTTTGGACTCCTAAATTATAACAAAAATGGCATTTTTAATAAAATTGATGGAATTTTCTTTAATCATCTCACTTGAATTTTGAGCTTCATTAATTTTTAATATATTTTGTGGTATATGGATGCTGTTGGAAGAGGTTTTATTGGAGGAAGTTAAGAAAATCGAAGATATGCTACTTCTATGCGTAACTTAGTCGTATGAGAATTGTAGAATTGTGGTACGTTGACGTGTTAGATGAGGATTTTGAAGAATAATGAAGTAGAGGATTGTTAAATGAAGTATAAAATAGGTTTCAGAATGTAAAATGAAGTATAAAATAGGTCTCTATAACTACAACTTAGGAGATAAGTGGACAAATCAATTAATTGTAAGAAGTTGGTTAAGGGTAGATGATAACTTAGAGAATTTTGGAAATGAGTTTTGCACTAAATTGATACTCAATGAGTAAATTAGAAGCAAAAATAATGAATAAAAGGTAAAAACTAAGGAAGCAAAAGATTTGTCAGAGGATAATTTTATTAGGAACTCTATAAATAACAGAGTCGAGGGTATCTCAAAGAAAGTTAGAGGGGATGTGTTCTATTAGATATTTACTTGGAAGCCAAATCAAAGGCAAGGGTATGAGTGAACGATGAAATAAGAGAAACTCAGTGGCTAAGTCAGAGGAAGTATTTGTAGGAACTCTGAAGTTGTAGGTCTCAGAGGAAAGTTTAGAAAGTAAATTCCTTGAAATTATGAAGCTAACTAAACTTAAATGATATTTCAAAGGGTTTCTATTAAGAAATTTAAATTCTAATAGATGTAACTCAGTCAGAAGGTAACTTAAAATAATATTTAAAGTAATTATAAATATGTAAACACTCAAAAATTGTTTCAGAAGGTAATTCGTAAGAAATCCAAGGTAGAATCTTAATCTTAATATAGCTCAGAAGTTTTCGATTTAGGAACTTTAAGGGTGATTTAACTAAGAACTTAGGTCAAGAGGTGTTTATTGAAGATCCTAGGAATTTACTAAGCTCAGAGATTGACATAAAGGTTAAATCTATGGTGAACTTCTATGTTTACATGGTGCAGAAGATATCTTAAAAGCTTCTCTAATAAATATTTCAAGGGTATCTTGACTCAGGGGATAGCTCAAGGAGTATTGAAGGTATATTTCTATGACAAGATGACTTTAATTCCCTATATTAATGTTAACATAACTAATAAATTTAGTTCCAAATCAACTTAATTTATAAGGAATGAGCAAGTAAATGGTTTTCCATGCCTTGTATAGTTACTAACATAACAAATTGACTAAATATATAGAGAATTCTCAAAAGTAGGACAAGTGAACAATTAAGTTGGTGAGAACTAAGTTCTAAATAAGTGGAATTGATACTCCACTATACTTTGAAGTATTGTTTAAGAATAGTTGGAGATTTTAGTATATATCTTGTTTATGATTGTAAGTTAATAGCATATGTATGTGTAGCGCATGTACTTGGATATTACATTGTTGTTATGGAGTATTAGACTTTAAGTAGTGATTGCTTTATGGTATTGCGTTGATTGAATTGTGTGAAATTGCTTGATCACTTTAAGAGGCAAACCAATTCAAAATCAACCTAACTTTTAACTAAACCTACATTGTAACCCACTAAGAGAAACGATTAGAAATCTCAAGCCAAACACGAATCCTTCGATGAGGATAGCAAAAACGGTTCTTTCCCCACCCTTAATCGAACTAAGTGATAAAAGAGAAGGTCGCAGTAAGATTGAGGACTATGGTTCGAAGTGAAGACTCAAGGTGTTTCTTAATTGCACAAGCCTAGATTTGGTTTCGATTTGTATATTGTATGTTGTTAAACTCCTTAAAACCCAGATTAGAAAAGCATAATTTCTCTAATCTCATAACGACCGATCAACATCGTATAATGGTATTTACTTAAGCATACATTGCATTTAATTAACCTTGCTTTAAAACCTTAATTGTTTGATAATAGATATGTGTTATTATCTCCATTTCACTTATTGAGCAAGTTATCACTTATTCCCCTACAGTTGTTTTGCAGGCTTTCCAATAGAAATATCAGTATTGCTCTAAGTTCCAAAAGACTAGAGCACGAGGTTAGGGAGTGAGATTCAAGACTAATGGACTAAAATCTTAACTATTTGTCGAACTTACTAACTTATAGGAAAACTAATAAGGTCTCTATTGGTGACCCTCTGGTTTCCAACTATGAGTATTGCTGCTATGCTTTGTAACTTGTGAATTTTTATAAATCCTTTACAAATCGCTTTATTTTCTCATATCAATGTATTTCTAGAACTTTTATTGAAATTGAGTTTTTGTACTCCAAACTATCTACAAAGCTTGATTTTCTTGAATTTTTTGGCCATAAAATTATTTTCTAAGGCTATTTTAAAAAGTTACATCATAAGTTGACATCTATTAGTCTTAAAATTGGATTGCTCAAAGCAGTGAAACAGTAAACACCTTATGTAAGCAATACCTACGTTAGTGGCTAGAGTGTCTAACTTTTAGCTTAGGTTGATTTATACAGTGGGGTTATTACGACTCTTTAGTTTGAGGTGTCACATATATGTTACTGAATGCCATTTCGATTATTAGACTTTTGGCCCAATTTAAAGTTATGGACCGATGCTATAGGTTAGGACAAGACTTAAGAAACAAAGTCCACTTAGGAATGTTTTAGAAAGATTCAATTTGATAGGTCCAGAATACAAATTGTTAGACCAATTATTTCCACTCTCAACCTTACTCACTTGTCTCATGTGTGAAAAATAGATTCAAGAGAAATCTTTTAGAGCTAGTTTGGGTTTTGTTTGGTCTTTGCAAGCCTTAAAATGGTTAATGTGAACCTTATTTGAAGAATAGTCTTTTAATAAGGAGCTAACCTTTTTTTTATTTTTTATAAGCTTTATTGACTTACGTAGTCCTACTTCTAAAGTCCACTTCCAAAGCTCAAGTCCATAAGAAAAGAAGGTTTCAATATAAACGGGCAATTTATCAAGAGCAATCTTACGGTTACTAGCAATAGCAAACCTCAATCATTTATCTCAAAATGATACAATGACTGATGTTAGCTTTCAAAATCTATAAATAAAAAGTTGATTCTATCATTTCCAATACATTCTACACCATGCAAGGTTTAAGACAAATGCGGAATCTCTATTGAAATCTTTCTACAATAGATCAAACAACAAATTACTAAGAAACAAATCAAGAAACCATTGAATCCACTCATTATAATTTTCTATCGTACGCGCATCACAAGACATCATGTCCACCTATTTTGCCTCTTATGTATCTCTCCAAAACATTCATACATGTGTTATTTGATCAAGTGATCTCTAAGCTCGACCTACATGCAATTAATTATCAATAGCAACATCACCTATATGTATATATCACTATATAAGATAAAAGATTATGAATAAAATATACATTTAGTGAATATTTTAAAAAAGGTGTTATCTCAATTAATATGTGATCAACATATATTTATAAATTATTATATATAGGCTAAGTACCATTGTTTATATATATATATATATATATATATATCACAATTTTATATGATGATTATTTTCATGAGTAACAAAGAAAAACTAAATCAGTATATTATGTTAATGTACAATCCTAATTGGTCAAACATCAAACAAGTCAATAAAACCGAAATCGATTAATGTACTGACGTAAAAATATGAAATAGAACATATGCAAATACAAAAGAATAGTGCATGGGATGAAAAATTCTATGATATAATACTAATAGGGGACATAAGTATCGTATTCATTTTAATGTTTTAGAAAATGCCAATTATCTACTTCTTTTTACCCAATTTCAGTTGTTTTCTTTACTAGTTTTCATATCACTATCCTAGTTTAGCTAGTTTTAATGTTCATATGTAATATTCTAGCCTTTTCTTATTTTTGTTTATTTTCCTAGTAATTTAGGTTACTTAATGCTTCGTCCATTGAGTTAGCTGGGTTATTTTACTTTGATTATAAATAGGCATACGATGTAATACAAAATGAATAAGACTGATATTCTCTTTCAGTTGTGAATTGATGTCCTAATTTCACCTTCTTATCCATCATTTTATGATCGTAAAGATTTCGATACGCAACATGTTATTGAGAGTTTGAGATTCGTACGATATACCAAATTTTCTTTGACATAATCGATTATTTCTTTAATCGTGAGTCATATCAATTAATTAATGAATTCATTAATTCAACTCGTTCATTAAAGTAATTATATTTAATTTAATATTCGTTCATATCCTTTTATCTTTTATTATTCCCAATAAACAAAAAGACTACGTCTTTTTTATATTAAACATGAAAATACAAAAACAATTAAACCATCATGTTTTTTTGCTGCCCTTTATTAGATTATGTTTCAAATCCGTTCTTAAATGCATGGCATATCACGAAAGCTAAGATTTCAATAAAATGATTCCCTTCTCATATAACAGGCCTTATCATTCTTTGTTAATATTAACATTTTTAAAGCCCACATTCATGCAAAGCTTGAAATCCACTAATGAAGCTATAAGGATATCAAGTTTCGGGACTTTTTTTTTTCCCAAAACCCACTATCCAGTTTCTCACTTCATCTCTCAAAACTCCACCAATAGTTGTTGCTCCTATGGTAATTTTTATCGAACCATCAATTTTTAATTAATACCTTATAACCTCTTTTTCCACCTTTGTACAACAATTTTGTTTTCCTGTTATGAACCTAAGATTCATCATCTCAACATTTTTATTCTTTGGGTTAGGGGTAGTGGATTTTGCTGTTGGTCAAAATGCAAACGATTGAGATCATGTCAGACCATCCATATTGCATAAGCAATTGGAAGTAGTTATATATGCTAAACAACCCCATTTGGATCTTAGTATCTTGGGCAGTGGTAGATATTAGTACTTTAGAGGAGCCTAAGGTTAGAGGCAGTGGACAAACCACTGTGACAGGCCTTTCAGAGGTGAAAAGTTTCAATTTGGACATATATTTGCCTTTCAAATCCAGCTCCAATTTATATCAGATTGAGCTGGTTTTTTGTGTTGTAATATCTTAATCAAATAATTTTGATCATTTAATTGCTACATTGGACTAAACTGAAGGGACACTTGTCACATTATTGAATGATTTAGATACATTCTTTGTGTATATTACAGCCTAACCTAAGACGAGATTTTGTGAAGAAATTTTGTAAAGCCACCTTAATGCACAGCAAACTTCATAATAAAAGGAGTTTTAAAACGGCATAGCCATACTTGCCTTTTTTTGTCTTTTGTTTTTTTTTTTTTTATCTCTCTCTTTAAATGACATTCCTCTCTATAGTTATCATTTCTTTTTACGAAACATAATCTTAGCATTTTCCATTAATATTTCCCTTAACAAATGTTTAATCATTTGAATTTACATTTGATTGACTTCATAAGGATGAAAGAAAATAAATATTCATTTCCTATAAGCCCATTCCTATATTTCATTGAATTGCTATTACTGTAAAATTGAGAAGTTACACTTCATTTATAAGATCAAGAGAACAGTTCTCTTTTTTTTTTTTTTTTTATAATTTTCTAGCATTTTTTATATCTATCATGTGATCTCAAATGAATTATAAGAAACCGCTATTACTTCTCCATTTTATTCATTAATAGTTATATTTAAATTCCCACCCTCATCAACTCCACACGCCAAACATACCACTAAATAACCTAACGTACCACCAAAGAACTTAGAAAACTAGTTTTTATTTAAGAACTCTCAATGATTAAATTTTTAACATTAAATTCCTTTTATTATCCTTCAAATTAAACATATACCTTTTTTCTCCCAAATATGATAAGCTTAATTCTAGTAATTTTTCTTTTTTCAGCTTCTATTTTCCTAATATCATATTCTCCACTTTAGACAAATAATAACAAAAAGATTTCTACCTCTTGTAGTCTTATACTTGATATCATGTGTTTTAAACACACGTAGCAGCTGCACATTCATCCTGCATGTCACTATGGATGAGAAGAACACAACTAGAAGAACCATTACAGAAACAATAAGCAAGATCACCCAGCATCTTATAAAGTATTCTAATGGTATAATATCATGCTTTGATCATTTCACTAAGATTTCAGCAAAATAGCATACAAAGTGCTGGAATTATGCATGCAGAGTTGCAATATGTTAACACGCAACGAGAGGCATGACTTTGACAAAACATTCCCCCCCACCCCCCAAAGACATCACAAGATATATCAGCTGCATCATTTTACGTGGCAATTCAAGACAAAAATAAAAAAATTTTCACACAAAAGGTTTGGGTGATCATTAAATCCTACCATAAATTCTTCATAATGGTTTCTGAACCATCTAACTTTTTTTCCAGCGTATGGCTATATCCTTTTAACCTCAAACAGGACATTCCATTTCTATTTCACACAAAAAAGCTCTTAAGCTAAACCACAACCTTGCCTGTCATGACCCCCGAAGCCCCCTCCAGGATCAATCCGAGTAAGAATCACCATAGCAGCGAGAAATAAAAAGAAACAACCATAAAAAGCACATCAGAAAAAGAAAAGGTCTTGCCCACGTCCTCATAGTTAAAATGCAATATGATTTACAATCAAATGTATTCCAAGCGCACCGTAACTGCATGATCAAACTAGAAAATGAAAAATTGAAATTCTGGCTTTTGCCACCATCTCTGCATAGAGTTAAGTTAGCCCAAGCCGAAGCTTTTGGTCTTGGATTGCTCCTTTTTGAACACAATTTGGTCAACCAGTGACCCGAAAGTACCATAAACACGAATGACAAACTGACATCAGATTTGCTTCTTCCCATTCTCATAGAGGCTTCCTTGCTGCTGTCTTCTTCCATCTTGCTAGCAAAATACTCCCAAGTCCTTGAAGATCCAATCCTGCAAGGCAAAATATTTATTGCAGTCATCATATATTACACCTATACAGCACAAATGGGAAAACCCAAAAAAGCGTTCGCTCCGTAAGTGACAGCCATTGTGTTCATTTTATGCAAGCTAATGGAGTAGAGTTTGCACAAACTTAGCCAATACATGTATACCAAGATCCTGATAAGCCTTAAGTAGAAAGCCCAATAGGGGGGCAGGCTGGCTTTGTCCCCCTTGGCATAGTAGATAAGGCACAAGAACTCGATTGAGGACACTTCTTAAGGCTACCCAAGCAGTGCAAGCTATAATTAGCCAACGCATGAATCTTCTAGAGTGGTTCATGTGCCTAGAGGTGGCCAATGCCAGTAGAGCCAAATCCTCTATTAAACAGGAATATAAAAGAAAAAAGGTCAGTTCAGCGTTTGATTTCCCTCGCATGAAAGAGGATAGCAAAACGTGACCAGGAGGTACTTTCAATGATATCATCCTTCCTTCATGATAAATTGCACCAAAACTCCAACTCAGGTAGATAACTGAAATATCAGCATCAAGACAAACAGAACAAATCTAAAACAGGAACAACTCCATCACTTCAAATTCCAGAACAAACTTAGCTAAGCCAGCAAAGCAACTTGTGAGATATCTTTTCTTTAGCTAAGTATTTATGAGATAAATTTATTCGCTTTGAAATGAGATTACAATGTTTTAAAGAAAATACACCAATTTAACACCACAACCAACTACAATATACATTTAAAGTGCTTTGAAACGTGACACAATACTTAAAGAAAATATACAATTCAACGCCGCAACCAATTGATCTAATAGAAGCTTATAGATATCATACAATAAGACTTTTGTTACTTAACACTCAAGTCTTTTTACCCTTATACCATATTCAATTTAGCACCACAATCAACTAATCTAAAGACTTAGATTTATAGGTAAGGTGTGTGCTTCACTAGTCATTACTTAACAAAAAGGAACAATAAAGCGAGTCAACTTCAATCAAATACCACAGTTCTCAAGCACGCAAAGCATTCAAAAAAGAGTAACTGCTGGACAAGTAGATTATATCTTATGCCATCTAATAAACCTCTCAACATATCAATGTAAGCCCAAAAAAATTTCAGAAGCATACTGCTAAACCCATAAAAGTTCTTAACCATAGGATAAGGCAATGAGTTTTGGCCCATGTAGTTGGGAGCTCAAATCTATCGGCCCCAGGATTCAACCATTCCAGAAAGCAGAGTAAACTCATTTTAGTTCATAAAGGAGGAAACAAAAGTAACCCCAATTGAGGACAGACTTTTGGAACAGCCCAGTCTCTTGGGATCCTAACCCTTTGTCCCAGCTAACGTAGCATGAGTGTCACGCAGCTCATAATGGACATGTAGATCCCCACTTTTCTCCAGCTTACCACCAGTATTCAAAATTCACAAATCATCCTTATTTTTGGCCTAATTCTTCTTCTAATGATCATTTCAATCTCTGATAAAAAAGAGGTGGGTGTCTATGAAGTCACAGATAACTCACTAGTAATCACAGTAGACAGGTTTCTCAAGTCTGACAAGAGCTATCAACAACACGGGACAAATAGCAAAAGGAATCCCAGGTGTTGTGAGAAACTCAAAGACAACAAATAACCCTCAGCAAGATAAGCAAAACTACATACGGCCCAAATGTCCTTCTAACTTTTCCCTTCCACTTGAAGTGGCCCAGAACTAGAAGTTTCCTGATTATGACTATGTCATAAAATAAACACTTTTGGATAATTTCCATCATATGATTATCTCAATATGTCCAGAAACCAATACCAAGCAATAGGTACCCCCTCTCATTCAATCAAGGCTCCTCCTTTGCAATCCATCTAATATTTTGGATGCCATGGATACTGCTGAAAACATGTAAAATTAAAGGCAAAAACAAAGAGCATGCTGAATTGAACTGAACTATCTACCTTCTATAAGAACCAGACTACCACAAGGAGACAGAATGCAGAAGTTAGGAGTGTGTGTGTGTATATATGTATATAGATATGCACATACAAAGACATGTATAATCAGAAAATAATTTTAAAAAAGGGACAATTTTATATTCACTGCCTAAATTTTACAAGTTTGTATAATTTTACACATAAACTTTCAACTTGCTACATTATACACTCAATTGAAACTTTACTTACTAGATTTAAGCCCCAATAATCTGTTAGAGGCCACCTCTTGGTCAGAAAATTGGAACCAATTACAATTGACACATTGGGCAAATTGTATACAAAGAATTACCATGTATGACATGTCAAACTCCAACCCAAATGTCACATATAATCTTAGATAGTATCACTGATAAAAGTTAAAAAAGCATGAGAAATTGGCTCTAATGAAAATCTCCTTGTATCTGAACACTTCAAAATCTCCATGTTGGAGCTAAAACAAATCCGAAACAACACCATGGTTGAACGCTTGAACACTTAACCCAATCAAATTGCTCACCAAAAAGTTCAAAGTTGGAATACCTACATAATCCCTAACTTCACTGACCAAAAACCCTAGCTCACATGACTGAATTCTGATGAGCCCTACCTCACTTGACCCATCGCACTAATTACCCTGACTTGCTCAAACTTAACTTATGGAAATCTCAATTAACGCCTTTTGAATGTCTACACCAATCTCTCCACTGGTTCATTGTGATTTCTGCTCTCTCACTCAAAGTCGTTTCACTAGAGGTAACAAGATGGTGGTGGGTTCGAACTCGGTGTTACAGTGGGTAGCCAACTTTGGCTTAGATCATAGCAAGGAATTATGTTTGTTTCAATCTAAGACAGATCAGATTTGGGTGCCATAATTGGAGTGTATTTAAATTTCAGTCATGGATATCAATTGATCTCACCGATCAAAATGTATTGTTAGTTCAATGGGTCTTGGTAATGGAAATTGCACTTGCAATTTTTGCTTCAAGGAGCTTATGCATAAGGCAAGAAAAATGGTGGAGAAATAGTACTTTATTTGTCAGGAAGCATAATGAAGGTTTAGATCTGCTACCTTCAACCCTCTCCTCTTCAGCATCCAACCACACTCTTTGGTGTTGAAACCAAAAGTTGCTAAGTACATTCATTTTGATTTGTTTTGTTTTTTCATCTACTTAGATTACACGTGACATCCAACTTGGAGCATCTTATGTCACATCTAGTTCTTTTTGTGATCAGGATGATGCCGACTAAAGGATACAAGCGAGGCAACAAAACTAGTAAGTAAAGTTTCAATTAGGTGAATAATTTAGCAAGTCAAAAGTATGGGTAAAGAATTAGAAAAATGTGCAATATTCAGGCAGTGAATAAGATATTGTCCCAACTGGATATGAATAGGAGAACAGAAACAACATTAAAGAGAATTACTATGAACAGTGAGAGAGCACCTTTTATTCATGAATTATTGGTAAACATATACAAGAGAAAACACCCAAATCAACACCTCAAATCACAATAGCCAAAGGACTTACATCAGCACCTTGCCTAAACAATCGTCATGTTCCAGGTCACGTAAACTTCGCTTTTTTATCTGCTGGCTTAAGAATTTGAAAAGAGCACATTAAGCTTTCATCTACGCTCATCATAGCACCGGCATTATCAAATTCCCCACAGTAATTTGGAGCAGAGAATATAGTGACCAGTTGTCTGTCAGCAAAGAATTCATATCCATCTTCAACAACCTGCAACACATGAACACTCATGAGCACAGGCCGCATGGCTCATGTCATCATTATATCAAGAAATGGACTAGCAACCAGCTGACATCATTATCAGGAGCTGAAACATTCAAATATTGAGAGGGACTGATGAGCAGCTGGTATCTCTTTGAAAAGCGATGTATTCAAAGTTTAACAACCTGATGGGCACGACAAACAAGATCCATATCGTGTTTGGCTAGAAATTCTGCCACCTTATCTGCACCAAAAGTATATGAGACTCCACGGTCATTCATTCCCCAGCCTCGGACATCTCTATCAGGATCAGACCAAAGTAGATCGCATAGAAGACCAGTATCTGGAACATCGGTGGGACGTGGTAAGTTTCTAATTTGATCCAAATTTGTTAAATCAGGAGATAGACCACCATGCATGCATAATATCTTGTCATCAATGAGAGCAGCAACAGGAAGACAGTTGAAACATTCAGTAAACGTTCTCCAAAGTCTCACATTGAAGCGGCGCTTGCATTCATCATAAAATCCATAAATACGATTAATGGAAGCACATTCATGATTTCCTCTCAAAAGGAAGAAATTCTCCGGGTATTTGATTTTGTAAGCAAGCAAAAGGCAAATTGTTTCCAAACTTTGCTTGCCACGGTCCACATAGTCTCCTAAAAATAAATAATTGGCATTAGGAGGGAATCCACCATATTCAAAAAGTCTCAAAAGGTCAGAAAACTGCCCATGGATGTCACCTGAAACCAAGAGAAAAGACCCAAGGTTAATGGCAAAGTCTCGTGAATATTACATGCATGGAAAGACAACATACATTGATCTTCAAGAAACCAGAGAGGTCTTGAGAAAAGAAGAAAATATTCCAGAACCAAACAGAAGTTAGACAACTACATAAAAATAAGATTAATCATGGAGATCAATGCAGATAGGCCCTCACTAGAAGTTTTAACAGGTAAAAATTATTTGCATGGCTTTTGTCCTTACTACCCATGTGAGGAAAAGGATATACAAATAGTCATCATCTTTTCTTTTACTTGGCAAGTCAAATCATTATTATGATCAGGCCCCTTAGAGGATCTTCCACCTTATAGCTTCCACCCTGACCAATATCTCTCAAAAGACAGTTACATATAGCAATTGAACTTCCCTCCAAAAGAAGTCAAACGGTTATTATCATGCTGCACTTGTTTCACATGGAAACCCATTTTGTGTAAGTGATTATTGATCTGTCAGAGCACCTAAGAGGACACAACTTGCGAAATTAACCTGATAAATGGAATCTAAAACAGGTTAAATCACATTGAAAAATTATAAAAATAAAATAAGAATAAAAATCAAACCTTTAGGAAATTTCAATGCAGGCATCCTACACATCTGTGATTACATAGATAAAATTTTCTAGGCCTTTATATAGAAAATACATTGATAGTAAAACTATTTAATAAGAAAGAAGCCAATGATAATCCTATTACTCATGTCTCGGCCACTTTCAACAAGGAGATTATCCACCACCTACGCCATCACTCTCAACCACCTCTGACCGCTGGCCATCTGATTATAATTAGAGAAGCATGTATTTTGCATAGTTTTGGACTCCGTACCTTCTTAGCCCATATATTTTAACTATATATGACAAAACAACTCAAGGAGAGTAAAACACCACACTTATAAGAACTGCAGTGACATAAAGGAAATAGCCACTATTTTCACTGTAATATATCTTCTTCTTTTTTGTGAATAAATAATTGCATTGCTGTTAAAGGGAGATTTCCTGTAATATATCTTCCCCATAGCTCAAATTGAACTACTCAGAGCATTTTTCTTGTATGTGTCTTTGTACCTCTTTTTTGTGACTTTTGCCTCTTTCCACACACATAATCAATCTCTTTTACTAGATGATCATTCTATATGCAATTAGTTCTTTTAGTTTTTACCCACCCAGGACACAAGCGTGTTATCCATAAAGAAAAGATACAAAACATGATTTATAGTTTTGGTGCTTTTGTAATCAACAAACTTGTGCTTTTTTCTTATAATGAATTCATGATCTATGCTCCTCTTCATTATACAATTAGCAAGTGCTCCATTAAATTCCTTGTCAAACATATGTTGCCCTAAACCCCCCCAACCCAAAAACAAAAAAACACCCAAAATCATGCATGGACTCTCACAAACCCTAGATTAGATACTCCAAATCCCTCTCTTCATTTCCAAACCCCAAATGAAGAAGCCCCAAATCCCTCTCTTCGTCCAGCCACCAGGTTCAACAGCCACGGAAAATGCTTGTGGAGTGTAAACAAATTAATTTCCTCTTTTAAATAACCATTGATTCTTTGGGGTAAATTTGATATAAACATTAATGGAACAGACTATCAATTACTGCTACGTAGAATCTGAGTTTTGCTGAGTTTTGTTATAAAAAAATTCATACCAAAGGTCCCAAGAAACATTTGCAACCTAAATCCACATCCAAATACGAATTTTGCCAAAAAATTCGGTTACCCATGAACATCCAAATTCAAAATAAACAATTTCTCAGCTCAATCGATCTAAGAAAAGAACCAAAAAATTACTACTTTCTATTTTCTCCACAAAACAAAAGTCTGAAAACCCTTTTTCCACGAACACCCTAAATCCACGTCCAAATCCAAACTTTCTCAAACAACACCCATGAGCAAACAAAATCCAGAATAACAAAACTCTCCAAAAATGAATCCAAACATAGGAAAATAACCGAAAAACAAAGAGTTATTTTTTCCACAAATAAAGATGGAAACTATCTATACCACAGATCTTGATAGGAGCTTCGAGTTCCAGAAGATTGGGCTGTTGAAGAAAAATCTCCCTCGAAACGGCACATAACTGACGGATCTCATTCTCCGTTAGCTGAACCTGTTTACAAGACCTGCTACTTCTATAACTCAATAACCTCTCTATTATCTCGTCTAACACACCTGCTTCAATCCCAGATTGCCCCTGTTTCGCCATCAAACATTAAAAATGAAAATCACCCTTTTTCCCCACGATAATAACAAACCCTAACTTTTGCAATATCCCAGAATCGAGGCCTATGAAATCGACTATTCTCTGCTATTTTTCAATATAATTCCTAATTAGACACTGTAACCCTTTTCCTTTCGGCTTATGAATTCGTTGGCTGCTAGTAGGAGTAATTGCAATTGGAAGCTAATGTAATGTGGTACGTTGAACGGTTAGGTTTATTGTATGGAAAATAAATTTTGCGAGGAGGAGGGGAAGAGAGAAAGAGAGAGAGAGAGAGAGAATGAGAGGGAGCTGCAACCCCTGTGCGGCGGAAGCACCTAGACCTATGAATAATTTGGTTTGAGAGATAAATCCCCCTTTTAGAAATTGAGAAAATAGAAATTGGCTTCCGTTTTCTGTTTTTAACATTTATTATTTATTTACTTTATTCCATTATACAAACAGTAATCATATGAAATTGTGCAGTTTTAAAAATTTTTAAAACTATAAAAGAGAAAAATTTATCTTAATAAAGCTTGATAGTATTATTGATAAAGATAAATAAAATAGAATATATTATATTTATAAAAATTACTGTATGAACTTTGCATGCGAAATTAATTTATGACTTGAATTTTAAACTTGTTGAATATGATTTTTGATTGAAGTTTATGATATTAACTACGTAAAGCACCAATAAATGTCAGTCAGTCTGCACCACAAAACCATACTTAGTATGTAGGACTCTACGTTGGCATACCGAGCAAAGTTATGTGATATTTTCTATAACTAGAAGACCAACTTTGTTCTTTTACTTCTCCTCCTTCCATCTTCTTTCTTTTTCCATCGAATATTAACTTTAACCCTAACAAATGCCTGAAGAGTTTGTTAAGATAGTGTTACACAAATTCTAGTATCCCACAAATGCAAAGCTAATGACTATTCTCTTTTCAACTACAACCTTAGCATTGATTTTATTGTAAATTACTCATTTTTAAGCTAAAAGTTGAAAAAGAAAAATTACTCTTCACAAATTTAACAATATCGATTATATTGACTCTATCCCTTTGAAGTATTCAATTCGATACCTATTTAATATAAACTTGTGAAGTAATCCTTTAAAATAATTTATTAAAAATAAATTTATAATTTAACCTAATAAAAGAGTGATAGTAAATCTCATAGATATTTATCATTATATATACAAACTAAAATATTGAAAACTACTAAGTTTTTTTATGAGTCCTGTGTAATTTTCTTTAAAAGATAAGAAAATTAACATTAAAAGCAATAACTAGTCATTTGTTGTTGCATCTCACTTCATGTCCTGGTTTATTAGTATTATGATTTTAGGTAGGCATTTATAATCCATTTGAAACCAACAAATCATAAAAGAATAAGCGACAACTTACTTAATAAGTTAGACAGAGATAAAAGTATACATTTAGCGTATTACAAGCAGAGTTTTCAACCAAATTGATTAGATGCAATCATTGTTATTAAAACCACAAATCAAAAATACAATTTTACGAGTATATGATTTTATAATATTTTTCTTAATCAAAATGGATATAAAATAATTTATACATGAACTTTTAGTAAAATTATAAATTTTCTTGTACGATTCTATAAGTTTACAATTTTACCGGTTTTGTATGATTTTACCAATTTTATATATTAAAATAAGTATTAGAATCGCAATTTTAACAATCATAGATGCAATACATGTACAAGTAAATGTCATCGTATGTCGTTATCCGATCTATCGTGAAATCAAAAAAATTGCACCCACTCTAATCCGGGTTAAAGAAATTAACATCGTATACTTCACAAATCGAAACCAAATCGGAGCTTGTGTAATAGAGAATATTCTTCTCTCGTAACTACCTTCGAATCACATCCCTTAACCTTACCACGACTTTCTCTCCTGTTATTTAGTTCGGTTAAAAGTAGAAAAATGATTATTTCGGCTATTTTCATCGAAACAAATCCATATTTAACTCGAGAATCTTAATCATTACCTTCAGTGGGTCGTGATATATATCAGGTTAGGTATTAAATCGAGTTTGAGTTAATTCACTTTTTTAAGGTGATCAACTAAGTTTAAACAATTTAAGTATAATAATATTTGTAAAACAACCATAATATGGAACTCAGCTCTAATCACAGCAAATCGAAACTCAATCACAAGTGCTGCACAAACAACTAACTATAATCACAAGCCAATACGTATCAAAATCTCCAAATATTTTAAAATAATTTTCCAAAATACTGTAAAACATTAATCTTACTTACCTTAACTCCTTATTGCTCATTTAGGTACAGTTGTGATGCACCCCTTTTACCTTAAATCCCTATGAATAAAACTTTCAGGATTTACACAAATCATAATGCACTATTATTCTTATTTATTAATTTATGTTTGGAAAGTTATCTTATCAAAGTAATCCAATTTTAAGGTCATTTGATATAAATTCTTTCTTAAGTTATCCTCTTATTCATTTTAACTTAATAATGATCAAATCAATTCATCAATAATTGGTACTACCCTAAATATAAACTAAGGACTCGACAACATCATCTATTCTCCAAAATATTAAAGCCTTCGTCACCAAAATTACTGATAATGCTATAAATTACAATCCTAATAGTCCTTTGTATATACGTATATATCGTAGTAGTTATCATTTTAAACCCCTAGTATATGAAAACATTACTATAGCAAAATCTGATCAATAAGACTAAACATTTGAATTTCTAAAAAGAACGGCAAATTTGACTTAAGGGCAGCACAAATTAATGTCATCATTGGAGTTCTAATTTAGGTCATCTTATATGTTATGCACAAATGTTATACCACATCAATTAAATCTAGAAGAAATAGATTAAATGGAGCTTACCTATGATTTGTGAAAATTGCTGGGGTAAACTTGCTTTCCAAAATACACTCTTTTCTTGTTTGGAACATGAAATTCTACTCCAGTGGTCTTCGACGTTGTCCTAATATTCAGGGATTTTTGAAGCACTTGATTGAAATGATCTCCTAAGCAGAATGTAAACATTTTTTTTTTCTTTTTAATGAATTTGTGAAGTAAAAATCAAATGTCCTGTACAGTCTTCTGATATTTATAAGATTGTCCTTATGTTTTTGTCATTTTTTTTTTATAATTCTATTGGATTGCTGTCACTATGTTGCAACTACACGTATCAATTACCTCCTTTTGGCCCATCGGAACTTGCGACAACTAGGTAATGAGTGAAAGCATTTAAGGCATCCATAGACAGGTAATATCCCTAGTCATATTCCATGTTGATTTGATATTTTATATTATATTCTATTATTACTTTACTTACTATTGTATTATTAATTTAGTTCTATAGTGTTATTATATTATTATTATAATTATGTTGCTATCTTTCAGTTTCTTTGGTAGTTGGAATATTATTTCCTATTGATACTACTGTTATCATAGTTACATATATATTTTAGCATATCAATATATTTAGTGAATCCATATTCCTTTTTAAATATTAGTCATTTCACTAACTTCTTTACTTAAAAGCCTATTCATTGTTGAAAGTTAAATTTTCGTCATTTTCATAGATAATAAGTTACTAATATTGATTTATTTAATTTTTTAACCGTATTATCATTTCAGTAGTACATTTTTTCCAATATTTTAACATATTGGGTCACTTTGACTAGTTTTCATAGCTCAATTATAAATTTTCTAGCTTAAATGAAGAACGTTTTTTTGAATATCTTATTTTTAAGTGATAATATCTTAATTGCCAAATTGTGGAGTTTTACATTCCATCCCTCCCTACAAATAATTTGTTCTCAAAATTTTCATCTCCTAAATTTCCATATAGTAGGTACCTCTATATTTATCATCAACTTCATTTTGATTATAGATATTATTAACCTATTGTTTGGTAATGTCTTCCAAGGTAAGTTTGTATTATTATTATTATTATTATTATTAATGGCTTGATTTATCCTTTATGTAAAATAATATTATATTATGATATGTTTTTATATGAATCTTCAAGTATGATTTTCATTTAGACTTAAAATTACTAAAAGTTCTCTAATATATTTCAAAAAAGATTAGAAATTTCTATTATACATCAAATCTGAATTCTTTTACTTTTAGAGTATTTAAAAGTTAATTCCATAACCTTTGATTTATAAAATCTATTTAACTCATTTTCTTTCTTTTACATATGACTTCCTATAGTTATTTCTTTTTATTTTGAGGATACAACTAAAAGGGGTAGGTCTTTTTAATTTCTATGCAATACACTAATACTATTGTTATTTAAATATATAATATTTATCTTAATTTAGATGGAAGAACAAGATAAACCATAAACCTTGGTGGAAGCTTATCAATCCTCCTTATGTATAAGCAAATAAACAGTCCACAATCTTCAAGCAACCTATACCCTTAGTTTGAAATTTATCAACGTATTTTAATAGTTTATCTTATATTGATTGGTGTTAGTCTATTAGATATTTTAAGTCCTAACTTAGCTTTGACATATAAAGGTATGTTAATGCTTCTTTTTATTCCTTTTCTTTTTCTTTTTTCTTAGTGAATCATTTTAAAATTATTAAATTATGGAATTAAAATTTCAAATTTTCGTTAGATGACATTCTATTTGTACAATCTTGACTTAAAATTTTGCAATACTGCTTCATTTAAGTTTTTATAACTCATTTAAAACTTTAATGACT
Organism: Lumnitzera littorea; assembly: GCA_024138015.1. Classification (NCBI taxonomy): domain Eukaryota; kingdom Viridiplantae; phylum Streptophyta; class Magnoliopsida; order Myrtales; family Combretaceae; genus Lumnitzera; species Lumnitzera littorea. The sequence continues at coordinate 3,833,435 of JAMXBB010000005.1, read as the reverse complement.
AATTTTAGTTTAAAGTGCTTATGCTATTAATTACTCATAAGTTAGCATGTTCTCATTGTGAGGTATTACACCATGTGACAAATGTCTCTATATGATATTGTCACTTTAAGGGAAAAAATAAAAATTTGTAAAAAATAAGGAAAAAAATGAAAAATAAGAGAAAGTAAAGAATAATTAAAAACAAGAAAAATCCATTTCCACCATCCCTTCATCAACGATTATGAATCCCATAATTAGCAAATCACTATTCTTTGACTTCAACCACCATGACCTCCATAATGCTACTAACCATCCACTTCTTACCTTTCCCATCTATATGAGCACTTTAGCAGCTTTCTAGACCTCTTGACTTTACGAGCACCATGTTGTCTTAGACCACTCTTCCTCTATATCTTCCTCCAACGTCCTAAAGAAGGATTTGAGTTACAAGACTACTCAACTTAGATCTCTTTAATGTCTTAAACTGTATTTCCTCTTCGTCATTACCAACAATAAGAGACTACTCTACCTTCTATCAAACATAATGTCTAGTTAAGATAATCAAACCAAAGACAGTCCTCTCCTGATGGATTGTCGACCTCCAAACTCATCACTCACACTCACTTCTGAGGCCTCCAATCTCTTATTAAGAGGATTCTCTCTTGTCAGCTTGCTAAAAACGAGCTTCAGTACATGGAACAGTTGTAGAAGAACTCCTTGAGGACACAGCTTAGATACATTCTCCTCAGCTCAAACCTTTGCCAGTTGCTAACTTACCAAGTGCCAAGACCTACTTGCTGAGTACCAAAGCTGACTTGTCAATTACCAGGTTTGAGGACACTCTACTCCGAGCTCTACTCTTCTAGCCTACTGAACTGTAGCGTCACTTGATCACCTCGGCAACTCTTCAACAGCTCCCAATACAGCTCCTTAATAGCAACCTTAACATCAGCTCCACTCAACCACAGCACCCTAAGATCCTAGATCGCGAACCTATTGACAAGTTACTACCTGTTCCTTACTTTTCCGATACTTATACTATATTCCTTATTGTCTTTTATCTTATTTACCCATTTTTCATATATACTAGAAATCTCTTTTTTACATTGTCCTTAATACAATTTTCTATTATTATATTGTGGCCATAAAGGACTTACTATAAATAATTATCTTTACTGTAGTTGCAATCATATTACTATAAGCAATAAACCCAACTTACTTGGAATCCTAAGTCGCTTAACCACTTGTTGTAGGTTGACTCATCTCCATGTGTCCTATAATATAAATATGCTCTTTTTAGTATTTATACTTAGATGATACATATTCTAAGTTAAGATTTAACTCAATTTTCCTTATATACCTATCATTTATTAACGATTCATCTTACGTTAATTCAACGTTCTGTTCCCAGTTTCTGAATCCAATTCCAGTTTAGGTTCTAATTCAATTTCAACTACGAGTAAGCCTAAAATATGCTTCGAACCTTAATGTGAAAGTAATCACATCAAGCTTGAATATCCTAATATCATACTAAGTTTTAATTCAGTATTCTAACATACTCGGTACATTCTAATCCTAATTAGTGTATCGGGTTTACTCCCGATATGAGAGAATTTTACAATTTTGATCCAATTATCTAGAATTAATTTTTGTACCAGATTTATTTTGTAGTGATATTATTATTATATTATCCAATTTAAATTATTATTTCATATTTATTAAAATCTCAACTTCACATATTACTAAATTCCCTATATTTACCACATAATTCCCATATTAATTACAAATAACACTCTAAATGTTATGATTAGGTTTCTACATCAAAGATTAACATCCTTAAACATCTAATTACCTTCTAAATCAGTAATTAATCATTTAATTACTTAATTAAGCTAAAATTATCGATTTTCTCATTATTTTAGGGCTAAAAAATTACTTAAATTTTTTTTAAATTAATTTTTAAAAAGTGACTTCATAATATTGTTCTACAGAACTTAAGTATTCTATAGAAAAAAAAAATTGAGCTCCAAACTATACTCCTAAGCCTATTTATTTGTAATTCTAAATATGTTTGGTTTTGTCCAATTTTTTAAGAACCCTATTTTTACAAACATGATTACACTTAATCACTATTTTTACCTAAATCTAAATATAATAAAACATCAAAATAATAAATTTCATAATTTTCTGGGCATAATTAATAATTTTAAGGAATTTTGCAAAATTAGAGAAGATTTGAGACTTACTTGATTCTCGAGCTTTTTGGCTTCTAACACTGGTTCAGGTGTATCGGCTGGTCCAAGCGGTCAGTTTGGAGTGAGGTAATGGTGGTGGTGGTTCGACTCCAGGTGGTGGTGATGTGTGGGTTTAGCCTACTAGCCATAACTATACAGATTTGGAAAAAAAAATTCTAAAACCCTAATTTCCCTCTTAATTTCGGTTCTCTCAATTAACCAAATGAGCTCTGAAATTTTTTTTACTATTTATAGGGTCATAAAGGAATTGTTGTATATTAATTAGGACAAAACAAAACCTATATCCCTTCTATTTTTGCTTCTTATGTGTTTGTTTTCTTTCGGTTAATATTTTCTTTCTTTCCCCCTTGCTGCTACAACTAGATCTGGATCATTCACTATCTCTCTAATTTTTTTTTTCTCATTTTTCCCTAAATTTTTATATTTTTCTTTAATTATTTAGCAATTTTCTAACAAATTTTAGGCAATTTAGGTAATTTCGCGTATTTCTATCTACATGTAGATATATGTGAGGTACAAGTAAATACTTCTAAATATTATTTAGGCCATTCTATAATTTTTAGTATACATATAATCTATCTCTAATGATTTATTAGTTATCGAAATGCATTTTACGCACTTTCGATAAACAACAAGTAATATACTTCAAATTTTAAAATTTCATATTCTCTTATTTTCTTAAATTCAAACTTAATGGGTCACCTTTGCTAATATTTCTAGCTTTAATTTATAATTTAGGTTTGATCGAATTATTTAACCAATTGCCTAAATTTTGTGTACTAAGTTTGATTCTATGGTTACTTAGCTTATATTTAGGGCTTACAACTATGCTTCTATTGGACGGGCCTTGTAATTTTTATAAGAGGTTTAGTTACTTAAGTTTCTATAAGTCATTGTACGCTTAGATGCAATGCCTTTACTTAGTAGCAATGATGATGATGCTAAGATATTGTTACTGTAGTTAACAAAACCTCCGATAAGCCATTAAACTTTTAACAACATAAGATTGCTTAGACTCTTATGATCTAATGAGCTTCTTAATAGGTTGCCATGATATGAAACTACTTAGACTCTTATGACCTAAGGTGCCTCTAACATCATCTCACATATCATAGTAAAGCTCTTGCTTACAAGCCATGATGTTTAAGTAACAATAGTGACATCTGTTACATAAATCAATAATTCTTTTTTGTTAGCTAAGTGGATACTTCCTACTACTTAACTATTTTATATGACTTACTAAAGGCGAATCAAATTAGAAGTACTCTATCACAAGGGTAACAAAATGAATAATTCATTATGGCACTTAAGAAGATTCTTTTTCTTGTGTAACTACAATGGTTTATGATGTACCTAAGAGACAACACTCTTACTAGTCTATAATATATAAGCCTAATCAATCATTGTACGCTTCGGAGTCAATGCTCTTACCAATCAGCAAGAATCTTTATACAATTATTTTCACAAAGTCTTTAATCTTGTTTAGATTTTAAGATGGTCATAATAGATCATATGTAGTTATTGTTTAGAGGGAGAGGGGATTGACTAAGTATTTAATAATGAGTATCATAGCGGTGGTTTATTGAAAGTTGTTACATATCACAATTGAAGTTACATAAGAGCATCTCGTGAAATAATTGAGGAACAATGAGCAGCATGTCAAGGTGTCACACATGGTGAGCATCACATAGTAAGCTTGGTGCGAAAGCGAGATTCCCTGGCGAAGTTACTCAAATGTAGATGTAAGGTTCTTGACAAAAGTGGTCACATAAGTGTTATATGACTCACATGCTATACATAGCCTTAAAGAAATCATGTAGAGATGATACATAGAGGGATGGCCATAAGAGCATAACGAAGAGAAAGAACGGATAATCTTGGGATTTTAAATGCACAAGCAATATATAAGGGAGCATCAAGCATCGATTTTGCAATTCATAGTTGATTGAGATCGATATTTGCCTAATTTGTTTATTTGATCCTTAAGAGTAAATATTAGACAATTGAATATTGTTTCTCAAATGTTTGAAGAATTTCTCAAATAAGAAGGTATGACTAAGTATTTTATATGCTTGTATGCTTGTTGGTATCTCTCAAATCATTCGAATAATAGATGAATTAGATGAAATTTGCTAATTTCAAAGTTATCCTGATGAGCACACTATATTTTTAAGGTCACTAGGCATCTTTATTTAGTGTATGAGCCTACTGGAGAAAGTTTACAAGCGAATGGATCGACCAAATCAATTCTTCCTTAGTCAACCAAATATAAATAAGACTCCACAAGCCTTGCTACATAGCCCAGCAAGTGAAATCCCCAAAATAGTATATTTCAGCCTAATATTTAACCACAACCAATATAGTCTTCTACATTAATTATAGAGTATAGATATTACATCTAAAAAGCCTCATTTTGTTAATTCTACAAAACGTAAGGTATTGCTATATAGAAAATTTTTTGTAGAATTTTTTCAATATATTTCCTATAATAAGAACCTTGTAGTTATTTTATATTATCATAGCGATTTTAACAGTTTACAGTTATTAGTAACTTCTATTAGCATGGAAAGTTGCAAAGATGGTTAGTATTATTAACTAACCATCATAAGAAAATGTTAAAAAAAAATGATTTTATGTGTTATGGAAAAAAGGAAATCATATTTATCATATTGTTAGCACTTTTTGTAATTGTTGTCCATCCCACTGCCAATAGATAATACTGTTATCTTTCATTATCATTTGCTGCTATAAGTATAATAATGTTTCTCAACTAAATAGGTCGGGTTGTACTGAATATATATATATATAAAGATTGAAAACATCCATAGTCAAACAAAGTAAATGCTGCTAGTTCTCATTTCCATACTACATGTTCATCGCGTCATAACCTTACCAAGTATTATTCTATTAGACGACAAAACCAGCTTCGATTGCAATCCTAGCATTGGACCATTATAAAAGTAAATGCTAATAAAGATTACATAAATATGGAAAAGCATTCTTAACGAGAGAAATGTACTAAGATGGTGAATTTCCTAAACTTGAGCCCCCACAACACCATGATAACTTAACTCAATGTCCTTTGCCATAAACCAGTTTTGACGTACAAGTAAACTAAAATATGATCCCATGATTCCTTAGGAAACCTAAAGGACATGCTGGATTGTGGGAACCAATGATCGATTTCTGTTTCAAGGAATTGAGTCACTGAGCAACCTTTGATGGCAAACTTTTAAGCAATTAAGCTGATGGCTGTGGAAGCAAAGGAAACATTAGCTGGGAGCATGTGTTTGGAGCTAAATCTTATAGTCATTTATTTATGGAATGACTTGTTTGGAAGTTAATAGGCTCCCAGGGGCAATGAACCAAAATCAAAGCTCATGCATTACTTGGCTCGTTGATTTTAGATGTGATATTGCCATTATTTTCCTTTCTGTTTCTCTTTTTTCGTTTTTTCTTTTAATTTTAAACAAATAAGCTATCTACCAAATGATCCATCATAATTTTTTTTTCCTTTAATAACTATTGATTGAAATACATTTATACCTAAAAAGATAGGGGGAATTGCAAATAAACCCCTAAAACTATTTGTTTAGTATGGATACATCACTTGATCCCTAGCCTTCTAAAGAGTGCTTTCGTCTCTTCCTAATTATAGGTGATAATTTGTACTAACAAATTAGGTTTACATCTCATTTCACGTAGAATTACCATTAGTGGCAAAAGTATATATAAAATTTAATTTAGATTACAAATAATTAGTTTACCTTGCGATCGTATTTATTCTTATGGTACTCATATTTTTCATTTAGTGTATCATATTGGTTTTATTATCTCTGTAATTCCATTCTTAATTGTGATGGGCTTGTGTTCTTGTTATTGAATTATACTAGAAATTGCTGGTCTTAAACCAAATTTATATGGAAAAACCTAAAATAATAGGGATATAAAAAGCACGAGCTAATTAAATCAATCTATTATAGTAAAATAAGAACAATATAGTTATTCCTTCTCACGATCATATAGAACTATTTCCTCTAGTAGAGAATCTCTAGAACTTTAAACATATGACCATATATGCATAATACATATATACATACATAAAATGAAAACACACACACACATATATATATAGAGAGAGAGAGAGATTATCAAGTCTCAAAATCCCAACTTAGTAATGGAAATAACTTTGGTATCAAGAAACTGAAAAATTAGGCAATAAGAAAACTGTTACACATAAAACGGCATCTTATGGTGTTATAGCTTAGGTGATAATCCACAACCTATGGCCGTTTATCACTACCCCTAGTAGTCCAGGCCTCTAGCAATCAACCGCCACTTTCTTGTAATCCACCTCGCTACCCATTAAAACATGCTTCGGTTTCACCTTTTGCTCATTCCTTCATATGTCCATACAAAAAAGAAAAAAAGAGTCATATGTAAATTTAGGTTTCCAAAATGATTACTGTTTTTGATCCTTTGAACGATGGCTTGGTTGGTGTATGTATACATAACACATTTTCAAAGCTTATGAGACAAAGAAACATATATATATATATATATTTGAGTTTAAGAAGCCCATTTTTATCTAACCAATAGTTTTAAAAATGTATTAGCAATTATTTTAAATTAAATATTATTTGCTTATATATTTACTAAAATAAGCTACTGTGATTCGTTTTTGGAAAGAATTCTATTTTCTTAAGAAAAAGAAAGCACTAAAATACACCAATAATTTGACAGATGCCTTGGACCCTTATAATCGGAACCGGATATAAATATTATATATATAAATAAAGAAACAAATTTGAAGATAAATTTTGTTAGAGGATAACGAAAAATACACAAGGACAACAAGATAAAAGTAAACAGTAATATCAGGTTGTTGTCGTTAGCAGGTGGCACCACTGATACACGGTCAATGATTCAAGATAAACCAATGCTTTGGAGTTGACGTGGAGCCTACATTGCGGACTTTACACATTCTCAAATACACATGGCTCATAAAACCTTTACCTTGCATATTGTTCAATGAAATGAAAACTCTATTTTTTATTTATTACTTATAAAATAATTATTTCTCGTTTGATTTATAAAACGTTATACAATAAATAATATTTATTTCATATGATGCGGAATTGATAAAGAAAATCCATTCCTTTTTTCCTTTCACCAGAGAAATGTTATTTCACATGCAATGCAATTTATATTCTGAAAATGAATTGATTTTTAATGCTGTTGTAATTTAATGGTTTAAATACTTATATTCTGAAAATGAATTGATTTTTAATGCTGTTGTAATTTAATGGTTTAAATATTGTTCTTCCAATTGCATGAATTAATGTAATGTAGTTGGTATAAAAGAAACAAAAAACAAATTATAAAATAAAATGACACTGAGAAATTTTCGATGGCCCAAGGTGCTTTAAGTTCGAAAGAAGAGTAGCCAAAAACTCATTATTTTGAAGGAACTTAGAGAATTTACAATGGTAAAGTTCATATAAAATTCCTTAGGTCCTTATTGGGCTCCAATTCAAATTATATGTAAATATGCTAATATCTTATCCGCTTATAAGGGAAGTGTATCATTGCTGCAAGAGCACATGATTGAAGCTAAACCAAGGTAAGCAAATGCTACTTAGATGGATTGGCGAGATAAGCGAAAAAGGATAGAGTTGATGATATGATTCTCTATCTATTTATTTATTTTTTGGTACTTCCTAATGGTCTTTTTAAGTTTGTTAAGGAAACATATGTATATGTCTATAGATAATGTATGGAGAAGTTACAACAAATGGTTGCTCACATTACATGATAGTCGACCTGGAGAAGTCTCGAATTGATGACACATAAAGGGATATTGTCAGAGAAACGCGCAAGAAAAGAAACAAACAAACTCAATTTCTTAAAGCACACATGTGATAATAAATCAAATTGAATTTTCTTAATTGATTTGATACTTTGAATCTTCATGGAGTTATTTCAACAGAGTGCTGAAATATTTTAGCAGCTTACCCCATTCTCAACGTTTCAAATGAGGAGAGGTGTCCTTTATTTATAGGTTTTAATGCTTAATGGATTGATGGATGATTCAAAGATAAATAAATGAGATTGATTGTTGAGTAGAGCCATTAGATCACTTTTAACATTTGATGGATGAGATTGAACCTCCTTAATCATTATAACTTCAACGGACCTTTGAATTAAATGGGCATAGCTAAGCCTAATGAACCCCAATGGCTTTATACAATAAACTTAACGCTTATAAATGATCCAAGGAAGCTCATGAAGACAAAAAGACCCATTGAAAGGCTTTTTATGCTTAGACAATTGAGAAAGGTCAAAAGGAGATGGACTAATCAAACAATGCCTATTTTGAGCCTATTAAGGTAAATCTTCCTAATACATCCTTAAAGTTAGGCTTAACTCCTTAGGCACTACTATGAGTCCAAGAAGCTGGTTTAAGATATTAAATTGAATTAAAAGCCTAATTATTAAAATAATCCTTTATAATATATTTGCCTAAGTACATGGAGAGAATAACTCATGCTAATTAGCTTATGGGCCAAATGCTTAATCTTGTGTATGGTAGTGGCTAATCTACCTTTATTTCTTCATTTTGTTTGACTATGTAATCGTATTTTATCGAGAGAGAAAAAGTTCCTCATGTTATCCCGATAATTTTAAGTAACTTATCTATGTAATGTCATGTTTGGTATGAATAAATAGTTTAGATTGTAATATATTGGAACTGGATGAAATGGAATTGAATTAAATTAAGATCAGATTTATAATCCTTTCATATGCTTGAAAATGCCCAAAGAATAGAAAAAAATGTTTAAAAATACCTTAATTATTGAATGTCATAGTTAGAGTGAAGGTTAAATGAGTAATTTTACTTTTTTCTTTTTTGCCAAATAAAATTTTTATCTATTGATAATTACCCATTCTCAAACTAGATATACTGGGAATTACCATAATCATCAGGGATAAGCTTTAGAAGGCAGGATAGGGGGTTTAACTACCAATCTAGCAGAAACATCCCCCTTCTTATATTTGAAGCTATCCAATCAACAACATAATTTACTTTTCTACAAATTTATCTAAAAGAAAACTAGTTGATGGATTGAGCTAAAAGTTTAATCTCATGCACATAGGGACTTGAAGCCCAATGTACTTCGTTTATGGACTCATTAACAGCATTTACTAAAGGCTAATAATTGGATTTAAACAAAACCATAGTCCACCTTTTATCTCTAACTACCCTAATTGCATGTGCGAAGGTATAGGCTTTTGTCTCTTGGTAGAGCAAGACAAAACACATCTGGTAAAACCAAACACTAGCTATCCTTCATTATCTCTTACAACACTTGCAATGGTCGATTAATATAAACTCGAAAGCTACAATGCATCAATTTTTATCCTTTTCCCTCACCCAATAGACTTCTTGCTCTCGAAATCGTCAACTACAAGTTAATCTCCACCTTGTCAAAGACCGCTTCACATCTCATCTTCTAAATCTACCATGCAAAAATAGTAATCTTTGTTTCCGAAGCTTGTCTCTTGTGTGGTGGTAGTGAATGATCTAAGATTTGTTCATCAAACCATTCGTGAAAAAGGCCAATTTACACTTCTTCCACTCTTAGACCTATTGATCCAAACTAGACCACTTCCACCCATTTACAACCAAGGAGAAGATGCTCTAATGTCCTCGCTTCGATGGAAAAAGGACGACACAATGAGTTAAAGGCTCTTCTTTGGAACAGACGATCCATGGTTAAGACTATGTTGGAAAGAACTCTCTAAATAAAGAGCTGGATTTTTAGCAAGACTTCAATTTTCCATACTTGTTTCCAAAGATAAGTCAATATTGCTCTTGAACTCGTAGAAAGATGTTATGCTTTCAAGCAGTTGAGTTGCAATAGTCCCATTGTGTAAACCAACATAAGATAATCATTGACTTCATAGTCACTATCGTAGATGTCATTTACAAAAGGCATCCACAATAACTCGTTTGAAAGTAAATAGTTCATATGAGAATATTGATAAATTTCATATAGAACTTTAAAACATTTTTATATAAATATTGTAAGCCCTGCAACCAGGTGTTCGGAGTTCAGTATATAAAATTTAGAGTAATTAAGTAAGTTATTCGATCAAGTCCAAATTTTATAATAAAAGTAGAAATATTAGTAAAAGTGATCCTGTAAATTTAGATTTATGAAAATAAGTAATAGATGATTAAATATTATAATATTGAATTATAAGTATATTATCTGTTATTTATCAGAAATGTGTAAAATGAGTTTTGATAACTAACGAATCGATAGAGATAAATTATATACACACTAAAAATTATAAAATAATATAAATAATATTTAGGAGTATTTACTTGTACTATATATGTATTTATGTGAAGGTAAAATACTTAAAATTACTTAAAATACCTAAATTAAGCTAAAATAACACTAAATAATTAAATAAAATTCATAAAAATTATAAAAAAAATCAAGAAAAATATGGAATGGTTTGGAAATGGAGCATGGCATATTGGAAATGGAGAATGGAACTTAACCAATAGAAATTGACCAACTAAAAAGTGAAAAAAAGAAGAAAATAAGGACACTTAGCAATCCAAAATTAAAAGAAAACCCAAAACCCTTCTGTAAAAATCAGAAAAGCCCTATCAAAACTTAATTTAGATAGTTAGGAAGTTGGAAAAAAATAGGGAAAGGTGAGAAAATAAGAGAAACCAATTTTAAGAAAAATATAGTGTAATTAGGGGTTATAAAAGAAACCTATGACAAAACATAACTTGGGAATGGACAATCATCACCATTGGATGGTGGAGGCAGCACCTAACCTGGTCGATAAAGCCATGGTGGTTGGAGCTAGTGATGCTAGTGAGCGATTTCCTTTCAATTTTTATTTAATTTATTAAAAATATTAAATAGTTATGAAAAATTACGAAATTTAGTATTTTGGATATTTTACTATTTAGATTTAAGAAAAATGTCAATTTGATAAATTTAGGCCTTAGAATATGCAACTCTTAAGATATGACCAAACTCAAGCTAATTTTCGATTTAGATTTAAATAATTTTAATGGTATAGTTTTGATTTCAAGATTTTTGTGTAGATTATTTAGGATATATATTATAGTGCCATGAAGAGTTTTTCCTAAATTTAATTTTCCAAAATTTTACTTAATTTTTAGGCCTTAAAATCATACATAAAAGATAATATTTGGGCTCAATTTCGTAATTTAATGTTAAATTGGTGGAAATTATGATTTATTATGTAATTAGATATCCTTAAAATGTTAGTTGCTAATGAAGAATAGTAATTGTGGAGTTTGAAGTGTTAATTGTATATAATATGCATATTATGTAGTAAATATGTAAGTAAAAAGGATTAATTAAGTATAATTAATTAAATCAATTTTGTGATTTAGGATTAATTAAGTATAAATTATGATTTAGGATGAATTTAGACATTTTGAGATGTTAGTTGGTGGTGAGAGATAATATTTGAAGTGTTAAGAATGTTAGACATACATATTATATACATATTAGGTAATAATGTGTAATAAGTAAATATATGAAATTAATGAATAGAAAAATACTAGGTTAAAATGATAATATGATAATAATAATATACAATAAATTTGATATGAAATATAATTTTAGATAATTATATAAAAAATGTAATTTTTTCTCACATTGAGAGCTAATTCGATAGTTAAATTAGGAATACAATATACTATACCTACTAGAACATTGGTTACGATCTAAAACGAAGATTTATGATGCCTAAATATAGATAGATAAATTTCACATAATGATTTAGAAGGAATTTCTAGAGTTTACAAATAAAGACAGTAACCAGAAGTTAAAACACAACCAAAATTCTGAAACAGATTAAAAAATTGAATTAGAAACTGGTTTAGAATTAGCATGGTTATAAGAAAGATAGAACTTGAACAATTAAGTGAGACTATAAGTTTAAACTAAAACTAAGGATTTAACCTAAATGTGGTAAAAACCTAAACTATAGATAATAATTAACTAAATTATAAAATAAAATATATTTATGATGGTTATATAAGAACTAAAACAACATTCGTATTATAGGGATTATCAGTGATGGTCTACTATAAGTCACACTTTGAGTAAGCAAGTACAAAGTTCGGGTAAGTTGGGATTAATACATCGCTATAGTTCAGAGTATTGTTTCAAAGTACTCAGAGGCTTAAAATTATACTTGTTTGTACTTGAAGGTAGTTTGATTATATGCATACCTGTGTGTATGTGTTCTTGATTGTACAGTATACTATTGGTTTGTTGTATTAGTTTTCAATTGTTATGTATTATGTGATATGGATTGATTATCTTAACTGTACTTAATAATTTATAGTTTGTAAAATTAACCAGACAAGCATTTTAACCCATTAGGGGAAATATTTAGGATTCTCTAACCAAATACTAACCCTTTCAAAAGGGATTGTAATGGATACAATAATTTGTCCTTTCTTCATTCTTAGTCGAACTAAGTGACAAAAGAGGAGGTTATAGTAAGGGTGAAGTCAATAGTTCGAAGGTAGTCGTAAAAAGAGCGATGTCTCAATTGTACAAGCCTAGGTTTGGTTGTAAACTATTGAAATATGCATTAAACTCTTCAACCTAAATTAGAGTTAGTGTAATTTCTCTAATCTTACAACAAATCGGATAATGACATGCAATGTCATTTGCTTGTTGCGTTGCATTAAAATAATTGAATGATAACCCTGTTAGTGCTTGATGTAGAGTCTTATGTCTCCTTCTCAACTTACTCTGCTGTTGGTTGCCTACATCTCTATAGATGTTGTTGCAGATGTAGCTAGGAAGCAGCCTTATAATTACCTCGAAACTAGTAACTGCTGGTTCTTAAGGAGTTAGTATTAAAATTGAAGAATAGATATACTACTAAGGTGTTAGTTTTTACTTTAGAATCTTCCATTTTTAAATAAAGTATTACTTAGATAATATAATGTTATGAAATCACGTAAATATTAATTATAATATTTGAATTTTAGCATATATTTTTCATACATTTTTAGGTAAATAATTTGTTCAATTTGTAAACCATTTACTTCAAAGTGAGTTAGTCGTGGACGCTTTGGGTAAATCAAGTTTAAAATAGTGGTTGTAAGGTCAGTTTCTATCCTATAATGGTTTGCACAGTATAATTGTTATAACTCTAACGCTTTAGAGTGTAATTGATACATATTGTCTTAATATCCCATAAGATATTTACATATCATAATAGTCTAAAATAAGTAAATTTTATACAATTGAACTCACATAACTAAGAGTTATTAGCAAAACTCCCAAAAACTCTATTGTTTTTTCAGTTTATATCCTCACTCCCTTAAAGGTCTTCAAAAGGAACTAATCTTTGGATAATTAAAACGTAGCATCTCAGTTAGCACCTACAAGAAGATCTACGAGAGTATGAGTAACCAATAACTCAGTAAGTAGGAATTGAGACATAAGACTGTACAACAGACACAAGCAAGATTCTCAAATAATTAATTAAATGCAATGTAACATGATAATGTCATCACACAACGTTATTTGGTCTATTGTGAAATTAGAGAAATTTCATCCGCTTTAATCCGGGTTTGAAGAGTTTCAACGCGTATGCAATAGCTCATAACCAAGCCTAAGATTATGTAATGGAGACATCACTTCTCTTGTGACTATCCTTCAAACCTCTGCCCTCATCTTTACCACAACCACCTCTCATGTTACTTAGTTCGACTAAAAACGAAAAAAGAATTATTATGCTATAGCGCTGTCCCTTTCGAAGATATTAGTATTTGATTGGAGAATCCTATTTGTTTCTTAAGGGATTGCAATGCATGTTCAATTAAGGTGTTTAATTCAAATATAACTAAGTCTAGTTTAGGGTGATCAAATAATTTCACTCAACACAAACCATAGCGAACCATTGCAACAAAAGATTAATATATAACCAAAATTTAAAGACACACAAGCAATTACTTATAAGCATAACCAAATACAATCCTAAGCCTTTAAATACTATAATATAGTATTCCAAAATACAGTAATATATTAATCCCAACTTACCTAAAGTCTTCGATTTACTCACTTAAGTTTGATGTAGGGTCATATCATCATCACTCACTCTTATAATATAAATACTTTTTTAGTATTTATACTCTTATTACATACAAGCTTCAAATCATAATTTTATTTAGTTTTCCAAACTTTATATTACTTATAATCGAACTAATCCTAAACTACTTTTTGATTTCGTTTCTAAATTAATTCTTGAATTAGGTTGGAATTCAGCTTTTAGTTACAATTTTCATACGTAAGCCTAGGAACTCCTCCTAATCCAATTTATGAAGTTCATCTAATTATATTTGGGTTCACTAAGTCTCCTATTTAGCTCATAATCGATACTTTAGTCTGTATTATACACCCTCAACCTAATTCAACTTTTGAATTTGCTTTTAATGTGAGAATATCTTACATTTTAACATAATTGCCTAAATTTATGTTTCAAATCATATATATATATATTCTATTGTTAGTATCATAGTATTATCAATTAATTCTAATACTTTTCATCCACTTAATTTCCCATTTTCACATATTATCCATTATCACATAATTCACTCAATGCACATACCTAATATACCTAACACTATAAATACCATCTTCCATCATCAATTAATATTTCAAGATGATTAACTACATCTTAAATCAGAATTTTCATCTATCTAATAATAAATCACAAAATAAGCTTAAGAAATTACCTTTTATTTATGACTTTAAGGCTTAAAAATTAAATGGAAATTTGGAAAATAAATTGTAAGAAAAACTTTTCATAATAATATAATATATGCCTTAAATAGTATACACAAAAATTTTGGGCTCAAAATTACATCAATAGGGTTATTTAAAACAAAAGCAAAAATTAGCTTGAGTTTAGTGATTCATTAAGGGCAGTATATCTTGGGACTTAATTCTATCAAATCGATATTTTCCCTTAAGTCTACACACAAAAATACTTCATAATACTAATTTTTATAATATTTCACATTAATTCGATATTTTTAATAAATTAAACAAAATCGTATAGGAATTTGAACTCACCTGAACAACTAGCTTGTAGCTACCTCTGGCCACCCTAAGGCTCTCGACAGAACTTAGCGTGTGGGTCATTGTATGGTGGTGGCTTTGATCTTGTCTCAAGTGGTGGTTTAGAGTTGGTTTCTTGTTTAAGCCTTAATTATACTATATTTTTGTTTATTTTTTTATAGAAATGCCCTCTCTTCTATTCTGACCTCTCCCTTTTTTTTTTTTTTAGTCTTTAACTGCCTAAAATGAGTTAAGATAAGGGTCCTCATATTTATAGATTGAGTTCAGGTTTTCTTGTAATTTTCCTTTTTGCCAAGTGTTCATTTCCTTTTTCTTTTGCCTCTTTTAAGTGTCTCATTCTTATTTGTTAATTTCCATTCTCAATCCCTAGCTTGCCACACCATAAATACAAACATTTCTACACTTTTTACATATTTTTCTTAATTTTTATTAATTTTCTTTAATTATTTTAACATATATTAGGTATTTTAAGTAATTTCGGGTATTTTCACCTATACGTAAATATATATAGTATAAATAAATACTCCTAAATATTATTTAAATTATTTTATGATTTTTAGTGTACACATAATTTATCTCTATCGATTCGTTAATTATTAGAACTTGTTTTAAGCGTTTCTGATAAATAATGAATAATATACGTATAACTTAATGTTATAATATTTAATCATTTATTTTTTTAAATTCAAACTAACGGGATCATTTTTACTAATATTATTAATTTTGTAGTAAAATTTGGATTCGATCAGACAACTTTTATGATCACCATAAATTTTATGTACTAAATTTGAAATATCCAATTGCGGGACTTACAAAAGGTCCTGTCTTGATCTCAAGTTTTCTTTTATTTTTAATGTAATGTTATACCAATTTTGCAAAACATATACCGTTCCTTGCAAAAGGCCACACAATGGAGTCAAATCCTCTGCTTGAGACTAGTATGTTACTTGCATACTCTACTTCTTTTTCATTCAGCACTTGTCGAATTCTATTCTTGTACCACCAATGTCTTTCTTGGTCTATTAGATTAGTAACCTTCGTGTTCATAGGACTTTCTTGTTTAGGAATTGGTTTCTATCCTTCAATCGTAGGAACCCAATTATCCAACTGGACCTCAATCCTTTCCCTTATTGCCACTTGCAAGAAAGCCCCATCAAATAGGATTTTCTTCCCTTCAATAATAAGATTCAGCCCCCAAGAAGCCTCTCCTCCTCTCATTGCCTTCTTAAAATTTGTAAAAAGAAAGTAAATATCTTTTATGACTATAACCCATAGGGCATTTGGCTCATTTTCGATCCTCTAAGCCAATTTAGTCAGTAGCATTAGATTGTAAGAATCTTCTTTAGCACATGTCAATTTCTCTTAACTAGCCCAGTGTATGCATCCTTCTCTTTTCCTCTGGCTCTACCAGAACTTAGCAACCAGAGAATTTACTTTATTACACCATTTCTTCGAATAGAAGAAATGAGACATTAAATAGGTTGGGATCGCTTATACTTCTTTACTTACTTTATTCAGTAACCTTTGCTTCCACCCATTCAGTTTCTTTACAATTTTGTCTTTTACAAAACTTAAGGCCTCACATTTAGATCTATCCCATAAAGTAGGGAGACCTAAATATGGTCCAGGATCATCTATCACTCTAATACCCAACCTCTTATTAAACCTTGTCTTGACCTCCAATAGAGTGTTGTTATTGAAAAAAACTCTAGATTTGTTAAAATTTATCATTTGACCTGAGACTCTACAATAGGAATTAATAATCTAGTGAAGCACAACCACTTCCTCCTCTATGCTCTCAAGAAAAAAAAAGAAGTCATATGCGAAAAAATGGTGAGACGAAATAGGACAAGTGTTTTTTATAGATAACCCTTGTATGCGTCCATTACATACATGGCTTTTAATGCCTCTAGTTAAAACTTTAGCCATTGGGATGAACAAATATGGTGATGAAGGATCCCCTTGCCTTAAGCCTCTCTTAGGATTTACATGGCACACTTTCTTTCCATTTATTACAAGATTGAAATCAATCGTAAAAACACATTTCTTCACCTACACAACCCATTTTCCATCAAAATCATATTTTATGAGGACATTCTTAAGAAACGGCCTCTCAACTCTATCATAAACCTTATTCATATATACTTTTAAAGTACAAAAACACTCTTTACCACTCCTTTTTGTTCTTTAAAACAAAAAGCTTCATATGCTACTAAAATTTTCTCATGTATCATTCTTCCCAAAATAAGAGCGCTTTGTTTTTGTGAAATAAGCTTAACAAGAAAAGGTTTCAAATGATTGACCATTATTTTTTAGATTATTTTATCAAGAAAGTTGTATAGACTAATTGGTTTAAACTAAGACACATCTTGAGGATTAGGAACCTTTGGAATTAAAACCAAATCAACGCTATTTAAGGAAGAAGGGTGTGTACCTATTTCAAAAAATGCCTTCACAGCTCCTATGATCAACCATCCAATAATAGCCCAAAACTTTTGATAAAATACCCTCGAAAAACCATCAAGCTTAGGTCTTTAAGTCCACCTAATTGAAAAATTGCATGCTTCACTTCCTCCTCCCGCATTGTAGCACATAGGATTCTGTTCATTTCCTCACCAACACAACTATCCAAACAATCTAAGCACTCGACATTTTCTATTTTATAAGAGACAGTAAATAGATTTTTAAAATAAGATTGAAACTTGCCAATAATTTCCTCTTCATCTTCCATCCAACTACCATCTACCCCCTTAAGATTCATTACCTTGTTTTGACTTCTTTTATCCATCGTAGTTCAATGGTAAAAGGAAGTTTTTTGGTCACCAAAATTCAACCAATTAAATCTTACCCTTTGATGCCAATATCTTTCCTCATTTTCCCACAAAGTGTTAAGTTTTCTAAACAAGCGTTCCTCCTCCAACATATCTAAGCCCTCTGAATTCTCTTGTAGACTAGCCAAATCTTTTAGAACTTTATCAATCTCCTTTCAATTGTTTAGAAATGCATCCTTACTCTAAGCTATCAATAACCTTTTACAAGCTTCTAGCCTCTTCAGTACATTATCCTAAAGTGAAACACAACTCTCGACACTATTATACCCATCTTCAACTACTATTTTACGTTCATTTGATGTTAGCCACATATTCTCAAATATAAAATGTTTCTTTCTAATCTTATCATTAGCAACTGCATTCACAGTCAGCACTACATGATATGATGCATCGTTAGTACATATTGAATACGACATCTTAGACATTGCTCAATCCTATCTATTGAAGGCAGGCCCTTGTCAATTCTTTCTCTTTTTAGTACATTTCCTTCTCTTTTATTAGACTTAGTGAAGACGGTCCCATCAAAACCGATGTCCTGAATATTTATATCCTCTATCATACTTCTAAAACCTTCAACCACTCTTCTTTCTAAACCCTTACCTCTATCCTTCTTATGTTCAAAAAGTAAGGAATTAAAGTCCACAATACAAAGCTATGGGAGTATAGTATCTATTACAAACATTCTTAGTTTATTCCATAGCTTTTCTCTCAGACCAAAGTCCATTGAGGAGTGAACCCAAGTTACTCTTCCAAAAATGTTACCGTTTTACCACTTGATAAAACTATCCACAAACTAATCATCCTCATTTAGTATTTCAACATCAACAATATTATTCAACTAAAGTGTTAAACCACTTGTCGTTCCTTGCCTATTAACATAAAAAGACCCATTGTAACGTAGCCTATTATGCAACCATTCTAGCCTACATTCATCATTTTTTGTTTCCATTAAGAAGACAATAAAAGCATTGAACTTATTTATAAGGCCATTTAAAAAATGAATTATCTCGACAGGCCAAATCTTTTGACAATTCCAACTTAGAAAGATCACGACCCCTATGTAACTATTCCAAGCCAACCACCAATGCCTATAAAATCACCACTATCCATCGGGACATCAAACTACTCCTTTACTTCTTCGTGCATAGTAGCGATTGATTTTTTTACTCGACCCCTTTCTTTCTTTCTTTTTTTCACACTTGTATTTTTTTGTACTTCTTTTGTTTTTCATTTTTTCTATCTTTTTTCACACTTTTTTTTTCCAAATTTCCACTTTACTCTCATGTTTTTCAACTAAATCACCATCAAAGCTCATAGAAGTTCCCATTACTTTCAACTTTTTGTAAGGCTCTCTTCCTCAAAGTCACGAGATCTTTTTAGGTACAACTTACTCAAAGCATTTGTTAATACGTTTGTTCAAAGCTGTTAAACAACAAGTGACTAACTAAGATTAAGATCATCTTTTATAGTGGACAAATTAAAATCTAGGTCAACCGTAGAGTTCTCTTCTACCTAAGATTGCAGTTTAGTTGGTTGGATTGGATTGGATTGTTGAGAATCAGGGCTAATTATTTGGTGGACTATTAGTGAAAGTTATTTTTGCAATAGGTACTTCTTGGAGTTTTTGTACAATTGATTCATAAGGACAACAATTGGGTATTGTGTTTGGGTTAATGTTTTCCTTCAAATGGTAGTTTTTATTCTATGTGTGCTGTGTTTCTGACGGGTTACCAATCTCTAGACCAATCACTTGCTCCTGCCTCCGAGGCCTCTAATCTTTCACTAGGAGGATCTCTATTGTTAGCCTACTAAAGACGAGCTTATATACATGGAAGGGCTATGGACGAACTCTTCAAGGGCTTAACTTGGACACACCCTATTGTGCTTGAACTCTTGCCTAATTGCTGACTTGTCAAGTGCCACAACCAATTTGCTAAGTATCGAGGTCGACCAGCTAAGTGCCAAGGTCCAGGACAGTATACATCTAACTCTACTATTCTAGCCTACTGAACTGTAGTATGATTCAATCACTTTAGCAGCTCCCAACACAACTCATCAACAATAGCCCAAACATTACCTCTACTCAACCATAGTACCCCAAGATCTTAAAATGTGGACCTAATCACGGCATGCTACCTATCATTCCTTTTATTGACATTGTACTACATTCTTTTGTATTATTTGTCCCTTTTTACTCTTTTAGCAATGTACCAAATTAGTATTATTATATTAACCTTTATTGCAATTGCACATATTTCCTTATTACCCTAGGAACTTCCTATAAATAGTCCTTTGTCTTTTGTAGCTAGAATCATCTTACACCTTTGACAGTTGTTAAATATATTTATTCTTACAAGATACCATCCTCCAAGTACATTTCTTATACATTCTTATATAATCTTGCCAAGTTGCTTGAGATTAGTGGCAAGTAAATCTTAGTATTAGCTTATTCATCATATCAGGTAAAGCATTAAGTTGTGTTGTATTTGTTGGTGCATTATATTTTTTGAGTAGCTCTAGAGCTACTATGTTCGTTAACTTTTTCATCCCTTCTTCTTCGCTACTTTGAAAGACTCACTTAGTTATTACTTCCTACGATAAGTCCTAGTGATCAACTTAGCTTCTAGGCACATCAGTTTCTATAGAACATTTGGTATGCTCTTTTAAGATGACTGGTTTAAGTTTTAGTATAGAGTTAGTAGAATAACGTGTGACATATTTGTTCTTCTCACAAAGAGGTTAGAGTTGTAGAGGGTTTACAGGGTGTAAATGATTTGTTTTCCTTAATTCCTTTTGCTGATTTATCTGTTCTTGAGTATTCTAAGCTTTAACCATTGCAGCTTTAAGACTCAAACCCATATAATCATCCATTAATTTTTTAGAACAACAATTCTTACTTATATGTCCTAGTCTTCTATACTAGAAACACTAATAATTCAACCGCTTATACTTTAAAAATACTCTATATCTCTCCCCTTTCCTATAATTTACCCAAACACTTGCTTTCAAGGTTCTTCAGTTAATATTTTAATCTATAACCTTAGAAACTGTAAGCCCTAAAAATAAATCAAGTAATTGTAGGATCGAATTTAGTATACAAAGTTTAGGGTGATCGATTAAAGGATTTGATCAAACCTAAATTATAAACTATAGTTAGAAATATTAGTAAAACTGACCTCGTAAACTTAAATTTAAGGAAATAAGTAATAAAATAAGAGACTGTAAAATTTTCGAATTTTAAGTATATTACTTGTTAATTATCAAAAAAGCGAAAAGTACAATTTATTAACTAATAAATTGCTAGAGATAGATTATGTGTATACTAAAAATCATAGAATGACCTAAATAATAATTAGGAATGTTTACTTGTACTCCACGTATATTTACGCATAAATAAAAATACGCGAAATTACCTAAATTGTCTCAAATTAGCTAAAAATTTACTAAATAATTAAAGAAAATTATAAAAAAAATTAAGGAAAAATAAAAAAAAAATCATGGAAAGGGGGAAAAAACTAGATCAAGTCATGGCAGCAAAGGAAATAAGAAAATAAAATTAACCAATAAAAAACAAGTGACACAAAAGGCAAAATGGAAGAGATATGGCATTGTCTTGTCCTAATTAATGTATAATAATTCCTACAAGGCTCTATAAATAGCAAGAAAATTTACAGAGCTCATTTGGTCAGTTGGGAATTGGGAAAAATTAAGAGAAAAAATTAGGATTTTAGAAATTTGTCTCAAATCTGTACAGAAAGAGTAAGAAGGTCGAACCCACACACCACCACCACCAGGAACCGAACCACCATCACTACCACCACCCCACTCCAAACCTACCGCCTAGACCGGCCGATACACCTGAAATGGTGTTGGAGGCCAAAAAGCTATTGAACTATGTAAGTCTCACATCTTCTCCGATTTTGTAAAATTTCTTAAAATTATTTATTTTGCCTAAAAAATTATGAAATTTATTATTCTGAGGTTTTATTATATGTAGATTTAGGGAAAAATAATAATTAAGTTTAATCACGTCTGCAAATATAGAGTTATCAAGAAATTAGATAAAACCAAGCATAATTAGAATTAGAAATAAATAGGCTTAAGAGTGTAGTTTGGAGCTCAAATTTTTTCTGTAGAATGCTTAAGTGATATAGAATAGTGTTATGAAGCCGTTTTTTTTTTAAATTAATTTTTAAAAATTTTAAGTAATTTTTTATCCATAAAATGATGAAAAAAATGGATAATTTTGGCTTAATTAGGTGATTAAATGATTAAATTACTTATTTATAAGATAATTAAATGCTTAAGGATGTTAATCTCTGATGTGGAAACCTAATCCTGGTCTTTAGAGTGTTAAGTGTAATTAATATAGGAATTATATGGTAATTGTAAGAAATTAGGAATATGTGAAATTGAAATTTTAATAAATATGAAAAAATTAGGTTAATTTGAATAATATAATAATAAAATCAGTACATAATAAATCTGAAACAAGATTTAATTTTAAGTAATTGGATAAAAAAATGTAAAATTTTCTTACATCAGAAGTAAATCTAGTACCTCAATTAAGATTAGAGTATACCGAATATGTCAGAACACTAAATTAAGATCCAGTGTGATATTAGAATACTCGAGCTTAATGTGATTAATTTCACATTAGGATTCGAGCGTATTTAGGATTCCTCATAGTAAAAAACAATTTAGAACTAAAACTGGAATCTAATTTAGAAACCGAACCCTGAGCTAAGGTAGAGTGAATTATTAATAAATAATAGGTATATATAGAGAAGTGAGTTAAATTATAACTTAAAATATGTATCATCAAAGTATAAGTAATAAAAAGATGAATTTATATTATAGGATACTCGAAGGCAAATCAACTTGCAATTAAGTGATTGGGTAATTGAGAATTCCAAGTAAGTTGGGTTTATTACTTTACCATATTTAGAGTACTATTTTAGGATACTCGGAGACTTATGATTATGTATGATTGTGATTTTAAGTAGTTTATGCATGTGCTTGTGTATCTGAATTCGTATTATGATTGATTGTTTATTATGACTAGATTGGTGTGAAATTGTCTAAACACCTTAAATAGAACTTAATCTTAATCGACTCTAATGCCCTAAATTGTCATGCATTGCAACCTTTTAAGGGATCATTAGGATTATCCAACAAAACATCGACACCTTCGAGAAAGATAGCGTTGGATAGCAAATTGGTCTTTTCCTCATCCTTAGCTGAACTAAGTGATAGGAAAGGAGGTTGCGGTGAGGATGAGAGCATTGGTTTAAAGGATAGTCTTAGAAAGAGCAGTATCTCCATTGTACAAACCTAGGTTTGGTTATGAGCTGTTACATAACATGAAAACTCCTCAACCTAGATTACAGCAGTTGAAATTACTCTGATTTTGCAACAAATCGGACTATGTTGTGTGATAACACTTGCTTTTTGCATTGAATAAAAAAATAATTGCTTGATAATCTTGTTTGGGTTTGTATACATTCATGAGTCTCCGGTTCAACTTACTGAGTTGTAGTTACTCATACCCGTATAGATCCTTTTGTAGGTCTTGATCTCTGAATATTCTTAGTAAAATGCTGCCTTACAACTATCTAGAGGTTAGTTTTTTTGAAGCCTAAGGGTGTGAGTATCAATTCGCCTAGTAGTTAATGTATATCTAGAGTCTCATTAGTAGCTTAAGACTGAAAGATTGATAATTGATATGTAAATTAGTTGACTGTTATGATATGACGTAGAATCACCTAAGAATTTTACTGTAATGTACATGTAATTATATATACGTGTTGACTTGAAGCTTTAATATTTACTGTAATTTTAGCTAAATTTTTAATTAAACTGTTTACTTCAAAGTGGGGAGTTGTTGATGTCTTGTGTAGATCATGTCTATAATACGTATTATGAGGTTAGTTACTATCATGGGATGGTTTACACGGCAGAACTGTTGTGACTCTACGGTTTCGGGGTGTAACAGAAACACTCTTCTCTCTCCCGAAGGAGATACAAGTGGCTCAACCTCCAATACCTCCCTAATACATTTTCTTATTGATAAGGCACTATTTAAGGTCAAATTACCAAGCTTTAGACCATGAATATGAACCTAAAAATCTATTTGATTTAGTAGGATCCCTTTGAAGTTCCACTCACTATTCCAACATCCCATCACAATACAATGCTCCAAAACAAACCAAGGTGTCTCACTCATTAATTTGTCTACATTTGATTGGTTTTCCACACTTAACATGTAAAGATTAGACCCTAAAAGGAAATCAATCCAACACAGTAGCCCTTCCATGTCTATTTAAAAGATTGATAACAGCTAATCTACTTAATGATTTGTTAGCTATAGTTGTTGCTACTACAACAGTCCCTTTGATCTTATCTTCCTTACTTCATTAAGGACTGGGCTATTTAGAGACTTAGATCTTGAAGAGGAAGCCATCTACAAATCAAAAGCAGAAGAATTAGTCTATGTGTAGTTAAAGAAAAGCAGAGAGCTAGATGCAAGGTTAGAGCTCGATACTTAATGGGAGGAAACAAATTAGAGAGATGAAAGAGACTATCAAGATTTAGATCCAGACGAATCTACTACTCTATTAATGGAAAAACTTCCTTTTTTTATATGAAATGTGATGCTAAGTGAATATTGATCCAATTATCTTTTAAGACTATAAGAACAAGAAGGCAATGAAAGAGGAACCGATGTCACAAAAATTAGTATAGAGCTTAAAATCATGGATGAATTGCGCAATTGTTTGGTGAAGTGATATTGCAAGTTATGGAAAAGCATAGAAAAATGATGTGAAGAAAAAGAAATGAAAACTATTTTTTGACACATACCTAAATGGTGTGAAACAAACTCCCTAAACGGTGTAAAATAAACCTCCCAAATGAGTGGAAAGTCTCTTTCTAGAAACTAAAGAGAGAGAAGACTTTGTGCTGCATTTTAAAGTAATTTTAATTAATAATAATTAATGAGGGCAGAATGAAATCGCGATTTTATTTTTTCAAAGTCGAAATCAAATTTCTTATTGAAGTTAGAATTGTTAATTTAATGAAATTACGATTTTACCTTTTAAAATACACTTCTAAATATGGAGAAAGGAAATTGAGTCTGAAATTGTTATTCTGTTCTGTTTTATTTTGGTATTGTAGATATCTAATTTTTGCTTTCTGTAGTTCTAATTTTGTTTTTTAATAGGGTTCTAATTCTAAAATAAAAAATAAAAATTTTGAAAAAATTGAAAAATGATAAAAAGAAAAAAAATGAAATAAAGAAAAGAAAAGGTAAATATTTTAGGAAAATAGACTTTTAGAAAATAAATTATTTTAGGGTTAATTAGTTTAGTTTTAGTTCAATTCAAATAATTATTTTAAAGAGTATATGGTTTAAGTATAATTTAATTGTACTAAAAATTAAGGCACAAGCCAACGGTATAATAGATAAACATTGGAGTATTGATATTGGGGTGGCTTGAAGTTATGGGTTTAAATCTCACTAGATACTTATGTATCTTTTATTTTTTACAAAAAGCAAGTTGAATGCATGAGATTCATATCTAATCAAAATCATTTGAATCTAATTTGATTTTTATTAAATTGAATTTGAATTGATATAAAAAATTCGGATTTAGTTTAATTTTTATCAAATTAAATACGATTTAATACTATTTGGTACGATTTGATTTGGATTTTATAAATAGGAGCACAGGCATAAAGGAAAATCCACTTTCATTTGATCACCCTAGACCACCGATCACTTGATTCATTACCATTGTACCTTACGCCCATTCCCAAGACGCCCGACCACACCGACCAATCCGCCCCTGATCCAAACAACCGAAGCTCTACCTACAATCAAAAGCCGACAGCCCCTGGACATTGAACTGCATGCCAACCAGAAAACTCCAACATAAGACATGTCCCCTTCACGGCCCCCTGACTGTCTAGTACTTACGTCCACTAGCCATGCCCCTGACCAATGCCCAATTGCCTGAAGCTCACAGTAAACACATAGCAGCTACTGTTTACGCGTCTTCAAAACACAAACGTCCAATCACGCTAACTCTAAGCAGCAACTCCAGTTGCGGGCTCACGTCGAATGGCAACCTACATCAGGCCATACTTTACTTCACTTTGTATCCATTGCAGAACTCCAGCATCTTTACAAACAGCCACGGCCTAAAGCATGTCTGATGCCCACTGCTACGACCTCTTCGTCGACAGACAACACCGAACACTGTCACGCGATTGGAACATCATCCCCTTTACTACACTTTCACTCACACACCCAAAATCATACTCCATCACTTAATGCCAACAACACCAACACGTGATATCAGTCTTGCACTAATGTGCATTTGACTTTCTTCTTCATCGTGTGCTTAATACCACTGCGGTTAACGAACCAAACAACAGTACAGCAGCGTCTTTTCACCCTTGATTCGACACTGATCTATAGTAACCTACGGATACTCCAGCGCCAAACATGTCCCATCCTTGCTACAGTACAACAGCATAACAGCAACTCCAGCCAGCGTCCAAGATTAAAACCATAGCCAACTCCCTAACGTCCAAGTCCCCACTACTACAGCAAGCCTACCGCCAGCATGCACACGTACGCCTAAATCACGTTCCGATCAATGACAACAATCCAACACACAAATACGCAGCACAGTGACTTCGCAGTAGTCCATAGCATGTTACTGACTTCGCTGCTCCGTCCCTGCCAAGCCCCAATTACAACAGTAGCTGCATAGATCACCGTGATACCCCGATCAGCACTGACTGTAACTCTACTCTCGCCTGAGCAAACACACGCTTGGAGTACATCGACCAACCGCACTATATGGCCAGCCACAAACAACCATGCACGAGCACTCCCATCAACCGTGCATAATCAGGTAATTCCATTGTTGGTTAGTTTGTGTTTGTTTTTATTTGATTATTATAATGTTATTAGTTCATTAGTTATTTAATAGTATATATATATATTATATATGTAAATATCCGAACTATTACTATTAAGCAACTATCTACTTAAATAAATTAATAATCTCAAATAATATACTTATATATGTTATATACCATCTTGTTCCTTTGTAAGTGCAATGTCTCTAAATTTTGAGGGTAAAATTGGAGAGAAAGAAGGAAAAAAAACAAAACGAAAATGATATTTAACCGAGGATCTTTTCTTGTGTAGCGACCCAACCCACTTTAGTAATGGGGTACGACAATGGGGTACTCAAAAAATGCATCGAGGTTTCCACCACGGAATATTGCAATTCTCTAACAGTTAAACAATTATTCAAAATGATGAGAGAGATAATTTATTAATCCAAGATGAAAATGCTTATGGTGCTTTGAAAATAGCTTTTGAGAGATAAAAAAAGGAAAAAAATTTTACATAATCTTTTCTTTTAAATAGATAATCAATTAAAAAAAATTCTTATTTTTCATCTATTTATCTGTGTATAGAACGCGAAAGAAAGTCCATATTAAGAAAAATCCACCGCGCTGAGTAGGCTTCATCGTGACGCACGATTCCCTTCGGGTCATACAATTGAGAGCCACAGAAAGCGTGGAATCAAATCGCGCATAAAAAGGGCCATGCGTCACTTTATCAAATTGCCTCCAATGGCATTTGATTGCTGTCGCTGTCGACCCAATGCGGTGACTTTAGGGAAAAACATCGTGTGAATTGATAGGTAGTGTATATATATTAAGAAAAATTTGATATATAATAATAAAGAAATATATTTTTAAAAAAATGTACCTATTATATTTTTAATTATTAAAATTTTATTAATATTTATACATTACTTATTGATCTGTATAATATACTAGTATAATTCTAACTTTTCTTGTCACATTATCCTATTAGAAGCCATCATAATAAAGAAATATGGATAAGGTTTTTTTATCCTTATTTGGTTTTCTATTTTTATAAGGCATAAATTGGTTTTTTTATGTGCATAGAATCTCCTATTTTATCTATTTATTTCTACATGATACTATGTAATCGATAGACATATTTATAAAAAATAAAATTAAAATTGTTAAAAGAATTTAGGGGTATAAGCATGCCAATCCTATTCATGAATTTTGTCTCAATATTTAATTGAGTTTAATGATTGAGTCAAGTGAAAATATATGATATTCATCTCAATTATAAGCTTAAAAATCTAGTTAAATCAAATTAAGTTCAAATATGAGCAAATTTAAATTGAGTTTGAAAATCAATATAATTTTAATTGGAAGAAACTTTTTTTTTAGACAAATAGACGAAATGACCTCAATTCAGTAAAATTCGAACTTGTTAGCTATCACTTCGAATTGAATTTATTAAAATTGTGAACTTGAATCATTTGACTCAAATTCGTTCGTAGCTTGATTGAGGTGTTGATGAGATGTGACAACTGACGATGAATAATAAAAAAAGGGGGAAAAAAAAAAGAGAGATACGAATTTGAGGGGAAAAATTGTCCACTTGGTTTACTTTGTGTATTGATGCAGGGCCACTTCCTGTTTTTCTACAAGTAAGGTCGGTGTGATGTGGATGCATGCATGAGATAGACACACACTATGAGATAGCTTTACTTTAACAGTGAATGCATGAGAAGCAACGACATTGTTGTTTAATGTTAAAATGGTTTGGTAGCAAGTCTCTTCTTCAATATGAATTATTGGTCTTTTATAGTAGGAGTTGTTGTAGTTAGCCTATTTAAGAGATGTCTCAAATTAACGGTATATGAAGAGATATCCTTAGAAAGAGGTATGAAAAAAAGATTGAACAAACTTGATATGTCAATAGGTGTGTATGATGGTGGTCAAACTCGATATTCTCGATTGTTCTTGATAAATTGTTTGTTTGATTTCTTGAAGACCGATCAAAGTAGAGTTTTAGCATTTGTTTGAAACTTGTCAATCTTTTAAATATTATAAATAGAAGAAGGAGTCTCCTATTTATAGAATTTAATGACTAATATTACCCACCAAATAGCTCTAAAATTGACGGTTGAGATTAAGTTTTATCATTAAAGTTTATCTCTTTGCTTTGCTTGAACTTATGCTAATTAAAAGAAGCCTATTTTCTTTTTAAATAAGTCTAAAGTATGCTTAAACCTCTTTAAAGTTTAATAATGTCAAACAAAACTCAACTGAGCTAAAAAAAGTTGTTTTTGAGTATACTTTTCACATGTGAAAATATTGAGCAAGGTCGAGATCAAAAAATCCAATCGAACCTTATTTTAATTCTATCAAGCTAGATATTTCTAAAATATTTCTAATTGGATCAATTTTTTAGGTTTTATCGCTTGCCTAAGATATTGATCCATGACATTAAAAAAGGATACGAAATTAAGGGGGAAAATTGTTCACTTAGTTTACTTGTGTATAGATGGAGGGCCACTTCCTATTTTTCTACTTGCAATGAGATAGACACACATGACGATATAGCTTTACATTATTAGTGAATGCATTAGAAGCAAAGACTCTAATGTTTAATATTAAAATGGTTTGTTAAGGCTATTGTAGTTTAATAACATTATTATTAGTCTTTTGTAAGATGGATTAGGGTTCAAATTCCTTCTCTTCTAAGAGCATGGTTAAAAAAAAAAAAAAAAATTTAAATGGTTTGGTAGCAAATCGCTTCTTAAATATTAATTGTTGGTTTCTAATTCCATCCAACAATAATGTCGTAGAGATAAAAGTTGCATGTTCCTAGCCTTTCTGCTCTGCTTTATTTGAGATTCTTGGATGAAATTTCAAACGTTGAAATTAATAAGAATAATATTAATATGCCTGTACTGCCAAGAGAGAAGTGGACCCGAGGTTGTACTTGGGAGGGAAAAAAAGAAAAATTTAAAACTGCTTATAGAACTTCGGCCTAAAAAAAAAAAAAAAAACTGCTTAGAGAACTTTCTGTTTACTTTTACAATGAGATCTTAAATCCTTTAAAAGGTCGATGGGAATCCTTGTTCTTCTAAATGCTCGTACTTCGGTTCCTTTTGCATAGGAGTTCTATGGTTCCATGAGGGATTTGGATTTAAAATTTTTTAAATTATAAATTAATAGTTATTATTGTCTAAACATTAGAAATATCATCAGATATTATTATAATATTATTTTTTATTCAAATATATAAATAACAACAATTACTAATTTATAATTTTAAAAAACTTTAAGAAAAAATAACTTTAGATGATTTATTTTCTTCTATAAGACATTTGTAATAGAAGTAATGAAAATTCAATGAGATCATTTAATATAATAACTGATGTTGAAATCATTATTGCATAATTTTTATGACCATATCGGGTTTTGGATCCTTTTAATTTACTTTCTTATATGGTATCGTCATTAGTTTTTGATCAAGATAAATTAATGTTGGAATCCTTTCCCCATGGTTAGCAAAAAAAAGAAAAAAAACCGTTTCTTGTGGCTTGCCTCAATTTACTTTGATGATGTCACACAAAATTATTAGATGAGATTATGAGGAAAAAGATAATATTACATGGTATTTTAAAATTTTACATAATCTTAACAATTAATTTATAAATTAAAGAAAATTAAAATAGAAAAAGTTAGAGAAAGTCTATTTTGATTATCTTAATGTGAATGTGAAATGACCCCATAATAACTCAAATATATTTATTTTTGTGTTTCTCAACTACAACATGTGTCGATATAAGAAAATGCACTGAGATGTAATATTTAAAATGTATTAGAATTTAATTTAATTCAACACTTCTATGATAAAGTCAACTGATGTGACCAGAAGCCATAGGAGATTTTGAGCGTGCAGACGCAGGAAGAATGACAGCCCGAGTAAGAAAGGAATGAAATTATAACTTTTCTATGTCCCTTTTGTTTGCTCTCATATGTGGCATCTAGTCAAGAAACTGATACATGAAGCAGTGAAGAAAGTCCTTCATGGCTGCTATAGCAACTGTTAGCTTCAGTAAATCTGGACTCAGAACATGTCTACCGTTCACATAAATCCTGTGATCAAGAACACGAACGCGGGAAAACGTACACCAGCGAAAATCTCCCGGACACCAAAAATCATGAATGAGAAACCTTCAAGGGGCTGAGCAAGCGTGCATCAAGCAAATAGTCATGGTGGTAGGCGTGGTCTGAAATAGATGGAACGATTTCATGGTGTTCACGACATCGCGTTCGGTCAAGGACTGCTGAGGGAGTCGGAATCTACCATAAAGGAATTTGGGCTTTCAAGTAATCTCAATAAAGTTATGAAGAGATACATGGATCTCGTATTGCTGCTCGCCGAAGCAGCTACCCACGGAAGATTTATCCATCCAATATTCCCCATAGGACTAATATCTATCACCAAAAATCAAGAACAGAACAGGTTAGGCCTCTTTGAACTATAAAATTTGCTGTCTAATTTCATAAGTTCCTCATCACACCTCGATGGAAGTAACAAAACCAAAAAGGAGAAGAAAAAGGGCACATATTCTACAAAAGTTTCCAGAATCAAGAGTAAAAATGACCAGCAAATCCTATTCCTTTGTTACAGTTTCCACTTATGTAGAACAGCAGCCTCGTTTGTTTGCAGCGCCAGAAGTATCAGCAACATTAATCGTGGTTCCATGACCAGGGACTGAGCTATTGGCTGCAGCTTCCTGAGCTGCCAAGGCCTTCTTGCTTATTATATGGTAAATCTCCGTCAGTATGGTTTGGAATGCCCTTTCAATATTTGTTGCATCTAATGCTGATGTCTCGAGAAAAGAAAGACCCTCTCTTTCAGCCATGGCCTGACCGTCCACTTCTTGAACAGCTCTGAGATGGTTTAAATCTGATTTATTTCCAGCCATCATAATGACAATGTTGGAATCGGCATGGTCTCTCAATTCACGAAGCCATCTCTGTACATTGTCAAAAGTTTGTCTCTTCGTTATGTCATAGACAAGTAGTGCACCAACTGCTCCTCGATAGTAGGCACTTGTAATAGCTCGATACCGCTCTTGACCAGCTGTGTCCCATATTTGTGCCTTAACAGTTTTTCCCTCAACCTGAATATACAAAGAAAATTGCATTAGCATCAGATCACATGCATTTGTTTCAAAGAAAAACCCTTCTTTCCCCCACACATCGATGAGCGAATGATATTTCCAATATTGAAGCATAAAAGTGGAATCATGAAAAGCACATTTTTTTGAAGATACTCCTACTCAGGTGAAAAATCATTTTCTCTGGCAGGATTATGGAAAAGGTGAGATCAGTGCGAGGCACATATCACAGTCAATTTTCTATAATGCACATATTACTGACTGGTGGTATGTAATTATTCGCAACATGACATGCCAAAACTTGTTATTTCATCATACGGTATCCCAAACATTCAATCACCAGTCAACAAATAAAAGGAACAATTCATATGCTGAAAGGCCCAAATTCACTTAGCAGTCAATACTTTTACTATGATACAAATTGTCTTCCTATCTCAATTTTTGGTTTCTATATGTACACAGCTTTTACTATCTGTAACTGATCCGAGTCTTTTCTGTACAGTGCTTACAAACTATAATGTTAACTAGATCTGAATTGATTTCTGTATAGCAGGGCCACATAAGACTTTTGTTTCATAGGCTCCTAATGTTGGCAAACATAAGACAATGAAATAATCTTGGCTGATGAAAAATCAAGAGTTCTCCAGCAATTTCTATCCATAAAAATAAGGCCAATTTTTGACATTCACATGAAGATCTTGGTGTACAACGTGTAGATATGTCCTGATAAATTGTGGATGAAACAATATTTTTAACCAAGTGTGAATAGGATAAGCCATGTAGTAAAATTCTGATCTTTGGTACAAAAGGATTGGCAGGCATATTTTACCCCAAACTATCCTATCTCCATTAGTCCTATCCTATCTTCTTCTTCTTCTTCCTTTTTTTTTTTTTTTGGTCGAATGTCCAAATGTGTTGCAACCTAAAGATTTATCCACAGGAAATCAGCAGGATCTAGCATCCGATGACAACCCAAGCCCATAAAGGCTCATACAAATAACTTTGATCACTTCAATAGTATCTTACACAAACAACTCAGTAGCTGATCCACAGGATGTTAACTCATTCTCAACAAGTCAGTATTGGAAAAAACAAATAGACAAAAAAGATGCATGTCTTTTCTTTTTCCTTTATTCAACAAAACTAACATTAGACAATCATCGAATGGCAATTCAAAACCAAAACAAAGTTTCCCTATCTTACCATGTACGAGCAAAAAGCCAAAAACAGGCGACCCACATTAAATAATACTCATAAATGACAATATCATGCTTACACGGACACCATTTAGGGTCAGCCGGCAGGGATATCGTATCTGAATTCTCTCTCCATAAGAACCATAGATATTTCAGCAAAACCTAATACTAACCGATCAACAAAATGCTAAAAAGTGAACAACACAAATCAAACAACAACATAAAAACACCAATCATATTTCAATTTCATCAACTTTTCAAGTACGAAGAAACCAGAAACTAACCTGAAGAGTCCTGGTTGCAAATTCAACCCCGATTGTGGATTTTGATTCCAAACAAAACTCATTCCTCGTAAACCTAGAAAGTATATTCGATTTCCCAACACCAGAATCTCCAATTAAAACGATCTTAAACAGATAATCATACTCATGGTCCACTCTATTTGCCATTAATGTTTCTTCCTCTTCTTCTCCTCTTCCACAAAAAAATCGATCAGAAAAACCTAATAAACAGATCCAATCGATGCTAGTTCAATGAAAAAAAAAAAAACAAACCCAGAAATTGTAATAAAAAAAGAAACACAAGCCATTAAAATACAGATAGGTCCTTACCTTAGAAGTATGTAAAGGTGGAACCTTTGATGAAAAAGGTCGATTTTTTGAGGAGAGAATGTCAAAATTTTCAACGCAGAGAGAGAAGAATTGGGAAATTATGAGGAAGGAATATGGAAATAATATGAAAGTAGTGGAAACGACACGGGGCGTTTTGGGTTTGAAACGGCCAGAAGGGAAGAAGAGTTTTTTAGAGAGAGAAAGAGAGAGAGGGAAGAGACTCGGAATAATTTTTTTATATTTTTAATTTTTATTTGGTGGGAGAATGGAGGATACGACGTCGTTTTAAAGAATCTGACAAATGAATAACGTCCAACTCGTGTGAGATGGCAACTGGTCATGTCAGGCTGGCGGGTGGTGGTTCAGAGGATGTTACTCTTCACTTTGGTGCGTCTTATGTTTTATCCAGGAAATTCCTTGTACATTCGCCAGGACAAGAAGAATTCCATGCAAGTTTTGCAATATTGGGTTTGATAGATGGGGTATTGTTAGTTGGTATCTCGATATACTAGTTAAAAACTTACCTTTTTAGTGCATATATAAAAAGAAGAATGTACAAATTAAAGATTAAAATGTAATACATTATAAAATATATCAATTTTACATTTATCTATATTATTAAAGTAGATTAATCTTTAAATAACCGTTATTTCTTAAAATTACAATTTAATCCTCAATATATTAATATATAACAACAAAACTAACTATTATATCAATTATAAATTAATTTAATAAGAGTATATCCGTACTTCTATATATACCATATTTCTTTCCGGTAAGAGTTCACTCTTCTCCCACTACTCTCTCTCGGAAATATTTTGTCTTTCTTATACTTCCATCCCAATCCATCAAAGACTAATCGAAATAGAGTTTGCTCTTCTCCCATTGTTCTTTATCTAGAAACTTTCTTTTAATCGTCCTCATCGTTCTTCTATTCCAATCCATCGATTATCATTAATGAAATAATTCAACATATTTTTAAACAGAAAACCTAGAAAAAGAAAAAAACTGACAAATTTCCACCCAAAATGGTTTTACACTTAAGGTCGAATGAATCCGCTGGTGATACTTTATTGAAATAGCAACAAACCTTGAACTTTGGAACCAACATGAAAGAACCTAGACCTAATTCTATAGATGTTAATGGAAGCATATTCATTATGAAAATGGATGACGGATGAGTTCATTGACAATTCTCTCCCCTTTGTCAACATCTATACTCCTCTCTCTCTCCTTCCATGTAGTTAGCGCTTAAGGCTTTGGCACAATATGCTGTCTTAATCAAATTGTTTCTCACACAAGTTTAATTCTTTTATACTGATTTAGGATATAAGGTTTAATGTCTACATTACTTTAGGGTATAAAATTTTGTGTGTTTACATTTGAATTTTAAATTTAAGGAAAAAAAATCAAATTCCAAAAAGTGTTTTTCACATTATCTTATAGAAAATTAAATTTTATTGATTTGGCAAAAGATCTATTTGAAATATAGTCTTTGCAACATAGGCTAAGCATGTTTTTTGGTTCTAATAATCATTGAAGAAAGAAATTCTATAAAAATTCTGAGGAGATGGATCTAGATTTATTACTACAGTAAGGGATTTTGTTATTTAAATGAGTTAACAGGGATATATCATGAATACAAAGTGGAGGAGGTGTGATAAGAAATTGCTGTTATGATTTTCTTAATGAGTAATATTCTTATTTTGAAGATTGGTTTATTGTTTTTCTTAATAAACTTTTCAATTTTTTATGGTATAACATTGGGAATTATATAGAGCAGATTAATTGATTAATTTAAAGAAGCATCATTCACTAACACATTTGGGTATAAACTTGCTTATTGTACTATTAAACTTTTGGGAATTCCTACTATTTTTTTCAAGTAAGCTGTTGATACTTTGCTTGGCTTTTTTTCTTATTCTTAGTTTTGGTTAATGATGCAATTAGAGTTATTAATTAAGATAAGGCGCATGATCATAAGAATTTGATTCCAATGCTACTATTCTGTTAAGATATGTAACAATAGTTTGGCTATTCTATATTCTCATAAGGTTTTACCACATAGCTTCTACTCCAAACGCCATACAATTACCATCAAAGGAGGAAAGTTTACGAAAAGATGAGATTATTTCTCTTAAATTTGGTTTGTCCTTTCCCTCTCTTTTGGCCTTTCTATTTTCCTTTAATTTTTCCCCTTAATAATAAGTATGAAAATTCTTAAACTTGCTCCTTTCATGAAAAGATCTTCTAGAAGTTTGAGTTGATGGCTTTTCATTGGTTATCAAATTAGGAGACTGTAGTGATAATTATGAAGGTGAAAGGTATGAATCTACACTCATAGAATGAATGAAGAGGATTTCTTTACTTCACAAGACATGGTAATTTATGCTTCCTGTGATTTTAATTTTAAAATTTAATTTTATTGTTTAGTTCAATTTCTTGTACATATATTTATGTCATGAACTGAAATTTAATGAATGTGTTCATGATGTGAATGATTATGTATTTTTACACACGATGGAATAGTGTTTAAATTTTAATGTTTTAATTGTAGTTTACTTTAAGCTTAAGACGGTTTGTAAAGAAATTTTATTTGATGAGTTGGAATTTTATTGAATATATAGTAAATTTATCAGTATTGGGATGGAGTTCTGTTGGATAAGTAGGTGAATTTTGTTGGATTTACGGAATTATAATTTTGAATTGTGTTGCTAATTGAGAATATTGGTGTTATGAGATGGATAAATTGATATTATGATTGTCATAATGGGTAAGAAATCTATTTAGTGAGATGGATCTTTAGTGTGCTACATTACAATTTGAAATTGCATAATTTGTTAGTTGATAACAAAAAGGGATTTTATAGATAATTAGTTTCAACCTTGATCGATCTTATATAACCTCCATCACGGGATTTTTTCTTTATGTAATTAGCATTTATCTGATTTTAAACATCTAATTATTTTCGCATAATGATTTTTAAGCATTGTTGATCAATTTCACACTCTAACAAAAGTCCGTTATATAGATTGCCTATATCATATTTATTGATATTGTATTCAATTATTGTGTTAAGCCTTTCGATTGGTTAGATTTGTTGTAGGCAAATTGTTGCTTGAGGTGTTGCCAAGCATCAACTTGCCAAGCACCAACCAACCAAGAAGAGACATGTCCACCTTTTCCATGAGATATAGAGAGAAAGAAGTTAGTGATAGAGGGTTCTAGCAGTGACAATAAAATGTCTCCTATATAAAATTGGTTCTATATAATTGAGTCACTGCATTGTATTCATATGTCCAATTATATTCATATATCCAATCGTTCTCTCTCTCTCTCTCTCTCTCTCTCTCTCTCTCTCTCTCTCTCTCTTAATAAGTAGTTAAAGGGAACATATTTTGATTTATACTATAATTTATAAAATGGGTTTGGGAGATTTGCAATTAAAATCATATAACCTTTTTTCTATTGTCAATACATATTCTAATTGCCAAAAATCATTTTTGCCATGTACCTTTTAAAAAATTTTGTGCATATAAATAAATAATTTATTGCTTTTTTAAAATGTATATATAGTTTTATAATCCTTTAAATCTCCTCTTAAATAATTTATTTAACAGATTTCCTCATCATTAAAAAAAAATTTCTACTATGGTTATTTAAATAAAATTTATTGTAATTTTTTTTCATTGTATAATGAATATATCTTATGGCATACGCAACACGGGTGCGTGTTTGCTAGTTGATATTTTTTTCAAAGATATTGAGTAAGACAAAACATATTATATCATATTTGTTTTATAAAATAAAGCTTTTGTGATGGATACAGCTCTCCTTAGATAATTCTTTTTTTTTTTAATTACCGCTTGCAATTACAACTATCACCACCATTGCGTCTACCATTTTCTATAATCGCTATCAATGCCATTGCTCACATCATTATGACCTCCGCTATCATTATTACCTCAAATACCTAATAAACCACCACAACATCATTATGACTGCTTAATTATGGTCGTGGTGATAATAGCATTGGTACTGAAGCAAAGGTAGTGGTGGTGGCTGGCGATGGAATTAAAAATGTAATTAAAATAAATACATGTTAACATGAATAATATGACATCTGTCGCTTTTGCACAATAAAAAACATATAACACTAAATAAATCTAATGTTGTACTTAGTGTATCAAATACGGTACAACGAACTTATTGTTCTTCTCATACTATGCTTTCTTGTCCTTTTTCTCCTATATTTTGTTGGAAATTAAACATTACCTTATTATCCTATCTTATTCTAATTCTAACGAGGAATGTTATATTATTTAGGACTTTTCCTTTTATATATCTGTTGATAAGCTAATGTGGGCCTCCAATGTCACGCTTTGAAGTAGTAGAGTTGTAACAGTCCTACCGTACAAATCATTTTAAAATAGAAGCTAACTTTATAGTTGTTATTTTAGACTTGATTTACATAAAGCATCTACAACTAACCCGATTTGAAGTAAACAGTTCATAAATTAAATAAGTTATTTACTAAAGTAAGTATGAAAATGTATATATACACTAGGATTCAAATGTTACAAATCATGTTTACAGAGTTTCATCATACTATGTTTCTTAAGTAATACATTATTCGAAAATGGAAGATTCTAAAATAAGAGCTAAGATCTTAAAAATATATCTATTTTTCAGATGTATTTCTTCACTCCAAAAAATTCAGCAGTTACTAGCTTCAAGGTAAATATAGGCTACTTTCTAGCTAACACCTACAACAACGTCTATAGGGATATGAACAACCAATAACTTAGTAAGTTGGGACGGAGACTTGAGACTACACTTCAAACACAAATAAGGTTATCAACTAAATTAGTCAGATACAATGTATGTACAAGTAAATATTATCGCACAACGTTATCTGACCCATCGTAAGATTAGAGAAATTATACTCGCTCTGATCTAGGTTGAGGAGTTTCCATTTAATGTAATAACTCACAACCAAACTCAAGCTTGTGTAATGCAGACACCACCTTTCTCGTGACTATCTTCGAACCATTAACTTTACTTTTGTTGCGACCTCCTTACCAGTCACTTAGTTCAACTAAGGATGAAGAAGGGACTGATTATGCTATCCAGCTCTATCTCTTTCGAAGGGGTCGGTATTTGGTCAAAAAACCATAAGTTTCCCTCTAATAGATTGTGATGCAATTCGATTTAGAATTATAAGTCATGATAGGGATTAAGGACCAATTACATGCTCTTAGGCCTGAGGACTCTCTTAGGTGATCCGCTAAGCTATCCAAAGTGAGTTAGCGCCGAGGAGTAGTGCTTGCCCCAGTTCGATCTGTCAAGTTACTTTGCTCTTCATGTCATCTAAGATGTTGTCGAGGTGATCAACCAATATGTTAAGTTGAACCCTCCACCAAAAGTAGAGTCCCAACACTAAATCTAAATGCAACAATCCCCACTGTTGCCAAGGTTGATTAGAACTGTTAGGAGTCGACCATCCGAAGCCCATCCCATGTGAATCATCCCTAAATTAACCTTCGTCCAGCCCCTTTTGATGCCGAACAAGCTTGAACCAAGGCCTACCCCTGCACGGACCACAATACTATCAGAATCACCGGAAAAATGCATGTGTACTGTCCTTTACTGACATCTATATTGTCTTTTCTGACAAAGGATGTCCGCGTTCCTTCTTTTGCACGATTTCATATTTTCTTTATAAATTATTTTCTTTTGTTTTTAGCAAATAAAGACCATTCTTTTGTAATTCCTGTAACTTAGGATTTGCCCTAACGAGATGATATAAATACTATCATACTGTAAAAGTTGAAAGAATATTAGAATACAAATGAATACACTGAACTTTTTCACTCTCAAGTTAAGTGTCCCTTTTACTTTTAAGCTACTCTTATTTAGCTCATTCGAGCGTAAATTAGTAGCGAGTGCCTTCATCCATATTTGTGCATCATATCAAGTGTGACTTGAGCTCGTATGAGGTGTTAGTATGTCATATCCTTCGTTGGTGTACGGGAATCCCTTGCTCAACCTTCAACTATCATTTACTTTTCAAGCCATCTTGCGGCTTGAACCCACTCCTTTGATTACGCGTATTATTGGGTTCGTGTGGTCATCCACAAGTTCGTATTATCTTGGTATCAAAGCGCTTGGCTATGTTCGAAGTTGGATTCTGCTACTGTGTTCTTTTAATAGTTTGTCACTGCTCTCGTGTGACAACGATTCTATTGTTAGCTTTGAATTTTAGTAATGAGAAGTGTTTTCCCTTATTTTTGGTATGCCAAGACAGAGTGTAGTTGACTGTGTGTTTGTTGAGAAATTGTTATTGTGAAGTAAACATCAATGTTGGATTCAAGTGTGCAAGTAACTTCAGAAAACCAAGAAAGTGGTACTTGACATGATCAAGAACAGGAAGGAAGTTCCTCGCCTCAGCCAGTAGGTAACCACTTGATAAGCTTTCTGACTTGGTAGTTAGTTTGGTGACCGTTATACAAAAAAATAGACAGTAAGCTAGGAATAGCCCCACTAGGGAACATGAGCAACAACAACGAGGCAATGGTCAATTTTGCTGGGCTAATGCCCTAGTTTGACCATCTCGAGCTGAAGGAGTTGGTAGGGATGTTAGACGTAGATTAGCGCTTGAAGAGATTGAGGAAGAAGTTGAAGGAGATGATGATGTCGAAAAGTACTACAGAGCTGAAGAAAGAAATGTGCGAGTCCCCTTAGAGTCGAAGGACTTAAGATGTGTATCCTAAGTTTTTTTGGAAGTGGTGATGTTAAAGACTACTTATATTGGGTAGACAAGATTGAAAAGCAATTTGAATACCACGAAGTGCCTGACAATGCAAAGGTTAGACTTGTTATACTAGAGTTCACTGGTTATACTGCCTTATGGTGAAAGAACTTGCAAGCCACTAGAAGAAGGGAAGGAGAATAAGAGATTAGGAGCTGAGATGATATGAAGAGAGTCATGCGGAGAAGGTTTGTGTCGAGCTATGCCTTTAAGAGACTGCAAGAACTGAGACAAGGAGCATCGAGTCTAGATGCTTACATTAAAGAGTTCCAGGTGCTAATGATCCGATGCGAAGTTGTGGAGCTAGAAGGCTGAACCATGTCTCAATTCATTGACAAATTGAAGTATGAGATTGGAGATGTCCTGGAAACCTTAGACGTCAAGACGCTCGATGATGCAATCTGAGTTACCCAGAGGATAGAAAGGCGCTAAACAGGAAGATTCCGAACACTTGTCAACCATCTTGGCAATAGCCGACTTGTTTCGAGTAGACTTGTGAGAATGGAACCGAGCAAGGTCATTGAGACCTGACCTGCTTAAATTGCTCGAGTAGAGGAGAAGGAACCTCTAAAGAAGTTTAAGAAGGGCCAAAGTTTAGGGAGGAAGACGAGTGAAACTAAGTATTTCAAATGCCAAGGATTTAGACACATGGTTGCTTAGTGTCTGAATAGGCGAATGATAGTGATCAGAGGTAAGGCGATGATCATAGAGGTCAATGGTACAGATGAGGAAATAGAGGAGGAAGTCATCTACAGCAAGGAAGGCAACTTCATGTCGATTGCTTTAATATTGAAGAGGACAATGAGTGTCAATCTTGTACCCGAAGATGAATAGAGAGAAAATCTCTTTCATGTTAGGTGCAAAGTGAATGAATCACTATGCGCACTGATCGTTGATAGTGGGAGGTACACCAATGCAGCCTTTGCATTTATAGTCCAGTAATTGAAATTGTTGACCATGCCCCATTTGAAACCTTA
This sequence comes from Lumnitzera littorea, assembly GCA_024138015.1. Lineage (NCBI taxonomy): Eukaryota > Viridiplantae > Streptophyta > Magnoliopsida > Myrtales > Combretaceae > Lumnitzera > Lumnitzera littorea. Next base: position 3,791,549 of record JAMXBB010000005.1, on the reverse strand, counting down.
CAAACTTCATTGGCTCAATGATAAGGGAACCTTACAAGTGAACAAATAGGTATTTGTGCTGATCTGTATTGGCAAGTATCGAGATGAAGTGCTCAGTGATGTATTACCTATGAGTATGTCCCACATTCTACTTAGACGACCATGGATGTTTGATCGAGCAGTTATGTATGACGGTAGGAGGAATATATGTTCTGTAGAGCATGAAGGAAGAAGGGTGAAATTGAGTCTTATGACTGTTGAGTAGGTAAAAATCGTGTAGTCCCAGCTTAGTCAAACCTTGAAGAAGGAGGCTTTGGTACTGACCCGAGTTGAACTAAAAAGAGAAATGGAGCTGGATGGACCTACGTATTTGCTTATTAGGAGGCTTCTAGAGATGAGACCCAGGGAGGAAGGGTTTCTAACTGAGGTAAAAACCTTACTGGAGTACTTTGCCTATTTGTTTCCGGAGGAGCTACCGAAGGGTCTACCCCCAATTCGAGGCATTGAGCATATGATTGACTTATAGCCAGCGGCACCCTGTCGAACAAGTTAGCCTATAGGTTAAACCCTAAGCAGGTTGTCGAGCTATAGAGGTAAGTAGACAACCTCATGGAGAAAGGGTACATACACGAGTCCTTAAGCCCCTGCGTTGTACCGGCCTTATTAGTGCCGAAAAAAGATAAGTCTTGGAGGATGTGTGTAGATAGCCGAACCATCAATCGAATCACCATCAAGTACAGGTATCCCATACTTAGGCTTGATGACATACTAAATGATTAAGTGGAGCAAGAGTGTTCTCTAAAATAGATCTCAAATTTGGATACCATTCGATTCGAATGCGTGAAGGTTATGAGTAGAAGATTGCCTTTAAGACACGACATGGTTTATATGAATGGCTTATAATGCCATATGGGCTATCCAATGAGCCGAGCACATTCATGCGACTTATGAATCACGTGCTCCGAGTGTTATTGGGAAGGTTTGTCGTGGTTTATTTTGACGACATTCTAGTATACAGTCCCAACCTGAAGACGCATTGAGAGCATCTTTGACAAGTGCTTACAAAACTTTGAGCTAAACAGCTCTACGCTAATCTAAAGAAGTACGATTTCTACCGATTTGAGATGATCTTCTTAGGATTTATTGTGAGTGGAGGTGGCATCTGAGTTGATGAGGAGAAGGGAAGAGCAATTATAGAATAACTTGAGCTGACTTGTTTTGTTGACATGAGAAGTTTCTACGGCCTGGCATCATTCTATCGCCGATTTATAAAGAACTTCAGTACAATTGTAGCCCCACTCATTGAAGTCTCGAAGAAGAATGTTGAATTTAAATGGGGTAAGAAAGAGAAGAGGAGTTTTAAAGACATGAAGGATAAGCTAACTACAGCCCTTGTCATAGTTTTGCTGAGCTTAGATAAGGTATTTGAGATAGAGTGTGGTGCGTCCGGACTAGGCATAGGTGCTGTGCTGATCCAAGAAGGCCGACCTATTGCTTACTTCAGCGAGATACTTCAAGGAGCCATACTCAACTATTTCGTCTATGACAAGGAGTTCTACTCCTTAATCTGAGCCCTAACGGTGTGGAAACACTACCTACTGTCGAAGGAATTCATGATCTACATCAATCGTGAATCCTTGAGATATTTAAAGAGCCAACCAAAGTTGTCCCAGAGACAAGCGAAGTGGGTTGACTTCATAGAAGGTTTTTCTTATGTCGTAAAATATAAGAACGGAAAGAACAATGTAGTGGCTGACACCCAATCGAGACGACATACCTTCTTGATAGAATTTATGAATTTATATACCAAGGACCCACACTTTGGTCCTATCTACGCCCGTTGTGAGGAAGGACGGACATTGGACAACTATTATAGGGAATACGGATACTTATTTAGGAAGAAGAGGCTATGTATCCTGATCTATTCTACGCAAGAACTGCTAATGCGTGAAGCGCATGGAGGGGGATTGATAGGACACTTTGGCTAGCGCCGAACTTATGAGGTATTATCCTCCAGATTCTTTTGGCTAAGGATGAAGAGAGACGTCCAATCTATGCTGGAAAGATGTACGACCTATCGAAAAGTGAAGAGTCTAGCTGAGCAAGCATACTACCAACCCTTGCCGATCCTAACCAAACCATGGTCTGAGTTGAGTATGGACTTCATGTTAGGATTATCAAGGACGTCTCGAGGGAAGGACTCCATCATGGTGATTGTGGATCAATTTAGCAAGATTGCACATTTCGTACCCTGTTCTAGGATTAATGATGCTTCGGCTATCTCTTTTCTTTTCTTATAGGAGGTGATTAAGCTTTACGGCGTGGCTAGAACTATAGTTTCGAATTGAGACCCCATGTTTATGGGCCACTTTTGGAGGACACTTTGGAGGCAACTAAGAACTAAGTTATTGTACAGCATGTCCTGCCATCCATAGATAGATAGGCAGACCAAAGTTGTCAACCGAGTTGTGGGAACCTTGTTATAGGTTATTGTCGAACGAAACATGGCCGATTGAGATCTGTGTCTACCAATCATTGAATTTACCTACAATTAGACTGCCTACAGCGTCACAAGCATGTCTCCATTCAAAGTCGCCTATGGGTTCAACCTTGAGCTCCCATTGGACCAAGCACCTCAACTGAGAACTGATGATGATGACCTGTCAACCATTGAGAAAATTGAAGCCATCAAAACCATGTACTAGAAGGTTGTTACGCCACAAAGTCGCAACAGTCTCGCCGTGTAAACCATTCTATGATAGTAACTGGCCTCACAGTGTCTACCATAGACATGATCTACACAAGGCGTCGACGACTCCTCGCTTTGAAGTAAACAGTTCGATTAATAATTATACTACAATTATGATATGTATTACAATTTCTAATAAACATAGATAAGTATCAGTAAGTCCACAGAGTTTCCCAAGAAGTTTTACATAATCACCACAGTTTACTAATTTACAGAATAACTATCAGTCTTCAACCTTTAACTATAAGGTCAGTCTCGTTACACATTATACTAAGTAACTTGATCCTCACACCCCTAGCTTCAAAAGGACTAACCTCTGGGTAATTGTAGGGCGGCATAGTACTTGAAGTGTTCACAAATCAGAACCTGCAAAAGGATCTATAAGGGTATGAGCAACTACAGCTCAGTGAGTTGAATTGGAGACTCATGAATGCATACAAGCACAAACAGGGTTATCAAACAATTATTTTCATGCAATGCATCAATTAAGTGTCATCGCACAACGTAGTCCGGTCCGTTGTGAAATCAGCGAAATTTCACTCGCTCCAATCCGGGTTGAGGAGTTCCATGTTATGCAGCAGCTCACAACCAAACCCAAGCTTGTGCAATGGAGACCTCGCTCCTCCCGCGACTACCTTCAAACCATTGACTTCACCCCCGCCGCGATCTCCTTTCCCGTCACTTAGTTCGACTGAGGATGAAGAAGGGACCATTTTGCAATCCTGCACTATCCCTTTCGAAGGGGTCGGTATTTGGTTGGAGAGTCCTATGATCCCCTAACGGGTTGCAATGCATGACATTTTTGGTTATTAGGGTCGACTAAGATTATATTCCGTTTAAGGTGTTCAAACAATTTCGTATCAATTCAATCAGTCACAAATCACTCACAAAGCAAGTTTTAGCACGAATTCAGATACATCAAACACATGCGTAAACTACTTACAATCACAAGCATATATAAGCCTAAGTCTCCGAGCACTACAAAACTAGTACTCTATTACAATAAGCAATAACCCAACTTACTTGAAATTGCTCGATAGCTCGATCTCTTAGTCGCGAGTTGATTTGTCTCTGGGTGTCCTATAATACAAATAGGTCTTTTTAGTACTTATATTTTATGAATTCTTATTCTAATTCATAATGTAACTTATTTTCCCCATGTATACCTATAACGCTCTAATGATTCGTTGTACTCTATTTCGGGATTCGACTCTTAAACTAGATTCTAGTTTTAATTCCGAAGTCTTAAATAGGCTCGAATCCCAATGTGACATTAATCACATTACGCTTGGGTATTTAAATATCTTATTGGATCGTAATTTGGTATTCTAAACTATTCGGTACACGCTAACCCTAATTGAGGTATCGGATTTATTCCCGATGTGTAAAAATCTTACATTTTGAGATATTTACTTAAAATTAAATATTATTTCAGATTTATTATTTTTCTGATTTCTATTATAATATTATCTAAATAACCTTATTTTTTTAGATTTATTAATTTACACTTTCACATATTATTAATTTCCTATATTACTTACCTAATTTCCCTAATTAGCCATACTTAATACCCAAAGGCTAGGATTAAGGTTCCCCTTCAGGTATTAACATCCCTAAACATCTAATTAAGATCCAAATCAGTAATTAACATCCTAATCACCTAATTAATCCTAAATCACTCAATTTTTCCATCATTTTAGGGCTAAAAATTAACTTAAAAATTTCGAAAATTAATTTAAAAAAAATGGCTTCATAGCACTGTTCTACATCATATGAGCATCTTACAGAAAAATTTTGAGCTCCAAACTACACTCGTAAGCCTATTTATTTTCCGATTTAATCATGTTTGGTTTTGAATAATTTGTTAAGGAACCTATATTTCCAGACATAATTAAACTAAATCAATATTTTTCCCTAAATCTACATACAATAAAACCTCAGAATAACAAGTTTCATAATTTTCTGGGCAAAATAACTAATTTTACAAAATTATACAAAAATCGGGTGAATAAATGACTAACCGGTTCGAAGCTTTTTGGCCGTCTAAACCCAGTCCAATGTTGTCAGCCGATCCAGGTGGTAGTTCTAGTGTAGGGTGGTGGTTCGGTCCCAGGTGGTGGTGAGTGGTGGTTTTAGTTCACTTGCCTAATTTGCACAGTTTTTTTTTTTTTATTTTCTGGATTTTCTCTCGATTTTTTCAGTGTTTCGATTTTTCTCAGATCCTAAACTGTCCAAATGACTTCTGGAAATTTTTTCCTTATTTATAGATAATTGTAGTAATTAATATGCATTAATTTGACAAGACTTTGTCTAAATTCCTTGATTTTTGGCTTTTAAGTTGTTCAATTTTTATTGGCTAATTTTTCTTTTTCTGACCACGACTTGATCTTGCTTCAGTTTATCCTCTTCTAATTTTTTCATAATTATTTTATATTTTTCTTTAATTATTTGCTTAGTTTTCAGCCAATTTAGGTAATTACGCGTATTTTTATCTACATGTAAATACATGTGGGGTATACGTGAACATTCCTAAATATTATTTTGGTCATTCTAAAATTTTTAGTATACATATAATCTATCTCTAATAATTTATTAGTTATTATATTACACTTTTCGCCTTTTTGGTAATTAGCAATTATTATGCTTAAAATTTGAAAATTTTATAGTCTTCTATTTTACTACTTATTTTCTTAAATTTAAGTTTACGGGGTCATTTTTACTAATATTTCTCTCAATAGTTTATAATTTGGGTTTGATCGGATCCTTTAGCTGATCGCCCTAAATCTTGGGTTTTAAGCTCAAACCTACGGTTACTTGGCTTGGCTTGGCTTGGCTTTAGGGCTTACAATGGTTATAGAGCAACTAGGTCGAGTTGCTATTAAGCTTAAGAAGTGAAGCTGAGGACGGAAGAAGAGGGAATTTCGACCAGGTGATTTGGTCTGGATATACCTTAGCAAGGAATGATTCCCAAACTTAAGAAGTTGTCTCTTAGAGTTGATGGACATTTTAGAGTGCTTGAAAAGATCAATCCTAATGCCTATAAGATTGAATTACTTAAAGGATATGGAGCCTTAGACTCTTTCAACATTGCTGACCTCCAACCCTACAATCCTGACGATGAGCAAATTGGACCCGAACTATATTTGATCCCAAATTTTAAACAACCCGGAGGGGATGATAGGAATCAAGGACCAATCACACGCTTCTGAGCTTGAGCACTCTCTCAGGTGATCTGCCGAGCTGTTCGAGGTAAGTTAAGCACCGAGGAGCAGTGCTTGCCCCAGTTTGATCTGTCGAGATACTTTGCCCTCCATGTTATCTAAGATGTTGCTGAGGTGATCAACCAACATGCCGAGCCAAACCCTCTACCAAACCATAGTCCCAGCGCCAAATTTGCATGTAGCAATCCTCATTGTTGCCAAGGCCGATTAGAATTGTCAGGAGCTAACCATCTGAAGCCAACCCCATGTGAACCATCCCTGAACTAACCATCGTTTAGCCCTTTCTGACACCGAACAGGCCTGAACCAAGGCCCACCCTTGTTAGGATCATAATATTTTCAAAATCACTTTAAAAACGCGCACGTACCGTCCTTTACTGACACTTATACCGTCCTTTTTTATAAAGGATGTTTGCATTCCTTCTTTTGCACAATTTTATATTTTCTTTGTAAATTATTCTATTTTGTTTTTAGCAAATAAGGACCATTCTTTTATATTTTCTGTAACTTAGGATTTGCCCTAATGGGATGATATAAATACTGTCATACTGTAAAGGTTGAAAGAATATCAGAATACAGACGAATACATTAAACTTTGTCACTCTTGAGTTAAGTGTCCCTTTTATTCTTGAGCTACTCTTATCTAGCATATTCAAGTGTAAACTAATGGCGAGCGACCTCCAGTATATTAAGTGTGACTTGAGCTTGTATGAGGCGTTGGTGTGTCATATCCTTTGTCAATGCACGGGAACCCCCTGTTCAACCTTCGATTATCATTTACTTTTTAAGCTATCTTATGGCTTGGACCCACTCCTTTGGTTGTGCGTGATATTGGGCTCGTGTGTTCATCTGTAAGTCCTTATCAAGTCATATATTTAGTTAAATTTAGTTTATAGTGTTCAATTATTTCAACAAGTCACACAAATACAAGCTAGAGAAGATCACTAGAATCACATCATTAATACAGAAACAAGCATATGTGCATAGTTAACTATTTAATAAACATAATTAAGTACAATTTTAACCCTTCGAGTACTACAAATCAGTACTTTAAAATACAGTAACATATTAATTCCAATTTATCTAGACTCTTTGCTTGCTCACTCAAGGTGCGACTCGCTTAAGTTATCATCGATAACAATTATAATATAAACGTTGTTTTAGTATGTGTTTATAACTATCTTATATAAACTTTATTTTGTAGTTCTTTTATGTTATATTTAGTTTAGGGTTTTAGTATACTTAATTATTCAAGTTTTTAAGTTTCTTAAAGTTATTCCTAATTTAGGTTGAGTTTTGATTCAAATTTGAAGTCGATTTTTAAATTAGGTTTTTAACTCAGTTTTCGATTAGGGATTTTATACGTAAACTTTAGAAAATCTTTTCGATCCATAATGTGAAATTAATTACGTTATTTTCGAGTATCTAAAATATCATTTTTGGTTCTTAACAAATATTCTAGTTCATGCGGTACATCCTAATCCTAATTTAACTACCGAATTTACTTTTAATACAAATTTTTTTTTACAATTTTCATATAATTACCCTAATTTAAGTTTTCTACCAAATTTAATACAGATTTCTATTATTATTATAATATCAATTTTAACATAATGTTTTCTTACTCATCAATTTCTTGTACTTATATATTATACATTATCACATATTATGTACATAATATACACATATAATATTCCCATCACTTAAATGTCATCTCTCAATATCAATTAACATTTCAAAATACCCAAATTCATCTCAAATAAGAATTTATATCCAATTACCTTAAATTATAAAATTAGCTTAAAATATACCATTTTTTACCTATTATATATATACTACATAATACCCTAATAATTACATCTAACACACTAAATGCCACAAATATCATACTACATCAGGTTTCAACATCCTAAAAGATATAATTATGTACTAAATCAATAATTATGCCTCTAATTACTTAATTAGTTCAAAATTACCCATTTTATGCATCGTTTTAAGGCCTAAAAATCATATAAAAATATTAAAAATTCATTTCTAAAAAAGGGCTTCATAACATTATTTTAAATGCTCTAACAAGCCTATATAAAATTTTTAAGCTCAAAATTATACTCATAAGGTCATTTATTTCTAAATTGAAATATGTTCGGGTTTATGTAATTGCTTAAGGACAATATATTTGTAGATATAAATTCATAAAAATAAAAATTTTTCCGAAATCAACATATTAAAAAATCTAATAATACCAAATTTCATAATTTTCTAAGTATATTTAGTATTTTTAATAAAATAAGTAAAATCGGAAGGAAATATCGAACTCACCAGATTTGGTAGCTCCAACCACTGCTAGCCACCATGGCCTTATCGGCCGGTTTAGGCCCTACTACAACTGTATGGTGGTGGTGGTGGCCTCCACTCCTAAGTTGTTGTCGGGTGTTGGTTCACTTTTAAGGCTCTAATTGTACAGTTTTTTTTAATTAAAAAATAAATGCTAATCCTCTATTTTTTGGTTCTCTCAAATTTTCTTGCTCTCCAAACAGACTAAATGAGCTTTTGTTCAAGTTTAGGTATTTATAGAGTGTAAGCCCCTAAAAATTGAGTTTAGAATGACTGAGCTCAGATTTAGGATTTTTAGGAAAACTTAACTGATTAAGCCCAAACTTTACGAATAAGATAGAAAAATTAGATGAAGTGATACAGTGAAGTTGGATTTTAGAAATAATAACCCAAAATTTCAATTTTGCCCTTAGAAATAAGATTATTTAATATAATACTAAAATGTTTGAAAACTCCTAAAATTAAGTTCAGATTATAACGAGAACTTAGAGATAAGTTAATTAAACTATAAAATGAGATAATATAATATAATTTACTATATGAATATACACGTATTTTTATGAATATATTCGGTATAAATAATAATTATATCCGTAAATTAACCATAAAGTACTTAATTATATATATATATATTGTGTTGAATTCATGAAGTTAATTAAGAGAACATATCCTAAAAATAAAAGATTTGTTAGAAACTTAATTATATGAGTATAGTTGCATATTATGCATGATATATACACATGATATATATACTGGTAGATTACTAAATAACTAAATGTTAATAAAATTCACCTAAAATACTAAAATAATTGCAAATCCTATCCTACACACTTCAATTGCGGTTGGAAATTACTGGACATTGCCGTGGCATCACCAATTCAATTGTATATGTTGAATCAAAAGTTAATTTGCTAGGATTTGGCCACCTCCTCCTTATATTAATGAGGTAAAAGCAAAGGAAAAAAATAAGAAAAATTATAAAAGGCAGCAACTGACTCCCAATTGAGTAAATAAGCTTCTTTACATCACTTTTCAACTTTACAAACCAGAAACAACAGAAATAAAAATTTAGAAAAAATCGTGGAAAAATATAAGAAAGATAGAGCAATTGCTGAGCTAGGTTAGTTCCTAGGGTATCCTTTGATCTGCTATTGACCCACTCCACTACCAAGAAGTACCCCTAGTGTCTAGGTGTTTCGACACACCTCCACCACCCTACGGTTGCTGGAGCAACCAAGAACAGTCAAATCAAAATTCTGCCTTGTTTTTCAAGAATTTTTTAAAAATAATAATTATATCCAAAAAATTATGAAAATAATTGTAGTTAGGTTATTTTGAATATGCTTTTATGTGATATTTTTATTTTTAAAAATTCGTAACATTTAATATACTTTTTTAAGAAACCTACTATTCATCCGAATTTAGGATTGCAAAATAAATGTACTAAATGATGTTATTTTTAGCTGAAAATTTTTGTATTGGATGTGTATGATATATAGATAATTGCTACATAGCTTGAATTTTGATTTGAATATTTTAATATTTATTACTTTTTTTGGCTTAAAAATAGCTCGAAAATAGGCTGAAATAATGAATTAAATAGGAAATTATGGAATTAATTGATGAAATAGACATGCACTGATCTTTAGTGAATAATAACAATGTGGGATTAGAATGAAATTTATTTGGTGTAAAAAGAATCATAATTAAGTAATTTAGGGGTAAAATTGTAAATACAAATATATAGGTGATAGGTCGAAAACTTGAAACCAAGTGATAACTAAATTCTCTATATTTTTAGGAGTTTATAGAAATTTTTGGGGAAGAAATTTTTAGGAGTCTATAGAAATTCTATACGAACCTAACGATACTAATTTTATTAAAATTGAACAACCTTAAGTAATATAACTAATAACTTTATTATATTCTAGAATATACGTATTTCGGTAACTTTATCGAAATTAAAATGTGATTTAATAAATTAAAAATACGTTTCAATATGGTCGAAACAATATATAATACATAATAGTATATATGATGTACAGCATCAACAATTAATAACTTAATTCGATATATAGTGATAATACGACTATATATTATGAAAATAATATATATATATGTATATAATTGTTTTAGATTAAATCCTAATGTTTTTGTAATTATTATAAAAACTGAATTTGGGTCTTTTGTGTAAATAGGATTTTCCAATACAAAGACAGTTGACGATTCGAGTCAGTAGTAATGAATGTCTAAATAAGT